>BHDV01013400.1:39260-77507 GCA_005406045.1 Adoxophyes honmai
CGGAGCGCCGCATCCTAGCGGGCATCCCACAGCGAAGCTGTCTGTCACCGGCCTTTTATGTTCTCTTCATCGACGACTCTCCGGTAATCGGTGACGTCCAACTGGGACTTTTCGCCGACGACGCAGCCTACTTCACTTCGTCGATGAATATCACCCACGCGACGAAAAAGTGAGCTGGTGCATTCCTAGGGATTCCCCGACGCCTATAAATCTGGCGGGCAGGAACCACCGGTGTGTTTTTAATGGTTATGCCTTTCTGTGAGGAGAGCCCTACATAACCGTCGCGTCGTCCCCAAGACGTGGTATGCGTAAAGCATTTTCCCACCGCCCAAAAAAAAGCCGCACCGACTGCACGACCAAGAGGTGTCGTGGACCAACTCGGCGAAAAACCTGGGCGTAAGCAGTACGTCGAAGAGGTCCATACCGTAAAAAACTCCACGCTTTAATTCTCACCGGCTCCACGTGTAACATCGTGTACAGAGAAGCTTTATAACCAATTGTTATATCGAATACTCAAAGTTAACTTTTTCCTGTAAAACACACAAAATGTAGTGAAAATTAACGGATTACTCACGTTGTATATACCGAGATTAGCTCGACATGTTTCGGATCAATCCGTGATCCATCATCTGGAGCTACGCGCCACGGCAGCGGACAGACGCGCACTGTCACACAAAATATAACCAATAGTTTTGCACGTTCCGAGTTTTACAAAACGTATCGTGTATGTGTTTTGCGTTTCGTTTATTTTGTTCAGAATGAAGCGTTCAAGTTCACTTTTAATTCGTACAAATGAACAGACAGTATCTGAGAATCAGAGTTATTATTATTAGTAGCCAGAGTTAAATAGAAGTCCACGCGGACGGAGTCGCGGGCACAGCTAGTCAAATACATATAACCGTAGTGTAGGTACATTTAGTGGCAGCGCGCGGTAAACAATTTTCCCGTAAACTAAATATCGAATATTGGTCGAACATTAGGTTGTTTACGTTAGATAATCTCTACACAATTTGGCCAATCAAGTTCCTTTGTGTTATATTCTGTTTCAGCGACTTTACCACGTGTATAGTTGGAATAGGTTGGAATACGTTACCTTTTTATAAGTAGCTAGGTAAATATTAAACATTAAACTACCGTGAGACTCACTCATGTTGAAAATTTATAGGATAACTCACGTCTATTAAATCGAGTTTAGCTCGACATGTTTCGGGCTATTTCGTAGCCCTTCATCTAGGAACCGCGGCGGCTGCTGCTGCCAAACGCGCACTGCGTGCCTCCGCTCGCGCTCCTAGATGAAGAGCTACGAATTAGCCCAAAACGTGGGTGATCCGATAAACTTTCAACATTAGAGGTAAATATTTACAAAACATGAAGGCAATTGGTTAAGTACCTAGTTGGTTCTCAGGGTCATTGCCAGCAAATACATCGTTGTTTACGGATATCGAAACCCTTTCAGACAAGTGGGCTCTTCTGCTATATTACAGTTGCGGGCAACTTGGTTGTTGCTCGTGAGGGAAGGTGGTGACGGATTTTTGAAAATCTTGCATGTGGATATGCCTGTCGAAAAAGCTACATAAGGAAAACCATGACTGTTTTGTAAACACTTCTAGCATTTTTTTTGGGTTTTAGGTTAAGAGGGTAGAAGGGCAGAGGGCACGTGGAGAGAATGATATAAGTAAAAGACATTTTACGAAGTAGGTAGTTTTTGAGAATCTAAGAATACGGAGCCAGCTGTAGCTGAAATACTCGTATTAAGTGCCTAACCTACTATTTACATACATACAACCTCGCCTGTGTTCCCTAATGAGGTAGGCAGAGTACACGACATGAGACATAGACAAAACCATTACCCTATAATGACTATTTCACGCTTCGGATCGCAGACACTTAATTTTATGTATATTTAGCATAATTTTATGTATGAAAAGAAGAGATATAATAGTGACAGGTTTCTAGCACTAGCATGTTGTGCAAAAGCTCACCTAAACCTATTTCCTTAGTCTCCTTTTACGACATCCACGGAAGAAGTGGAGAAGTGTTATTCCATCCCGACACCACACAGGAGAAATGGAGAGGTGTGTTAGTCGGTCCCGTCACCACACAGGAATCTACTATTTTTAGCGTTTTTTAGGTAGGTACTGTCTACAAAGTATTCTGCCATATGTACAGATTTATACATAGTGGGTACTTAACAGGCTGTTGCACGCAACTCTGTATGCGTAGAATTGTTTTATCGCAATACGCCAATGTATAATCCTTGACATCACACTTTTAGTGTGGTCATCGGGTAGTTTTGCCTGGAAAGATTTCCGGGAGTTTTGAAAATTGGTAATATTATAGATTTTAATGTGCTCTTTCTGAATTTCTACTTTGCCACCTCGTATCTTTGCCGCTAACGCCGCCATATTGGAAAAATGGCGCGTAAACTTAGTTTTTTGACAATATCTCTTGTCTGACTCATTTTACAATAAAACAGTATACTACACAATAAAACTAGAGGCAATTTCCTACAATTTATGTCTCAGTGTTTATTTCATAAAGTCAATAGTTTTGGCGTACGAGCGCCACAAAGTGTACTCCAACACTACTCAACGAAAAACTCGGCTTGTCTTTTGTCATTCAATAGAGGTTTTGACAGCCGTATCTTATGGAGTTATAAATATCTAAGGGCTAATTCATTAACAATATGTTAGAAGCCATCGCTTTACCGACTTCAGTGCTCGTATAATGAACGAAATAGGTACTTCTATTTTGCTCGCAAAAAAGCGTGAGACGTATGAAATTTTGCGGCGCTTGCGTCTTTTTTGAGCTAAAGTAGAGACCATTTTACCAAAAACGCGTAAGATGTCTGAAATCCTACGGTGCTTACTGTTTTTTCGAGTCGATAAGGTTTGTATAGGATAACAATATTTTCGATATTTTTAATACTTTCTCACCGTATAAATTTTCCCTGAACTTCAACAAACATTTAAAAAAAAGAATTGGCCAAATTGGTCCAGGCGTTGTTGAGTTATGCGCTTAACAACACAATTTGCGAAGTTTACTTTGCGGCGCTCGTACGCCAAAACTATTGACTTTATTAAATAAACACTAAGACATGAATTGTAGGCAATTGCCTCTAGTTTTATTTTGGAATATACTTTTTTATCGTAAAATGAGCCAGACAGGAGATATTGTCAAAAAACTGCTTTTATGCGCCATTTTTCTAATATGGCGGCGTTAGCTGCAAAGATACGAGGTGGCAAAGTTGAAATTCAGAAAGAGCACGTCAAAATCTATATTATTACCAATTTTCAAAACTCCCGGAAAACTTTCCAGGCAACCCCTTTAATTCGCCTGTAAATACTGGATCATTTACATTTCCAGGCAAAAGCGATATGCGCGAACTTACCCCACTATACAAAATATTGCTAAGTTATTATACCTATGCCATGTAGGTATATTCTTCGGGATAAAAAGTAGCTTTATGTGTTTTAAAGAGTGTCAGTTTCCTGCATAGTAAGCACCTACCAAGTTTTTGGCTAGCATATCAATAGGTATGGATGCGCAAATCAGATCATAATTAAAAGGCTCTATCAGGCTCTATGTATATCCACCATATCTACCGACTTACAGCTACATATGTTCATAATGTATTAATAATATAGGTTCCTATGAACGTAATAAATAAGTTCGGATAACTTTTAATTTAAACCCTCACAAAATGTTTTTTTTTTTGCAATTACTTTTATGAATAATTCAAATCAATATAATGTAAGGCATTGCGTAGATAAATTGGTTAAAAGATGGGATTTGAACCCACGAGAACCGTTCCAATCTCACTCAACCACCCTATTCACGAAAGCAGATGGTACGGAATACCAGGCTCGTGGGTTCAAATCCTGTCGGTTAACCATTTTTTTCAAACATGTCCTCGTATGTTGATCTAAAAACACAAGCAATCCATATAAACCTGCAACACCCTACTTTACCTCACATCTACCTGCATATTTAATCGCGCCGGTTTCTAGGCTGAATAGTAAAATAGGTGACAGAAATTAGGGCACGGTATATTATGCACGGCGACTGCGTCTTAGCTTTTGTGTATTGTACGTGTGAGGGAGGAGACGTCCACAGTCGCGTGGTCGGAGCCGGAGCGGAGTAGGACCAAGAGGACCGTTTTCACGTGATATTTCGTCAAGCGGAGACCGCTTCCCAGAGGGGTCCACGGGGGAGGGGGACGCGGAGGCTTGATATTGACCTAGATGTTCATTCAGAGTTCGGTCGATGCGAAACTTGACATCTGCGCGATCCTGCGTTATGTGTTTTTCAATTTAATGCATATTTAAATGCTTTTTGGTAATGAGTGACCGGCCAGGGACTGATGTTTTACAAAGCTGATACCGTATATTCCTGATACTGATAACATATAATGTTTTTGAGTTGGTAGAGGTTAAATTTGAGTTGGTAAAGGGATGTGATGTGTTGTGCGATGGTCGGAGCGCCCCGTGGGATTGAAACTTCAGTAGCGGGCGTCAGCATGGAGCAGCGAGTACTCAAATAGCATTATCAAACAAAAATTGCACGATGGCGAATTCATCCAAGACGCCTCTTCCAGATGTGAAGAAAAAAATACCAGCTATGGATATTAAATACTCCGATGTAAGTTTTTAGATTTATCTTAAGATAGTGGGTTAAAAAACAGCCAGTTAGAAATTGGTACGAGGCTGGAAAATCCAAGATATTTTCTTTTGGGTTTCTAATCAATTCACGCATAATTTTCGCAAAGTATATTATCAGGGTTTTATGTTATGATTTTCTCATTAACTATATGACTGGTAGTCTTTTAAAAGTCCCTGTGTTTCGCATGTTGTAGCATTGAGTACCAATGATACCATTAAACCTTCAGCGCACCAGCCTCATTTCGGCCAAGTCTTATTTTCTTCTCGCGGAAAATCTTAGCTTACGTAATCGCGCTTTATAAATTGAGAGTAGGTACCCATAGACAGGTCGTCAAGGTGTTTTCAGGGATTGTTTATCGCTCCATCGCAATTTCTAGCTCATTTAGCACGTGGGTACAACATACCGCACAAGGCTATAACAACATTATACTCGTTACCTATATGGAGTGTTGTTTTATAAATTGGGTAAGTATTAGTGTTTCCATAGAGAAACATTTATCGAAGTAGGTAGGTATTTAGGTACTTTCATAATATCATGGACATTTAGGCTATGTAGATAAAAGTTAATGGAAAGCGGAGTAGAGTTAAGCTCATATTCCTTTTGACTCTTACTTTCACCTCTTGATAATTTACATTGTCATACTTTTCACGTGAAATAAAAACAGTTTTGTACTCGCCAATCGAAGGATAAATTTATTACGACCGAGGAAGCCTATTGACCAAATTTAAGAACGGGTATAAGGACAGCGAATATTAGTATAGTTTTCCATACAAAATTTCGCTACCATTTGAATAATAAGGTACGCACCTGAAGTCAATTTAGTTCGATAACTCGAGAACTATTCATATTTATCAAATATTGCAAATGGGTAGGGATAGTTAGGCCCCGAATCACGTATCTGATTTCAGGGTTTTTTAATATTTTTCTGAGTCTTTCGGGAGTATTCATTAAGTGTGACTGTCTGTCTGCTATTATTATTTACTCGGAGGTAGGTACAAATAGTATCAATAAATCCTGAAATTAACAAATCGTATACTACTACTACTTACA
This sequence comes from Adoxophyes honmai, assembly GCA_005406045.1. Lineage (NCBI taxonomy): Eukaryota > Metazoa > Arthropoda > Insecta > Lepidoptera > Tortricidae > Adoxophyes > Adoxophyes honmai. Next base: position 44,973 of record BHDV01013400.1, read on the forward strand.
ATGGATCTGAAATATAGTGCTCGATAGAGCCAATAAAACATGCCAAGCGCCTGAATAGATATCGTAGCAAAGTAACAATTTAAAATATCGTCGCCCAAAAATCATACAAGATTTTTGTAATAGTTCTTCTTCTTCTTCTTCAAGTGCCTCTCCAGTCCTGAAGGTAATAGTAATTTAATGTATCTGTCTACGTCGCACTAGCAACTGACTACAGAGGCTAAAGTGTGTGTTGGGTAAATATCTGGGCGGTTGAACCGCTGTCATTATTCTCAACACTTTTTTTATTAGATTTATTTACAAATTGGTATAATAACTTAATAAGTGAGTCATATAGTGACTATGTCTTGCAAATAAGTACATACTAGACTATTATATACACATTTCCAACAGTATCTGATAAAAAAAGTGTTGAGAATAATGACAGCGGTTCAAACGCCAAAATATTTACCCTGTTATGGGTTTGGTTAGCAACTAGGTAGGTACGTATATGTCGAATAAAATATCCTACAAGGAGCGTTTCCTGTAACAAAATGTAAAAAAAAAACACTGCTTACAATGTTATTCGACAAAGTAACTACTAGGGAAATCTTACTTGGTTTTTCGTCTAAGTTGTCGTATCACCTACTAATTTGAGTATTCCGCGTGTAGTGAAAAAGAAATACAAATAGGTAGGTATTACCAAATTTGTATCTGCGTATTTTTAGGAGGTACATTACTGATCTTTCAAGTACATTTATTTATTTGAATAAAGTTTGTTGCGACAATAAACATTTTTCTGCACACCGTTTGCTAGATGAAAACCCTTGGCGTTTAAGGTTTAATAATTCTAAAACTGTAAATCAAACTTAGATAATTTTTGTCTAATTAAATAGGTACTAAGTAATGTTTTATTAGTTAACATAATCTTGTTTACAACTTAAAACAAGAACGATCAGCTGACTTTGAATAAGTTAGGTACGTGGAACCTTTTCCCACGGATTGTGGCGTAACTATTCCATTGCCGACAGCGTGGTGTAGGCCTACCGAATACTACATTATCTTGATCTGAAACAAGTTCATTTAATTAGTGCGTTCATTCGAGAAGTTAGATATTTTGGAACCTACCGTTCAACCTATAATTGGTCCAATTTGAAGAAGGCTCTTATTATAAAAATCCGTAATATTACCTATTGTGCGTTAGTATGACGGCTCAATGAACTGAGTTAATTGTCGAGCTATAATAAACCATACAAGTAAGTCATCTACGGAAATATGCACTTCTTGAGTTACATACAATAATAGAGGGTTTGTATTTGACTACAGTCTACAGTACAGTACCTCTAAGTACTATGAAATACGAGTATTGGGTAGAGGCATGCAACCGCTTTTACCACTATTACATACAAATCCTAGTTTGTAGAAAACTTTACGCTGTACAGTTGTTTCTGAGAATTGGCTCTGTACGTCGCTTCAGCACCCGGCTATAATTGGAAGGAGGGAATTTAACCATTAGCCCTATTAGTGCACCTGAGCCCCGTTATGTAAAGCATCCCATGGTGCCCGTTGCGTAAGGCTTAAATGGGTGTCCGAGGATCTCCGGACTTGAAAAGGATGTATAACATTCATAACTATTAAGATTGTTGACTGTTCGTCTTTTCATACTGAAATTTTCACCGTTTATGTACGGGTGGGTAGTATTCTGTGGCTGAGCTGTAACTATATTAACTGTAACAAAAAATGTGGGCAGTAAAGTGTCATAAAATACAATATAATACAATACAGTAAATACTAAAAAATGATATCCCAAAACGTTCTTATTAAAAAATATGAAAGTACCTAACTCTGTCTGTTCACCTATACCTTTGCCTATTACCTTTTCACGCTTCGACCTCTGAACTGATTTCGAAGAAAAATTGATACATGTACTTAGTTATACTGTAAGTCCCGAGGGACACAACTTGCGTAGCATCGAGTGCAACGGCGAGATGTCAAAATTTGCTGTCATGTTGATGACGAATTTACTTTATCAGGTAGATAATAACAGCGCTGGGCTACTTTATATCCCGAAAAAAATGTGTAGTTTATTAGATAGAGCCACGAGCAGCAGCTGGTTGATAAGTAGTATACTTTAAAAAAACCCAATACCTATACGTCATCACTGTTGGATATGAACCTGTTTCTAGTGTCACGTTACTAAGTCTTGGGAACTACACATACTTCGTACACATACCTACACTAATTCGAAATACTTCGTAAATGTGCGCAAGGTCATGATGTTTTCTCTACCAAATAGCTAAAACTAAAATATATTAATTAGAATAAGAAATAACATCAAAATAGTAGTTTTCTCAATCTTGTTTCAGACACTAGAGATGATTTTCATGTTCTAATTTTGAATTCCCACAGTGTAAAGAAGACTTAGAAACCGAGGTTCCGGCAGAGGACACCGCAGAGCCGGAGCGCGGGAACTGGACGGGCCGGTTCGATTTCCTGCTGTCCCTCCTGGGATACAGCGTCGGCCTTGGCAATGTTTGGCGCTTCCCTTACCTTTGCTATAACAACGGCGGAGGTGAGTGCCTTAATAATAAATTCTTCTCGATCGGATAGTACAGTCAGGGAAATTGAATGTTTATAGCAGGTTGACCGCCTTCATAATTTGTTCGCATTATACTACAAATTTCACCATGAAGTTCAATATTGAGTATTGGCTGGAAACAGTAATCACGCCAATTTTAGAAGTATCTCAACCTGCTAAACATCCAATTTCCCTGAGTGTACCTACAATGGTAATCGTACTTACTCGTAGAACCAAACGGCTCTTGTTTATTTTCGTGTTTCATTCTGCATCTTTCAATCGAATTGACACGTCTGAAGATTTTTTACCGACTTCAAAAAGAGGAGGTTCTCAATTCGACCTAATTTTTTTTTTTTTTTTTTTGTGTAGGTATGTTACTCGATAGCTTGGAGACCCGTGGACCGATTTTCAAAATTTTTTTTTTAATCGATAGGGCATAATTCGAAATTGGTCCCATTGGCACGACACCAGGATCTGATGATGGAATCTTGGAGAAATCGAGGGAACTCTTCAAATTTTATATGGAGATGTACGGCGTTTTTGGTAATTTGTTGATGAAGTCAAGATTTTACATTCAGTAAACAGAATCTTTTCAAAATATTGCTAATTTGAAGTCGGTTTTTTTTTTGCAATTGTTTCAGCTATAGTAGTACCTCCAGTAATGTTTATCCTCGACGTTAGAAAAGAGATGACAATTGCTTTTTGCGTTTAAACCGGGGATTAATGCTAGTTTCCTAGAGAAACTGACTATTGGAGTGTAAGGTCGTAGGTTCGATTCCCTGTCAGACCAGACGATTGTACAGTCAAGGAAATTGATTATGACTACTGTGCCACTTTGTACGTTTTCACAAGAAATGTCACTGTGACGTACCATACTTTCTACTAATCAAAGCAATATGAAACTCACTATGATAAGGTTCAAAGTGGCACAGGTATAAATTTCCTTGACTGTACATATTTTGTATGATTAATACGAATGTTTGTATTCTAATCTTGGATCCTTGGCTATATTACCTGATATAGGGGCAAAAATGGTTTTCATCCTACTTTTTAACCAACTTCAAAAAAGAAGGAGGTTCTCAACCTAGGTGTATGTTTTTTTTTGTACTTATGTTATTTAAACAAGAGTGGAAAGTGAGATTTACTTAGTCTAGTTAGTAGATTTCCTTTGTGCCCCATGGCGCCCCAAAAAACCGTCAATTAATGATATATTCTTTATTTTTTATGTCCATACATAAAAAATAAAGAATGTATCATTAATTGACGCTTTTCTAGTGTTCTATAATTAGTTTTATTTATCTTTGTGTCTTTATCGACTAATTACGTAATTACCTATAGCATACATATACGATCATCAGAAAAGATGGATGTCTGGTTTTTAATCAAAACTGAACTTTAACAATTTCAAATATTGATTCCGACTTTCCAACTCTTCCATAATTAAAGATATTCTGTATAAGAGGAAAGCTTCATACATATTTGATGTTGATAGTAGGCGTTGTACTTATATAGAGTACCGGCCAAAAATCCATAACGTAACCTTTCTAACTTGGTGGGATGTTTATTTTAATTTTATGATTAACGAATAATGAATGAGGCATGGTTAAGGTCAAAACTTTTAAATCGTAAATAAGTATGAGTTGTGGGCGTCTGAAATTTCAAAAGAAATTAACAGGACATCGTGAATGTTCAGAGGAGGTGAAGTTAAAACTTATCCGTCAAGTCAACGTCCTGCTGATTTTCGATTGATCAATGTCGGTAATAAAAACTGTAGCAAAAAGTATCTGAAACTGAAGCAAAGCTCTAGGCACTCTGTTTGCAATGTAGACAGAATTACCTACGACAGATCCATTTGTTCGCAGGTGCGTTTCTAATCCCATTCACAGTGATGCTCATAATAGCGGGTCTCCCGCTGATGTTCATGGAGCTATCATTCGGCCAGTACGCGGCGCTGGGTCCCGTGGCCGTGTATAACCGCTTCTGCCCGCTCTTCCGCGGCCTCGGGTACGGCATGGTCATCGTCTCCAGCATCGTCATGCTGTACTATAACCTCATCATCGCCTGGACTATTTACTACATGGCCGTTTCAATTATGAGCATTTTTTACCAACTTCCGTGGCAAAATTGCGACGCTGATTGGAGCACTGAACGTAAGTCACTTAACCTACTACCTACAACTGATTGTCGCCCATAGATATTTATGCAAAGCATTTCTTTTCAGATTGTTATTCTTACGAGGAAGCCGATCTGTGTGAAGCTCAGAACGGAACGTATTATCTGAGAAAATGTTACAACCACACTTACGCCATAGCGCATAATATCGGGGCATTAGCAGATGCTGCCCTGCGGCGGCCGCCAGCTGAAGAATACTTTACGTAAGTCAATCTACAAATTCCTTACCTCACGAGTGTAGAGTGCCATTACACTAAATACGGTGGTTACTTATTAAGTAATCTTCTTTGCAGTAATAAAGTGCTTGGGCTTTCGTCTGGGATAGAAGAGACCGGCCACATAAGATGGGACATGGCCGCATGCTTGCTAGTTGCTTGGCTTATAGTCTTCCTTTGCCTGTGCAAAGGTGTGCAGTCGTCTGGAAAGGTACGGTCCTGAACGGGCCTAGCTACAATAATGCAGCGATTAATTTGATTTAGAAATTTAGTCATAAAGCATTAAATGTTCACGTTATGTTGTAGGTGGTGTATTTCACGGCGTTGTTTCCGTATGTGGTGCTGGTGATATTGTTCTTCCGCGGCGTCACGCTGCCCGGCGCGTCGACCGGAATTCTATTCTATCTCACGCCGGACTTTAGTCAACTTGCCAATGCACAAGTTAGTAGATATGTGCAATCGATACTTTTGTATATCTAGTGGTATTTACTTACCTATTTTTTTTCATTATTTGCAGGTGTGGGGAGACGCGGCAGTGCAGATATTTTTCGCTCTTAGTCCTGCCTGGGGAGGACTTATTACATTATCGTCCTACAACAAGTTTTCCAATAATTGCTACATGTGCGTATTATTACTTACTCTTAATTTCTAGACTTTTAAAAATATCTTCGTTTCATTACAATTCAGTCTTTGAAGCTAATTGAATTATGATCAGAGATAACATGCAGCAGCCTAACTAAAAGTGAAACTTTTATAACGAAAAATATCGTCAATCAAAACAATAAGTATAATGAAAAAAAAAAAACAAATTCACTTTCTGAACATAATCTCACAAATCTACTTTCACTAAACCGTATCGGTTACAGGATGTTTTATTTTATTGTTTTCATTTTGTGAATTGCCAATCATTGTTTTTATTTGTCCCGCAGAGATTCATTGATCGTCGCAGCGTCTAACATAGCGACATCATTTTTTGCTGGGCTGGTAATTTTTTCCGTCATCGGATTTCTGGCGCACGAATTGGACGTAGAAGTCGATAAAGTGGTGGACCAAGGCGCAGGCTTGGCTTTCATCGTCTACCCAGAAGTGGTTACGCGTTTACCAGTGTCACCACTATGGTCAATCCTTTTCTTTTTCATGCTTTTGACTCTTGGACTCGATTCACAGGTAAGAAACAAATGATTAAATCTTCGATTGTAACTCGAGGGCATTGACCGACCACTAAATAACACTAACACGTCTGTTTACTTTCAAGTTTGCGCTAATGGAGACAGTGACGACGGCGATCTTGGATAGATTTCCCAATTTGAGACAAAGGAAGGTGTGGGTTGTACTGACGGTAGCTGTGGGTGGCTACTTGGGTGGTCTTATATTCACCACAAACGTAAGTGTTCTAATCGATTTGGTGTAATAGTCTAATGAAGTGAGCATAGCCACTGATTTCTTTTGTTTTTCCAGAGCGGGATGTACTGGCTGCAGTTGATGGATAAATACGCCGCGAACTGGTCAGTGCTGATAATAGCTATCGGAGAGTGTATCCTCATCGCGTGGATCTACGGCGCGGAGAAGTTCTGCCGGGACATCCAGGCCATGATTGGCCGACAATCTAAGCTGTGGGTCATCTTCTGGAGTGCGATGTGGCGGGTTATCACACCAGCCGCGTTAGTGGTGCGTATTAACACTACATACCAACTTACCTTCTTGTGTACTATTAAAAGGAGATACCGAGAGAACGATGATTTAATTTCAAGCAAGGTCAATAAGCTAGAGGATAGACCACCGGATGGCAAACGCCATCATCCATAGACAAATCGAGTTTTATTTTTCCGTACCGTACCTAGATAGTGGCAACGGGCATCTACTACTGTCTATTGAGACTACGCTGTCTGTCAGTCTGTCAATCTATCCATCTGTTTGACAGTAATAGGGCTGTAACAAAATAAATATTTGAGAATACAATGACGTTCACAATTAAAATGGTTTGTCATACAAGAGAGAGAGATAGAAATCCGATTTTAACTTGACATTTTCAAAAACATCTCTGTACAGATCTGTACTTTTCATAATATTTTATGTGGTCTCACCGCACACGGTTGACGCCGGTTGCCGCCACACGCTACTACAATCCTCACAGCTCGCTTCTTGAGGTTCGCACCAGCCACTAAACTGCTCTTTGAACTAAACAAGTGACTGTAGCGCTTCAACTACTTTTACACCCCCAGCCACAAACGAGAAGCTTCTCGAGGCGGTGTTTGTGGCTGTGACTCTATGATGTACCTATTGTCTCTTGCAGTTCATCCTGGTGTTCAACTGGATCGAGTACAAGCCCGCGTCGTACGGCCACTACGTGTACCCGATGTGGGCGGACGCCGTGGGCTGGGCGCTGGGCGTGCTGCCCGTCGTCGTGGTGGTGCTGATGGCAGTCGACCAGATCTGCAGCGGCCCTGACGATTTGACTATAATGGAGGTACTTTCTACATTATTTATGCAGATACCCGCAAATACGCATGGGTGGACTTTTATTTTCTTTTGGGATATATCTGAGAAATGGTGGAACTAAGAGAATAAAAAATATAAGGACCATTTTATAGAAAATTTTAAGATCTACAACTTTGCTTTGAGGTACTTTTTGATAAAACTTACCGTTTTCGAGAAACATCCAAAAAACCTAAAATTTTGACATTCGAGCCCGAATAACTCCCTTATCTCACATGGGATCAATGGGGACTTTTGACACTTTATTATTTATGGTAAGGTATTATATGGTTTCTACGGAGATTTTGCTTTGTCGGAATTTTCTGTATTTCAGTTGTCTAAATTGACCGGGTTAACTTTTATTCATCCACTTTTAATAAGCGTCGCATAACTGGAAGCGTAGAATTTATATGTTTTTTTTTCAAGTAGTAACAAACAAAACAGTAAAACGTAAAAACTCCGATTATTAGAAAAAACTTACATTTACAGGATTTTTTTGGTAAACAGCCTTCAGCAGAAAATCGTACTTGTGTTTCCAGAAAGCTAAAGTGCTAGCCCGTCCCACGGACGAGTGGGGCCCGCCATCGAAGATCGGCACGTGCGCCCGCGCGCTGCGCACGGAGCCCGAGCTGTCGCCGCCGGTGCTGCTGCTCCACGGCCGGCCCGTGCTGCGCGAGCGCGGCGCCTGACCCCCGCACGCGCACCCGCTGCTAGCCATGCGGAAGGTACACTGACAAACACACATAACATAAAATTACGCCTATGTTCCCAAATGGGCCAGGCAGAAACGTGACATAGACAAAACCATGATTAGGACTATTTCACGCTTCGCAGCCACTTTTAGCATAATTTTAGGTTTGAAAAGGGGTAGTATAATAGTGACGGGTTGCTAGCCTGTCACCTAAAGCATACCTAAACCTATTTCTTTATTTGCCTCTTACGACATCCGCGGAAAAAATGGAGAAGTGTTATTCTATCCCGACACACAGTGACGTTCCATTACATAAACATCACGCTCAAACAGTAACCAACCGGCCACAAAGTTTGCACATCGGTCTTTAGAAAGAAACAGTTGCGTAACGTAAGTTAGAGGGAGACAGCGATTTGCTGCACCTGCATTTACCGAGAAGGCTGATGTGCAATCTTTGTGGCCAATACTGTAAATACATCTAAAGGACGTCATTAGTCCGACAGCCTCGTGTCTGCTAAAATAGTCATAAAATTAGTAGGCAATTCATGCGCGAGTCGACTCACACGTGTTGCTTTTTCCAGTATTAGAAGGAGCACATTGTACCTAATATGATTTTTACATCACTGACATGAAGTCGCCTTTAACTTCTCTACATACGAGTAGACCTGTCTTAATTCCATTGTGCTAGATTTTTAACTTTTTGATTGTGCACGAGTACAGTTTTGGCGTAGCACTAACAATGTCAAGGACTTAATTGTTGGTACAGTCGAGTTCATTAATATATGAGCAAAACTGAGGTTTCAAAAATATCTGTACACCTTTATGCCATTGACAATAAGGTGCAAAAGTTTACATATTTGGCATTTGTCTGCTCATATATTTATGAACTCGACTGTATCTTAGTAGAGTTTAGCTCATTAAACGCGCTTACTTAGATTCATTACGAATTACGAATTCTAATAATGTGGTTAATAATAACAGTAATCGTTTTCAGGCGTCACAAGACGGAGGTGACAGTACATCAATTACTAGTGGAATAGAAAGTGAGTCGAAAAAACCTGGAGCGGGCATTTTAAAATCAACTAAAAACTCAATCAAAAGAAAGGTGCAACACTTTAGCGACGACACGGCTAACGAACCGTTACTGCATAGGAATAAGGAAATAAGTGAAATAGAAAAACAAAGTGCCAAATTATTACTATCAAAAACCAAGACTGATTTTGGATGTCAGAAGGGCAACGACAAAGACAAATTACTTGCAGATGATAAAATTACAACGCGTACCATTTCTGATGTAGAGGGCATAACGCATTGCGGTATTATTATTGCCCTAAAGAAAGCCGAGTTTAAAAGTCCAGACTCCCAGTCAGCACCAACGGCCACTATACATAATCACATGCACACTAATGTGTTTGGTAATACGGAAGGACTTAAAACTCCATGTGGAGCTAAAACTCAAATTCTTGTCGAATTGGACAATAGCAAACCTACTGGCTACAGCCCGAGTCCATTAATATTCACTACGGCCAAAATTCATACCGACGGTAAAATACAGCAAATGGAACCCGTGCAAGTTACACCTGTTCCTATTTTATCTACCATAGAAGGCGGTGCTGTCAAAACGGAAACTAAAGTTAAAGAATCAGGTGAGAAACAGAAAAACGGTGATTTTATAGAAATACACAACAAAAACTTCATTGAGCAACAATCAAAAGATAATAAAAGTAACAAAGTTACACCTCTTATAACACAAGCAGTCTCTGAATTACAAGAAAAACGTGAATTTAATATAACTTTGAAGCTTAATAACACCAGATCTAATAAACCTGTAGAAAGTAACTTAATTAGTGACAACAAAACCAAAGATTCAAGCTTACTTCGACATGTTGATTCCGACGCAGTCAAAATTAAAAACATACCTACACAAGTAAAAGATAAAATAAACAAAGATGATGCTAACACCACAAAAAATGTGCAAACATCATTAAGAAATAATGAAATGGCAGATAATAAGCCTACAAGCAGCTCAATGAAACCATCAGAAATAGCAAAACCATCAGAAAAGACCACAAGCATCAGTTCTATTGCCGATAAAAGTTACGTTGACATAAATAAAAATGTTCGATTGGAATCACAATCCGATACAGTAAATTATGCAAGGAAAACCAAAGAAGATTTATGTAATATAAATTCTAGTTCTACTTCTTGTAATAATACAAGTAAAGACATTGCAAATGCAATTGACACGAAGCTCACTTCAAAAGAAGAAGATCACAATAAGATCAAAAGTCTCAATAGTGAGAAACTTGTAATTGGGCCAACTGCCATGGCTAAAAGCAAAAACGCTGGGAGTAAAACAGCGGAAAGTAGTTTGTCTAAGACAACTTCACCTTTGACATCATTACCCACCTTAAAGAAAACATCAGACAAAATTCCGACGACCTTATCTTCCAAAGCGTTAAATACAGAAAAGAGTCCACTTATGAAACCAGCTAATTCGTCTAAAGTATCTGGTACTTCTGAACAGCCCGATGTAACAAAAGCAGTTCCGAGTGCAACCACTACTATCAAAGATAGTAAAAGTAAAATTGCGCAGACTACATCAAGTAGTTCTATAAGCGTGTCTAAAGTATCATGTACGCAAAATATTCCAAAACCGACGTCATCACCATCAGCAAAAGTTACTAATACTGTTACAACAGAAGATAAAATTATCAGTTCTGGAATAATGGGCTCCAACTCCAAGTTGGGATCAGCGAGTAATCAAGGCTTAAGTACTATTACACCTTCGAATGCTAAATTATCTGAAAATTCAATTACAAAAAAATTAACTGCTACAGTACCAAATAATGCTGCAACAGTAGTTTCATCCATTTCAAAACCTACTACAACAGCATCTGGCAAGAAACTGCCATCTTCTAGTACTCCATCTACGGGTGCAGTGCAAACAACGCAAAAACAATCGGCTTCTGCTAAAACTGTAACGTCAGGAATACCAATATTATCTTCGTCTGTGAAATCCTCCACTGTCAATGCAGCTGGTACAGAAAAACCAAGTGCTACGTCCAGTCCAGTGAATAAATCAGTAGGTAATAACGCACAACCAACAAATTCTACCGCAAAAGTAGTCACTACTGACAACAGTAACATAGCCAGTTCAGTATCCACGACTGTGAAATCACCATCTAGCGCTTCAACGAAAAGTACAACAAAAAATGCTTCACAATATCAAGACAAGCCCATTGCATCTACCAAAGATGTCAAAGGTTCAAAAGCTTAACAAAAGTGGAATCTTCGTGTAATAATTAGTAGATTTACTAAACCACCCGTCGCTCAAATCAACGTGATCATTACTTTAAGTTTAAGTCATTTGTGTTATTCACATTAGTCACTGCGTAGTAAGATAGATGAAGTAAGTGACTGGAGTTATTTGATGTTAGTACGTTCGTATTAAATTCGATCATATAAGAATCTCGATCTATGATAAGGCAAAACTCTGAATTAAACAATAGCTGCAAGTAGTTTATTTTTGAACTGTGTTATGTTTTAACGAACGGCCAACTACAAAAACTGCTTAAAGTTTGAATCGAATGTATGTATCAATACCAAGCTTACTGTATGGTAAAAAATAAAACAATAAAAGATTGAATTCGTTGTAAACCACGGAGTAAAGTTATATTAAAATTTTACTGCTAGAATTGACAATCGTTAGTTGCAAAGTGCACTGTGCACTACAGTCACAGATTAAACTAGCAAGTACGAGTACATAGGTAGATAGATGAACGCAGATGCTTCGATGTTGTAGTTAGGTACCTAGATGTAAGTAGGATCAATATATCAATCAATACGTTTGTTGAATCGCTTTGCTCATGGTTCATAAACCGATGGAATTGTTAGATAATTATATCAAATCTATTATTTTTGAAAGTTACGTATCTAGGTAGGCATACCGATTTAACGATTTACTTACTTTTTACTTATTTATCGATCGCTTCTTGTCTACAGGTATAAAAGTGAAACATGATGTTTAAATGAAAGCGCGAGGTATTACGGTATTAAGTGAAAATTAGGTACCTAATACCTAAAGCACACTGGCTTTATAGCGATCGACACTATTGTTTAGAAATGTTTTATTGATAATTTGAAAGATGGATGCTTCATCCCAGTTTATAGTCTTAGTTATGAGCAACTACACAAGCAAAGACCGAAGAGTACTTTTTTGTAGGACCCGTTAAAATGTGTATTAGGTTAGTGGTGCTAAAAATACCCAATATTTTTCGTAGACAATATTGTAATATTTTGGAAACGATTTAGAGATGATCAGATCTGTCTCAGTCATAATGTCAATTTATCAATTTACACCCGTTTTTAACTCTATTATCATTTTTAAATTAAATTGTGTGCATGATACGACGATAGATACGAATATAAATTTTTGATAAAAATTATTGAAAAATAATTATTGAAAAGTATCCAAAGCTACTTCACACTAAAGACCGAGTGTGAAAGAAAAAATAACTCGAATAGGTACATAACGTCTTCATAAGGGCATAAAATGTTCTATTATCATTATAATAATAAAACAATAATATTTTATAGAATATTTTTAGGAAACATTTATTTATCTGAAACAAATCTACATATAAATGAATATCTTTATCTGTAAATTGAGGTGACTTAGCTTATTTTTTAACGAAATGAGAGAAATGACACCTGAAGAACAGCTTTAAATAATACCACCTCAACTTACATTAAAGAAAATTATATTTTTGTGTTATAAATGAGAGAAAGAAATGTAACAGGGTAGTTAAAAGATTAACAACTGAATGAATTAATTAACGAAAGCTTTCATAAATATAATAAATACTTAATATTGTATACTCACTTATTAAACATAAAAAAATATAGGATGTCGAACCTACAGAATGTAAAACTTGAAACTAAAGATTCTGAGATTGTTTTGCAGCGACAGTTCATCAAATCGCATCGTACCTAGATACTTAGTTTAATAAGTATGAAAAGATTTTCCATGTATCTATACTTAGTCTACTTAATAACATTGACATCATTTTTATTTGGCTTGTTTGGAAAGTTTTTGCACTTCATCTATAAATAAGTGCAACTTTCTGAGCTGAAGCAGCAATCTGCAGTTATTCACTGCTATGCACTGTGATTTGAAAATACCTACTCATATGTCAACCTATACAATTTGCACTGTGAAGCACAATAATCTGTTTTTTCGTGATTTGTGATGCAAGATCACGTAAGATTTACAGAAATTAAATTTAACATTATACCTATCTATGTATGTACAGCACTCAATCTTTAGTGTTTATTTTCTTAACTTTATGTCTAGTTTCCCGTACTTTAATAAATTACACGTTAGGTCGGCCTTACACCTGTAATTTTTACTAACGTAGGTAGGGACAAGTTAGCAATACCCGTCTCTCTTTTTAGAAGATAGGGCCGTCCCTACTTATGCAAGTAGAACTTTATAGGAAGGTTTATTGATCAGTCTCTTGATACTAATTTATGTATCTACGTATGCGTATTTATTTAAGTACACTAGTTTTATGATTTATTACCCGGTTAATTTACCTACTTACCTAATTTCTATGCCATCTTGTTATGATTATTGTTGTATTTTGGTAGTGGTAGCTATAATATTGTTGCTGAAATTAATAGGCATGTACTTATTTTATTATTGAAAATAATGTATTTTGCAGTAATGTTTCTGAGGGTCTTGGTAAAGAGAAATGAATGAAAAAATACAAAATCATGTTTGTTTTGTTTCATGAGATAACTTTGCTGAGAGGGAATTCATTCAAAAATGTTCTTATGTCAAAGATGCTGTTTTTTGCGAGACTTTTACCCAGATTTGAAGTTAGGTACCTAACAACGACAGTTGATAAGGTATATAATAAGCTCCACTCCAACTGGTTAATTGCTCTGGTCCCTTGTAAACCGTGTAACGACTGCACTCACCTTAAAATGTACGAATGAAGTAATATAGACAATGTTATTTTAAGTAAGTAAGACTAGAAATTAGATTGACGTTTAGATATTTTACTCAAATTGTAGGTTAATAGAGGAATAAGACATTGAACATTCGATATAAGTTCATTCTTTTTAGAAAACTTTATTTTGATATTGACCGTGTTTAACCCTTTTAAAGTTTTAGAATTGATCTTACCCAATCTTTATAATATTAACGATGTCATGATAAGGGTAGATGTTGTGGAATTGATCTTTTATCTAGAATGAATACTTGCCTAGGTACTGTCGGGGGAAGAAAAGGTTCTTAACCTTATTAAATAGACATTTGCTTGCAAACGTTATGCAGCTATAAGTATCTAGCCGTGTAATGCTACCGTGAGAATCACCCATATAGTGGAATAATTGCAACGGAAAAATTACGTTGTTTTCGTTTAAAGAGTCAAGCAGCCTGACGGGCGAGATTGACTGACTATATCTGTCACTCTCTAACTAGAAGTGTCAAAAACTGACAGATAGTCTGCCTTGATCGTGGCTCAACTCAATAGAAAAAGACGTGAGTTATCCGTTTTGTTTGACTGTTACTAACAGTTTTTTTTAATTTCATGCGTGTACTTGCTTTGATTGAAAACTGTCTGATGATTTATTTACCCTAATTAATTTAAGAGCCAAATATCTTTTTTCTCCACATTTCAGATCTCAGTTTAGTTTTAATTTTCTAAAGTGATTAACACTATTGAAAACTATTCATCGCTCGAAAAGTGAATTCGAACTCGATTTGCGTCAGTACCTAAGTGGTAGGTACAGTGTTTGACTTGTTGTTCATCCACAAAACATACATTTTAAGTTAGAATTTTGTTTACATCTTATACGAGTAAGTATAGTTTGACATTACTAGCGAAGTTGGGGACGAGAAATCGTTGTGGCGTTGCGCATGCGTTCGTAGGGAGCCGTACCATTTCCATGAGTCTACAGCGACCGGACCGGACTCGCTAGCGATGGCTTAAACCAGTGCTTTTCAAACTGGGGGTCATAAAACCCCTGCAAGGGGGTCGCGACGGGATTAAAAAAAGAATTAAAAAAAAATTGTTAAGAGAATAAAGTCAATGTAAACTCATGGTGAAGGTAATGGCAGCGCTCGCAATGTAAACGTAAAACAATAAACGTAAATGGTGCGGCCCGGTGCGGGGACAGCGGGAGGCGGCGGAGCACCGATACAGGGCAAAGAAGAAATTGATAGAGTAGGAAATTATCTTTGAGCTACGTACGTTCTACAAGACAATTAAAAAGCCTAATTTAATTAGAAATATTGTTGTTGAATTCGATGTATTTTAGAGAATTATTGATTAAATCGATGTTACATAGATGTTTATTGTACATATTAGATGTAATGGGAGCCAAAGATGTATGAGATGTTCTAGAGCGTTGCGTATTATTATAGAGGACTGTATTTTTGGGTGATATTTTAGAATGAGAAGGAGAGCTATATCTAGGTATGACCGATACCTACGGGCTGCGCTCAGGGCACGTGGAGAAATAAGCCGGTCAACGGAAGAAAGGTAATGATGTGATAAATGCTGTATGGACATAGATTTAGAGTTGTTGTGCTATTAATAAAATATGTTCGAATGTGGTTTTCTGTCATTTTATTTCTACGTTAGTACAGTATCCTTTTAAAACAATGATTTTTTCGGTATTACTTATAAAGTTGAAAAAAAAGTCACTTTTTTCAACTTTACAAAACTGGCAGAGTGTACGATTGTGTAGCTGATAGCTGATTTTATTTGGCGTCCTGACCCTAACCCTAAACGAAAATTACTAAATTTACAATAAATTCAATAGAAATTAGATGTAACTCTTTTGTTTATTTTACATATGCATTGAACGGAATGTATTGGACTATGTTTTTTTGAAAATTCAAGTTAATTTTATACCCATAGTTTCTCATCAATGCAATGGCAATATTATCTTCTTATTTCATAGTAAACAAGAAGTATCAAGCAATAGGACACCAATTTGACCAGCTAGCAAATATAACTGTAGATGTAAACTGTAGTTAAAATGGCAGGGATTTTGTATTATTAAAACGTCTAGTAGGTTTCATCATCACCAATAAGGTAGCAAGAAGCCGCCATCAAACAAAATCTGCCCTCCTTTGATCTACACATTAACAACAACAACGCTCATAGTCAATTCAATTTTGATACTCATTAGGGAGATACAGTTAGGCGCTACTATATGATGTAGCTACCTCCGAATTAAATCGGCCAGGCTTTATGGTGGTGACGTCGAACTTTCTTTGGCTGCTTTTATTTTACCATTCGCGTCGGGTGCTCGCCGCGAGCGCACGTCGGTTCTCAAGCGCTCGATCCGCCCTTTCCGATATACCGTCGGCCTGTGGTGTACTTGCTAACATTAGTCCTTCTGCGTTAACCGTCATGACTGCAGTTAACCCCGTGCACAGTGAATAAAGTGGAATGCCAAAGAACTTACAGTGAAAAGAAATGTTGAACAGAGATTCTTATCGGCTTGTACAACTTATAATGAACGCCAGTGAAACAATTGTGAATTTTAACAGTTAAAAAGGTAGGTTTCTGTTTTGATTTTATTATTATTAATATTTAGATTTAGTTATGTATGTATCATATGGTTAAAAAAAAAGAAATTATTTTCTTTGTTAAGTGTTATCAGAATCATTTAAGGCTACTTGTATCTAGGCAACACTAGAATGTTTTTCGCTTAATGCTGTAGTTTATTACACTCAAGTCATGATAACTACGTAAGCATTTAGTTCTTAAATAAGTAATTTTATACTGAGTATAAAGGACCAAATAAAGTCTTAAAATATATTGTTCCGTTTAAGTGGAACCAATGAAATAGACATCTAAAAATATTAACGTTTCACAGGGTAGCGATTACATGAACGTAACCCGTGAAAATATCATTCGAGTTTGTGAAAATCTATGTATCGTCTCTAAATATTTTACCATTTAACTAAGGATGGAGGTATTCCGTAGGTTTAAATCCATACGATCCATAGATTTGTTTTGAATTTTCGAGTGACAAATTCACAGTAAGGTAAATGTACCAATGATCGACGCCTCAACGCTTAGTAGACGACACTCATCTGTCACCTGTCTTACTATGACATAAGGTTGCAAGTGCCATATGCCAATACATAATGTATTGGGCTAGTGTCGAGCACAGGACGTTTACCTTATGTTATGTAAAATCGATACAGCCGGGGGGAATCACCCACCGTTGTCAGCGTAAACAGAAGATTTGTTTTAATAACTGTTTGCACTTTGTTTTAATGTTCCATCAAGTATACTTACATGGTTTAGTTATACATTGGTTTTGTTACTTATTGAACCCGTGTCGAAACGTCGGAGTAATAAAGGTAAATAATCATCGCGTTGAGACCCGTGTTTCATCAGTTTAAAATGTGTACAAAGCGCGAGAGTTTAAAATATTATACATCTACACGCTTACCTATGAAGTCTCAACTAACTTATAGTTTCGAAAAAAATGGGTATGACATACGAACGGACGGACAGACAGTCAGACAGATCGACATGATGAATCTGTAAGGGTTTCGTTACTTTCCATTTAGCTACGGAACTCTAAAAAAGTAGTAGTAGTTAGTTAAATGCATATTTACGAAACAAAGCAACGAAATGAGACAACATTTAATACTGTAAACTATACAACAAAATCAATAATAAGGTAAAAGTACCAATGCTCGACGCCTTAACGCCCAATAGATGACACTCATCTGTCACCTGTCTTACTATGACATAAGGTTGCAAGTGCCAAGTATTGGGTCAGTGTCGAGCACAGAGACCTTTACCTTACTTAGCTTTCTTATTATATGTAGCAACTAGCTCCGCTCGCGTTATATTCGAGATTATTTTTTTACACCATTGGTTACATTATTGACGATTACCAAGGATCTCTAATTTTTTTCAAAATTAAACGTAGCGTATGACAATTCGGAAGAATGTAGCATTCTAATAGTGATTTTTTTTCAAATCGGCCTAGTACTTTTTGAGCCTATGATCACTACTAACATACAAAAATACAAACAAACAAACAAATCTTTTCTCTTTATAATATTAGTGTAGATATGTTTTTGCTTGGGCTACTAGTCGTTAAAATGAGAGGAAATGGATACCTTTCTATGAAGATACGATAGGTAGGTACATTAAGCATAATGGTTTTAATCATTCCAGATGTTACATAAGCCAAAGTTAATATCCGTTGTTCCTAAAAACTCAAATAATGATTACTCCGAAATTGCTACCTTAAGTAATTTAAAAGGTAATAGTAAGAAAGATTACTTTCTGAGATAAAGAACTATTATAGCTTTACTATCTCTTATGTATAACTTACTATTGAGTAGATTTATCTTATGATCAGAAGTAACAATGTTCCCCATTGATAAACATGTCACGATTGTGTTGATAAAAACTATTTTTGAGACAAATCCGTAGATTAGGTGCGTTTTATACAGTTAAAAAAGAAGAGTTAAAATAAAATATTTGATAGACGACATTCAGTTACTTAGTGTTAAAACTATGAATTTAAGGAACTAGGAATTGATCCTATACCTTTAAACGAGGTAATCTTGTATATATATTTATTTGTTTATTTGTTTGTTTATATATACCAGCTATCTCGGAAACGGCTCTAACGATTTTCATGAAAATTTTTATATAGACGAGGATTAGAGTTTTAAGTTTATCTACATAAGTGGTTTTCCCGGGAAAACGCAATTTTTCGAGAAAAAAAATAAAAACCGGGATATGAATTTCTGGGAAAGGGTCAGTGTATTGTGGGCGATGGGCTAGCAACCTGTCACCGCAATATCACGTTTAATCATCTGGTTACCCTGAATTTGCTAGACGTGGCACTGGATTTTTGAATCCATGTGCTCTGCCTACCCCTCATGGGAATACAGGCGTGAGTATATGTATGTATGTATGATGTGAATTTCTTACTGAATGTATACAGATATTTCGCTAAAGAGTTCAACAGATCCTTTGGTATAGTGGTAAAAACGTCCGCTCTCTGTGCAGGAGCTTCTGGGTTCGATCCTGGGATGTGACTTAAGTTTTTCTTTAAATTTTTTGCTTTTTTTTCAACTGTCCCGATGCCGAATAACTACAACAGATATTTTTAACCGACTTCGAAAAAAGGAGGAGGTTCTCAATTCGACCTAATTTTTTTATTTTTTTATTTGTATGTTTACTCGATATCTCGGAGACCCGTGAACCGATTTTCAAAAAATTTTTTTTTAATCGAAAGGGTACAACTCGAAATTGGTCCCATTGGCACGAAACCAGGATCTGATAATGGAATCTTGGAGAAATCGAGGG
This sequence comes from Adoxophyes honmai, assembly GCA_005406045.1. Taxonomy (NCBI): domain Eukaryota; kingdom Metazoa; phylum Arthropoda; class Insecta; order Lepidoptera; family Tortricidae; genus Adoxophyes; species Adoxophyes honmai. The sequence continues at coordinate 64,452 of BHDV01013400.1, forward strand.
AACTCTTCAAATTTTATATGGACATGTACGGCGTTTTCGGTAATTTGTTGATGAAGTCAAGAATTTACATTCAGAAAATTCTGGGTTCGATCCTGGGATGTGACATAAGTTTTTCTTTTTTTTCATCACACTTAATTTTTTTAGGGTTCCGTACCCAAAGGGTAAAAACGGGACCCTATTACTGAGACTTCGCTGTCTGTCTGTCCGTCTGTCTGTCCGTCCGTCTGTCTGTCACCAGGCTGTATCTCACGAACCGTAAGAGCTAAAGAGTTGAAATTTTCACAGATGATGTATTTCTGTTGCTGCTATAACAACAAATACTAAAATTAAAATAATTATAATAATTAAGGGGGGCTCCTATACAAAAAACGTGTTTTTTTTGCTGTTTTGGGTCTATTTAAATAATTGTAACAGTTAAATACTTGAAATGCTCACAGAATGTTTAATTAAATATCTACTTTAAAAATAAATAATTGAATAAAAATAAAATTAGTATCTAAGGGGGGCTCCCATACAAAAAATCTGATTTTTTGCAGTTTTTGGTAGGGAACCCTTCGTGCGCGAGTCCGACTCGCACTTGGCCGGTTTATTTTTATTTTATTTTTTGCTTTTTTTTAACTGTCAAATAATGATGACTGAGTAGTGGGAGTGGATTAATTTGATCTGTAAAAACTGATTTTAATCAGCGAAATGAAGTGATATTAGTTTTACAACTTGTATTACCAGTATTTCAATGTATGCAAAAAATAATCCGAGTAAAGCTCGGTCACCCAGCTAGTGATTATAATAATAGATTATTCTGATAGGAGAGAGAAAATGCACAATTTTACAATCCAACACCACTACCACCACTATGCTTTTCAGCAGGATCTAGATTGAGGTAAGGTAAATGTACCAATGCTCGACGTCTCAACGCCTAGTAGATGACACCCATCTGTTACCTGTCTTATTATGACACATGGTTGCAAGTGCCATGTATTGGGTCAGTGTCGAGCACAGGGAAGTTTACCTTACTCATCAAACTTAAATAAAAATTCGGAGGAATTTGAGTAAACACTTTACGTTTTGCTCCTTACTCACTCGGTTATATCTGTATGAAGAACGTTCGATACGCAGAAACAGCGTACCTAGGTATTTATTTGCAGATTTCACAGACTTTCATTGCACGTATAGGCAATAATATGGGGTAATTTTACTACAAGGGTACTTTACTAAGTAAGAGTAAATACTACATCATCACGCCTGTATTCCCAAATGGGGTAGGCAGAGCACACGAAACGCTCCATAGATAAAACCATGACTATTTCAGGTTTCGTGGCCACTTCCAGCATATTTTTTTAGGTTTTGAGTTGGCAGGTATAATAGTATAGTAGGTTGCTAGCCCATCGCCTTCCTTCCTTAGTCGCTTCTTACGACATCCACGGAAGAAACGGAGAGATGTTATTCTATCTCGACACCGCACAGAAATACTAAAGATTAAAAAAAAACTATTAAATAATATATAAATAAATTAAAATAAGTAGAGTATTATGTATTTGGCTTTGGCAATGAAGTGGTGCAATCAAAATTGCTTCTTCTTATACAGGATAATGACAGTTAGACAGTAGTTAAGTAGAAACAAGACGAGTGACAAGAAAACCAGTCTTACATCCTGCCTGCCGACCCTCACGTCACGTCTCAAGTTGGTACGGTGTTTATTACTTGCTACATTTCTCATAGCATTAATAAGAGCCCTGATTCATCTTCAAATCGAAAAAAAAAACGGATGTAATAGTAGGGTAGGAATTTGTATTCAAGTTGCCCCCGCTGAAAGTTCGTAACATACTTAAATTTTGTTTATGAGAAACAAACATTCAAACAGTAATGTGTAAAATCAGTAATACATGGGAGCGTGTGAACGACTTGAGAAACTACTGGAACAACCGTCTTGTTCTCGACTGTCTACTCACTTTCCATCCATTCATGGAGTTTCCAGGTTTTTTCTATCGATTTCTTTCGGGCCTTTCTATGCTTGATTGCGATGAAGGCAAGTACCTGTATAATTATGGCTTGATCTTACTTCTTCGTATCTTTCACGTAATGCTTTCTCATTGCATATTTAATCATTATTAATAGGTAATCGATGCCTTGTTTAAGAGTTGTACAGTCAGCGTCTGATACATGGTTACACTTTGGTACTTTGTCACTGTGATCGCAGTGACAATTTCATGCGAGAGTTCAAATATGAGGTTAATTAGAAAAGGTACTAAAGTGTATACATGTATCAGACTCTGACTGTACATATACCTATGCGTTTTATATCTGGGATTGTAAAGTCTAATTTTGTTTCACGTAGTGAAAGTTACTGGATGTTTGTTGAGTTTGTAAAACGCAGATAGTGTATGTACCTATTTGTTTGCGTGTTTGCATGATTAGGGTCGTGTTCTCGTGCAAATAGCGGAGGAGCCGCCTGCCGGCCGCGGCAGGTGCAAGATGTGTCCGATTGCGCAAGCCCGAGATGCGGTCTCTACTTCGTTTTCTGTTACAAAAGCTTAGTTTCTACTTTGTAGCTGGGAACCACAATATAGGATAAACGGCTCATTGTTGTAGCCGTTGCAAGGCATCACCATGATAGTTATGACTTTATCACATTATTAAATTTCTGCGTGAAATTAGCAAATCTTACCCACGCAACATTCTAGAGGAAATCCTAATTGGAGAGTATATTTTCGGATTAAATCTCATTACTTATAATATTGTATAGTAACTATTTATATAACTGACTTTACTAATGAAATGCACTAACGAACGCACCAAATTAAAGTCCCTTAGGATTTGTTTATACAATTTTAATAGGCTGCATAGGCATCAGCTATCTGAGTTAGCCACGACAATGTAATTACAAATAGCAAGGGTGAGTGGCATGTCTCGTTGGTTGCTAACAAACCCGCAGGGCCAGGTGTCCGCAGGCAGGCGTTAGCCCTGGTCAAGCATTCTAGGATAAGTTAGTATCTATGAATAGTATCAGACACGGGCAGGCATGCGGCCGCGGCCCGAGGTCGGTGTCGGTTAATTGGCGAGGAGTCGACCGGGCCGGTTTACCCACCGGTTGTTGTTTTACGGCATACATTTGTTATCTTGTAGCTCGCCTCGATGCTTTCGATACACCACGGAAAGCGGCGAAACTAATCGAAATGCCCAAATGTTGTCTTCTTGACCCTAAACGGAATGCGATTGTAAATTAAACACGCGCTCTAAACTTCAAAACAAGTTCGTTGTTACTCGAATATCATTAGTAGATCGATAGTGGTTAACGGTTTCAGTGTTAATATTTCTGGCTTCGCTAGGGGAATGTTGTAATAGAACCCCTTGACACGCGCGCGGTACCAGGCTTCCCGGGTTTAGCAGGAAATTAAGGATCCCTCCACTCGCTACAATAAACAGTCACCCTACGTTTCGATTTTGTTCCCTAGCAATATTGATCTATTACTTTAATGTGACATGCTACTGAGCTGATCCATATTTTTAACTTCCATTTCAAAGTAAGCAGGTAAGTCAGGCCTGCTACGCAGTATTGTCACAGTCATGCCGTATAAACATCCTCTAATTTCTTATCTTCAAGTTTTTATCTTGAGAAAAGCGACAAAAAACGCCGAGGAAACGTTTCCTCGAACAGCGAAAACAGGTTTTTTACTATGTACTTCGAACTAGCCGACACGAGTTTAGAACAATTGTCAAAAAGAATGAGTTTTAGCAGTTTTAGTTGGTGGTTTGACCGAGGCCATTGCTCTCGGATAGACTGAGAAAAAAAACAGGGGAACAGTTGTTAGTCGGGCCGCGGGATTCACGGTTGAGCGCCCCCGCCACCTGCGCCCGCGGCCGGCGTTAGGTATGCCACCCGCGCCTGCGCTGCTTCAATATCGCACTACCTGCTATTTTGCACACGTCTATGCTAAAAAAATACAACATCATTAACTCTGCTTAATAGGTTTTATAGGTTCATTCAGTATCTAGTTTGACCGTGATGTTGTTGAATCTACGTTATTAATAGATACTTTTTAGGCACAAAAAGTACCAGTTCACCTGGACACAAATGGAGTAGCTAGACGTACGAGTTGATCTCGCGTGGATTCGTGCAACTGTGACCTCCCTAATCTATGACACCTCTAGGCCGTCATCAACTCGAAGAACAATAGCAACGTTCATCTGTTTTCAAATCTAGTTCAATGCGGCCATTTTTCATCAGTTATGCAAACCCAGAACCGCTGATCCGACGTATGTACCTATGTGCATGTGCAGTAGGTCCTTCTACTAGATGTTAAGCCGGTCACACTTCTGGAATAGGGAACTGATGCTGCGCTTACGTATTAAACATTATGCAACAAACATTGTATTAGAAGGCTACTTTTATAACTACAAACAAGTTTAATACTTTCACTTCCACGGAGTACATACTTCAAATCATGCATATTTATAGGTATATGTAGATGTATGCATACATCTGAGTAATGTGGCAAAATTATAATTGATTCAATTATCGAATTAATTGCACCGCGGTATCTTTTGCGGGTAACCGGTATTTACGTAATGGACTAATGAACAGTCCTCTTAGAATGGGAAAGGTTTAAGCGGTCATCGGCGTTAAATCTTGTTGCCTTTGCGCTCGGCGTGCAAGTTAATTGTGGCTAATCTCTGTGTTTAGCGATGTGTCAATGAGACAGCCGCGGTATGCATTGGTAGCGGAGCAAGTCGCACCGGGAGGCTGAGCAGGCGCAGGCGAGGTCATTGCCCCTGCCCGAGGAGGCTGCACTATTGCCCTGCCCGCCCCACCCCCTGCCCCGACCTGCCATCCTTGCACCTTTGACAAACGACAGGGAAAATGGCACAAACTGGCTTTGCTGGGATTTTGCGCTGCGATTATATCGGCTGATTTACCTTAAAGTTAAAGAAGATTTGTGTCATCGTAATGTCATAGAAATAAAGAAAAAATGTAGCTCTCCGTTAGGTATGTAAAAATAACTTTTTCAAATTAGACTTCGAACTGTTGGTCGTGTCAAATGCCTTAGCATTTAAAACGACCTTTAGAAGGTTCGCCTTTGCCTCTAGTATCAGTAGATGGTAGCTTATAATGTCAAGGGAAAACGCGAATAACGCTTCTCTAAGAATTTTGTACCTAGTGTGTACCTTCAACACAATAGTTTGATATTGGACCAAGGAAGAAAAGTGTCAAGAAATACCTATTTGAGCTCTTTATTATGATTATTAAAATGTAACGGTAGGGTTGTGTATTGTAGGCGATGGGCTAGCAACCTGGTCACTACAATATCACGCCTTACCATCTGATTACCCTGAAATTCCTAAACGTGGCACTGGATTTTCGTATTTGTGTGTTCTGCCTACCCCTCTTGGGAATACAAGTGTGAGGATGTTTGTGTGTGTGTGTGTGTGTGTGTGTGTGTGTGTGTGTGTGTGTGTGTGTGTGTTTAAGTGTGTGTGTGTGTGTGTGTGCGTGTGCGCGTGTGCGTGTGTGTGTGCGTGTTCGTGTGCGTGTGCGCGTGTGTGTGTGTGCGTGTGTGCGTAATGTAACGGTAATTCAAGCAACCGCAAAATTTGAGATTTATTTTAGCTAGGAAACCACAAGTTGTTGCTGCTTACGGCTGTCAGTATTTTATCAATGGCATTAGCGGCACGCGAGCAGTTTAATAGTCAGCCATTTCCGCGGCTTCTTGTTTTAGGTTAATCCGGATAAATACATTTCTCATTAACGATAGCGTTTAAGCACGAGTTGACCAGCCTTACGTAAACTACACGTGTCTTAAGGAATCAATTTAGAGGTTTTTCAACTTTGAACAGAGATCATAATTTTATTCCAATTCTTACTTCCTAAGTAACCGGTTAAAATTTTACTTGGTAAAGTTAACTGCAAGAATAGGTACCGATTTAATCCTCCAAAAATATATAGCGAGACCACTGACCCAATACTTGGCACTTGCAACCTTACGTCTATGACTAAGTATTACTATGTAAGACGGGTGTCATCTATTGGGCGTTGAGGCGTCGAGCATTGGTACTTTTACCTTACGTTGTCTTAAGGTGGCATGGGACATATTTATGAATAAGACAGGTGACAGATCGGTGTCATCTACTGGGCATTGAGGCGTCGAGCATTGGCACTTTTACCTTACACACCTATATTTTTACACTTGACTGCAACTCAAAAAATTGTCTCCGAAAACTACAGTCTTTATTCGCGAGTGCAGGTTGATTTAACTTGACGAAAATTTAGACTTGGAAGTCACTCTCCCATTCGTCCAAATGAAAAATAGATTCACTTTTCACTTGCGAATAAGGCTAAGCGCGCACTACGACTTTTTGTCGCGGGACAATTTTGTCGCAGAAATGCAACGTAAGGGTTTATATGTCATCGCGCGCACTGAAAAAATCAGTATGGACAGCGCTATTTTAAAATCGTGTCGCACGACAAAAAGTCGTAGTGCGCGCTTAGCCTTAATGTCAATTAGGTATGCCCGGAAAAGTAACTTTGAATTATTTTTGAATTTTGAATGGCGGGTAAATACTTAAGTCTCTTAATCCTATTTGATCGTTGAGAGATTTGTTATCAGAAATAGATTGTAGCAGGTCTATATCAATTTTGTGTTTGAGAAACAATATATTGTGTCATTTTTATCAGTTTGTATATCGCTCTTATTGTATCATGGAGAAATGTGAATTTAAAAGATGAAGACTAAATTATTCCAATATTATTTTCTTACAAATTTTATTATACTTAGTTCTTGTGTGTACATAGTGAAACCTAAGCAAGGAAAGCCAATTAATTGAATCTAATGTTGCCTTAAACTGAGATTTAAGCTATAAATGGAAATACATCATCATGTTTCCGTATTATTACAAGCCTCAAAATTTTACGGGCATATTAACAGGCAAATGGAAAGTCACATTTTCAATGCAGCGAAAAATAAACCGGTAAGTGACAGAGATCCATTTTATGTATTCATTTTTATCTGTCTTAAGATCTAAAATTGCTAAAAGTGGCCCAAAAATGTTAGAAACATAATAAAGAGTTGTCTACGTTTACAATTCGTCTGCTGTCATTTGCGAACGCGTGACGTTTATCTTTACACAGGTACTTAGGCATTAACATAATATATGTATTCAAAATAAAAGTATTAAAATCTTCCCCTGTCCATAAAAAGTAACTATAAATACCTTAAACTTAAGTACCTGTATATTCAACTTAGAACAATTTACAATCATTTCTCCCGTGCTTAACCCGTGTATTTTTTCCAGAGCAAAAATGTACGCGGCGTCGACCGCCTCGACGACGTCTGGCTCCCGCGCCACGGCGGGCGACCGGCGCGTGCGCGTGGTGCGGCTCCTGCGCCCGCGCCGCGCCGCACCCGCCTTTGGTTTCTCCCTGCGCGGGGGGCGCGAGTACGCCACGGGATTCTTCGTGTCCAAAGTGGAGTTTAACTCTGAAGCACATCTTCAGGGTTTGAAGGTAAGAAAATAATAAATTAGTCATTTCTAGGAATGGCTTTTACATACGCTGCGGGTGGCGTTAGAATAGGCCTTGAGATTCTTCGTCTGCAAAGTGGAGTCAGCTTAGCGCGGAGTGGTAGCCTCACGGTATCGGTTGTTATGTTCGAAATGACACAAGAGGCGCCAGTACCAGTACCAGCCGGAAAATAAGCGTTTTGTTCATCCCATCACGCCACCCGCCGAGCCGCCCCGCTCCCGCTGTCAGCGCGCTTGGAACTTTAATCTGAAGGTAAGAAAGAAGATCAAATATAAGTATTTTCAGGATCAGCATGGTGGGTAGAAGTGCGGTACGGGGTTATTCGTGTCAAAAGTGGAGTTGAACTTCAAAATAAGTACATCTAAAGGGTCTGAACGTAAAAAAAGTAAAGATGAGAATAATGCCCTAATGAATGATATCCTACTTGATCTAATAACCCGCGCTCAAACTCTTTTTTGTAAATATCCTAAACTGTAAACATGATTCCTTTTAAGGATTTCTCATTTGCAAAATCGTATAATGAACATCTGTGACTGACAGATTGACGCACCAGACGAACTTAATCACGCCATAAGGGATTCGTTTAAAATGCAGATTCCGAAAGAAAAAATACTGCGATTTTGAGAATAGACGAAACAATCAGCTGTTAACTTTGTTTACTTAAGCAAATGACTCTTTCAACAGCACAATACGAGTGAAAACAATGAAAGTTGTTAACAATTTTCCCTTTAAGCAATGGTGCTCGGTATTGCATATCGCATGTGAAATCTCCTTCTAATGTGGGTGGATTGGATATAGCTTGTATTCCTGCAAATAGTAGGTATGCGGAGAAGCTGCGGCTCATACCTATAGATTTCATGTCCTCGTAAAACAATGCATGTAGATAAGTAGCCACGTCAAAAAAGTTTTTCAATTGGCTTTTAAAATGCTTCATTACATTAATTGAATTACCTACCCAAGGTGCAATTTTTTGCTAATTCGATAGAAACCCGTTGCCAAGTATACTAACTCATACTTTTCCCATCAGCTTCACAAGTTTGATTGTTGTCTTCAAAAATCTAGGAAAGGCTTTTTTACGGTCATTGGGCAATGTGGCATTATGTCATTGTTTGATTTTAGTGTTTGTTAAGTAAACTCACATGGGCATAGGGTGAGACTGTTGACAGTTTTTATGGTCTTCGCTGGTTCCCACGAGCCCTGCGCGGAGCCCCAGCCTGCGAACACCTGCGCCTCGCAATTAGCTCATTGGCCCGCGTGTTACGAACTATTCTACTATACACAATTACCCACATCCGAGGTTGCTTGTCGCAAGACACATTCCATTCTTTTCGCGCTCACGTAACCGGCGTAGTTTCCTTTGCCAGCGCTCAATCTACAAAGAAATAGGTACCTGCTTGAGCGGCGTTGTCATCATCTAGGTCAAATACTTCGTTAGGTTGATTGTGCAGCTGAGCTGTGAATTGCGAGTCATCGGTGATTTATGAGGTAACTGAATTGTGTCTGGAGCGATGTTTGCCTTAAGTGATTATTTAGTTAATGATTAAGTTGAACGTCAAAACAAATTGTATTGTATGTTACATGCAAGGTCGTTTGTTGCGTCTTGTATAGTCTCTTGTATTCTGTATAGGAAATAAATCAAGTTTTGTTCTTAGGTAGGTTTCAACAAGTGGAGCAATCAATACAACTATGTACTAATTGTTTCAAAATTAAGGAAGTTGTCGAGTTAAATATTCTATTATACTCCAGCGCTAATGAATTATCATTGAATGTTGTGTAAATAATTAAAAAGATTTTACGTTTGTGCATAATACAAAGCAATGTAACTAAATTATTGCTTTTCTTGGGCTTGAGAACATTTTATTTCATATATCTACGATCCCACTTAATATCATAATTTTGCAGAAAGACAGCAGTGACACCCAACTTTCTTAGTGAAATTGTGAACCAAAAGATTTAAGAGGGAATTGTTTAATTATTTGGACCGTATAATGGTCGCGGATAGGCTCAAGTAATTAGATATTTTGAGCGCATAATCCGCAAAATTCTCAGTTCCAATGTAGTTTCACACGATTACTTCCTTAACAAAGAAGTTACGAAAAATTCACGAGTACATCCGTTGTTATTTCAACGAGACAATGAGCTGTTTTGAGACAATCACACAGAATCCTGAGAAATGAGCATGTCTACAGTTCAACCAAACTGTATCTGTTGAGACCAGCGACAGCGACAAGTTCAATGGAAAGCATACGCGAAGTAGAGTCATACTCTGTGACGAATAGCTAAATGCCATTGTATGCCTCCAACAAAACAATACAAATACTCCTAATATTTGTGTATCGGCGAGGTACCTACCTAATTAGCTAAGAAGATAACATATTGTTTTTGAAGGTCTGACAGATGCAATCCAGAGGATTATTAACGCATGTTCAGAGTTTCCAACAGGAAGAGAAACGAATACTCATGATAACTAAAGTGACAGTCTTTGAAAGCCTCTAATCAATCAGGGAGGTATGCTAACGGCAGGAAGACGCAAAGTGTTGCAATTATATGGCAATTAAGAAGTAACCCGTGTTCCCGTGAGGCGGTCCAACGCGTCCGGTGCGTGATTCATTCAATTACCTCTTCTCTATGATCGGCGACTTTCTACGCCGCGCAGCCTCGCGTGCTCACTTTTTCAGCTAATGTTTATTGTGTAACATGCGCTAAAATAGAAAAGAGCTAATACCGTCCTTCGTTCGAACAAGCTCATTGTGGGTGACTTCTTACGGCCAATCAGGTGTAAGATCCGATGGTGTAATGATTTCGTTACTAAATTTTGTTGCGATTGTCAAATGCTTCACGGTTATAACTTTACAGTTTTACTATTTGTTTGATTGTTAAATAGTTTTTTATTTTAACTCGATGAAGAATCAAATTACTTACGTACCAAACGGGCAGAAAAATATAGTATACTTAAAAAAACTTATTTAATTTATTAAGTTATTGTAGTTTTTTTTTTGCTTGATTCCTCTGAATCGTTCTTACGCAATTCTGAAATCGTTTTGACCATCTCATTGAATCTGACAGTGAATAGTATCAAGAATTAACGCGCTTGACTGATCTTATACCCCGATAAAAATTATCGAGAGATGGTTTGTACTCGTATTAATTACCATAGATTGCTGCATGTAGGTATCACACATACCACACGTTGTAGTTCCGCTTTTAGTGGTCATATTACACATTTGTGTTTATAATTTTACGTTCTTATACTTACCTGATAACATAATACTCTAGGCACATTTTGATGCGATAAAATAACTTAGTGATGAGTGAGTCACGATTGTTTTAGCAAGTGCTTGATAGAACGAATGCAACGAAATACATTTTTCCATCAAAACACCTTTATCGCAGAATGAGTCATTCTCCCCTCGACGTAGTCGACGGTTGATTGTTACCGTGAACAATTGCATATGTATGCTCAGCTGGTGGACTAAAAGCATAACGTCCTTCAGGAATATCTAACCTTAACGACACCGAACGAAATTAACTTAACTCAGCTGTCATATCATCATGGGACGAAATGTAATCAATCAACTTTATAAGAGCTCAGATTGAATTGATAGCTTAAGGATTACGTAATTTTCATTCCTCAGCATTTTATTCTTTTAAACCGACTTCAGTTCGGCTGTATTTTTAACCGACTTCAAAAAAAGGAGGAGGTTCTAAATTCGTCGGGATATATATTTTTTTTTTCATTATTTTTTTTATGTATGTTCGCTGATTACTCGAAGACGCCTGGACCGATTTGAAAAATTATTTTTTTGTTTGAAAGGGTATAGTTTCCAGGTGGTCCCATTGCCAGCATATCTTGATCTGATGATGGAATATGAGGGAAATCGAGGGCAACCCTCAAATTTTATTGGCACAGGTAATGTTTTTAGTACATTTTTCAAATCTACACCAGTATTTACGTCTGGCAGTAAAAAAAATATGACTGAGCTGATGATGGAAGGTCAACTCCTTACTGCTTAGGAGTTAAAGGATAATTCTTTCAATACTGAATGCACCTGCAGACTGGAAAGTATAATTTCAGTAATTAGTGAGGCCTGCTGGTGATGGAAGGTCACCCTCATTATTAAACAAATGCTTTCAGTATAGCCTAAATTTGAAGTCGGTTTTTTTTTGTTTAAAATTATTTAATATTTTCTATAGGTATTTTTATGTAATAATATTGGATCTGTCTAAATTTATTCTCAATTTCAACGTTTATTTCCAAGTGAATCCTGTTTTAGGTAATGTTTACTTATGGGTATCGTGTGGAGTGAATAAGGAGAGAAATTTACTTGTCAGTCACGGTGATTTTCAACACCGAGTCGATCATTATTAAATTTTGGCATGCGCATAAATATGCCGGCTTCTTTTAAAATCATATGCACCGCGGGGTAATTATTACGTGAATGTAATAATGAAAGTAAATTTCGAGGGCCGGCAGGCGACAGCGAGTCTGGTGGTCCTCGGGTATCTCGCAAAAAAGACGAATTTGAACGAAAGTCCGATCGAAAGTTGTTCGATATGTGGGGCACAAGGCGACCTGTCCGGCTTCTTTTGCCGCCGGCCGAGACGAACGTGAAGAAAGTGCTGTTCGTCACAGACGCCGCCGCCGCGACGCGTGCGCAACATGCGTACACAATGACGTCACTTATTAGGTACTGTACAAGTGTACAATACATACTCACCCGATCAATTTCAATTAAGAACTTTAATATGAAACTATAATAGCCAAGCAAAACCGAAGGTATTCAAAGATAGATACGATAAAATGTAAACATCAACCTTCAGCAGTTGCAATTTCGCAAGCGGCAGCTAGAAGTACTGGAGTGAAACCGACCGGTCTGTGGAAAGAAATTAATGATTGGTAGTTGTTACCTACTATAATCCCTTCGAGAAAACATCAAGTTGTCGATTTCTGACGGCCAAGGAAAGTAGGCCACGCTAGCATGTTTTTCAAAGCAATGACGCGCAAAATAAAGTTATGTGTGAATTTAATGACGACTTGAAGTGTCGAATGAATACTTGGTTTAATAACAATTTAAAAAGAACTTTCGGATTCCTTTTATGTGTGTAATTCGTAGTTTGGTGAGAGGCTGACAATTTGAAAAATTAGGAAGCGTCTGTAGAATCTCTATATTATTATCTTGACGCAGCTGATTTATTTAAAATAATCTGACCGTTTCTTTTTATCACAAAACGTTAAGTATTATAAGTGTTTATGCCTATTTCAGTCAGCAGGTTAACAATGAAAGTTAAGTCGACTTTAAAAAAATATTTATTCAGAATTATTAGAAGGCCAGAGGTGTTCTAGTTTTGCATTGAAAATGCATTTAATGATCGATTTCCGCGAAAAACAGCGTAGCGAATTTTTGAGTGAAATTGAATGCTATACTATGTTTTAAACGGAACGTACCTATGATCAGTTACGGCCTGGCCACGACTTTGAGCGATGCGACGAGCGGTGCGACGGGCGACGCGACGAGGCAGAGCGGAGCGGCGCGCATGCC
>BHDV01013400.1:83589-95623 GCA_005406045.1 Adoxophyes honmai
CAACCTCGTGGCATGGCCTGTACACTACTATGCGATTGTTTTTGCCGCTCACCGCCCGCCGCTGCCGCTGCCGCTCGCCGCGCGTGGTCGTGGCCAGGCCGTTAAATTTTTTGAATAACTTACCTAAGCGAGTCAATGTTTCGCTGCTACATTGGTGTTGAGCTGCGTGGAGTGCGAACTGCCGCCGTGTTGCAACAGCGGCCCAACTAATAACTTTATGCTCCATTGTTATTTCGACATCTGAGAAATACATTATTTATATCATTGTAATGCGACGGGGGGTCGCTGGGCATTGGCGTTGGTTTCCGACTTTCATGACTTATCTGTACTGCTGGAATGCGGATTCAATAATGAGAAAGAATGTAATTGCTACGTTCATGTGACTAGACCAATCTAAAATCTGACTGAAAAACGGAAACAAACATAGGTAGTTAGACTTCATCATACGTGACACCTGTATTCCCAAATGGAGAACGCAGAGAATACGAAACGCTAATAAACAAAAGCACGACTATGTTACGTTTCGTAGCCATTTATTCCATCATTTTTAAGTTTGCAGTTAAGAGGTATAATGATGACTATATACCAGCTTGTGCCCTAAATATAAGTAGTCATAGTTTTGTCTAAGTAACATTTTGTGGGCTCTACCTATCCCGTTTTAGAATAAAGTACGTTTATTAGTACGATTATGTATTCTTTATATTAAATTCGCATACTTATCTTAAACATCAACGCTGTACTTAATCAACATCGTATCTTATTCCATTACAGTTGCACTGTTTAAAAAACACTATTAAGATGCTCGAGAAAAAGTCAACTTTCAAACCATACAACGCAAAGCGATATTTTTAATTGAGTAAATACAGCGTCGATATTGTTTTGTTTGGTTTGGTTAAATTACCCAGATAAGCAGATTACCAGCAATAATTAAGCAGATTTCGAAGACGTTTTTTAATTGCCCTTGGGCATGTTTCAGGTTGGCGATCAGCTGGTCAGCGTCAACGGGTACCGAGTGGACGACGCGGTGCACGGCGAGCTGGTGCACTATCTCGCGTCGCAGTCGCGCCTCAAGATCAAAGTCAGACGTGAGTACTACCGTCCTAAAAGTAAAGAACGTAAGATCTAAGACTTCCCTATGTAGATCTGTCCTTTGCGGGGCAGAATGTTGTACTGATTATTCAGTGAGATTTATCCACTTACAATATGTTCCTAATTTGAATAATAGTCATCGTTTTGTTTATGTCACATTTCGTGTGCTCTGCCTACCGTATTTGGGAATACAGGCGTGATGAACAGGTGTCCCAAAAATGGTGTCAAGCGAAAGTGCGAAGATAGACCACCCCTTGGGGGTATCCCAATCGCCTCTATTTATGTTCCACGATTTTTTGTAGTTCATTAGTTTTTTTTCTATTTTTTTGTGTCTCAAAAATCATTTGTTGAGTTTGTGAAGGAGAATACATGCTTTCAAGCCATGTTCTATCCTTTAGCGGTTAGACAATTAGCTCGCAAAGCCTTAAGGAATAAATTGAACCTGTGGGCTCGTTGGGTAAAGTTAGGTTTGTTTAAAGTGGAACTCAAAACAGGCAACATTCGGACGTGAGCTGGTGCGCGGCCGCCCGCCGCGTCACGCTTCGCAACCGAAGACGTGATTCAGTGAATTTTCTTAACGCCAGCGTCGCGGAAGGTGCACTTTGCCACTTTCATTTGTTATTTAAAACTCCGTAGGTACTTGCTAAAATGTTTCGGAACCTATAAATTTCAGAGGTATGAACGCAATTCACATTTTATTCCTGCTCCTTGATATAAATTCCATTGCACAAAATCAGCAGTATATTGCACTGAAAAAATTACATTAACTTCCGAATACCGAACTAAGTAAAATGACGCAACATTTAATAAATGGTTAATTGCACCGATGTGTAAATATCCCTTTATCATTGATCTGTCTATGATAATTTTCACACCCATTGAATATAACAAAATTTCGTCAGCGCGTTAACCTTGCAGCCCATTGATTGATATCCAATGTAAACATTTACCAACACGCGGCTTTTTGCCATCTGCGATAGAGATATCGATCATACGTCGTTAGTAGCTAATGATAAATGTACCCAACGCTAAACGGCATTAATCGTTTCGCAATTGACACCCAACTCTATTATTTTTTGTAACAATGAAGCCACAAATACCAATATGCTAATTAATCAAAATTTCACAGATGTTACGACACCACTTGCTACGGAGGCGGGTGTGATTGTGGCACCGATTTTTGTTTGAATTAATCGTGAAAGTGCGTGGGTAAATGCCTCGTAGCCGATGTCTGTCGATGATATTACGCAAATTTCCAGTTTTGCCTAAAGTCCAAAGCTTGTAGCAACATTCCTAAAATTTGTTACCTCGTTCATTTTGTTCAAGAGATCCGTTTCAGATATAAACAGGCTTGAGTAGGTATTGCGGAATTTGTACCGAAAAACATGCTTAGATATTTCCTAGATACCTACTTATCGTTACTAGATAAAGCTGTTGCGGTTTTAGCAAACTACTTAAAATAATGTAAGACTAAGTATTAAGACCGCAGGCTGAGGTCTAAAAACATCTGTTGTATTAGCAATTCACCAATGCGTCAAACGAAATTTACCAGCGAACATTTTCTTATAGTTTTTTTTTTTACCATAAGTATCACTGATTGAACCACTGGACCACTGGATTGTTCGTTACTTAAATTTAAATTTGCTGTTTCTTGTGAGATTATTTTTGAAATTTCCGAGAACTTTTCCAACTTTTTGGAAACTTTCCGCAAATTGCACGACTTAATAACAATCTAATTTTCTTTCGTTCCAGATGTTGGCATGGTACCAATAAAAGAGTAAGTAGACACATATCTTTTATCCTTTAATCAAAGTTCTTATTAAAATTCAAGAAAATTAAATGCCGGTTAGGGGGCGTCCATAAATTACGTGAGGTGTTTTTTTCAATTTTCTGACCCTCCCTCCCCCCCTGGTGAGATGTCGTGAGATTTTACTCAACCCCCTCCCCCACCCCCCAAATCTCACGTAATTTTTTTCAAAATGTGGGTTTGTTATGTAAACGCGTTGGATTGTTGAAAAAACATTTATTTGAAAAGAAAAAATAAAGTGAGATACGTAACTTAAAAAAAAACTTTAATTGTTCTTCGTTCCGATACACCCATGAAGTGTCAAACGTAAAGCGCCATCCATCACATCGGTTTTTAAGACCTTAGGCATCTGGATTAAATGGACCAAAATAGTAGTTTTTTTGTTCGTTTCAAACAAGAAAAAAATTGCGTGATATTTGCCGTGACCCCCCTCCCCCCAACGTGAGATTAGGTGAGATTTGACTCGACCCCCTCTCCCCCTAAAACACCTCACGTAATTTATGGACGCCCCCTTATTGTTATTGTTATTGGTTAAAACCACTAAAGGAGGACCCGAACCTAGAGTCTATCATGTCGAGTCTCAGGGTCTGTAAATTCTAAACTAACCGCAACTATCGGGCTATTGTATGACTTTTTCAATGTCTATGTAACACGACTGCTCGTAATCTTGATGTAGTGGGGCATTGGGTCAATTACCTTATTTTATTCTGTCACAGTAAAGCTCACGAGTCCCTGTCGTGGCAGTTCGTCGCAGAGCGGGCGTCGCTCGGCTCGGACGTGTCGTCGTCGCCAACGTTGTGCCACGACACGGAGCGGATGTCGGACTTGCGGCTGTCCATACTGGTCCCACCTAGAGCCAAGCTCGGATGCGGGTAAGTTAGAATACTAGGAGATATATTCCTTTTACCTCTAACTAGATTTCAATCTATTGCTGAAGGCATAAGAGCTAGCGTACAGTTGATAGCGAGCGCTTATTTCTTGGCTACTTTACTACAACTCAATTTATTCGTATAAGTAGAGAAGTTACGATGTAGCTACCAAATGTGTCACATACGAATCGGTCAACGTACATAAATACATAGTGTTCACATCGTCTGATTCGTATGCGAGACATTTGGTAGACCTTGTTGTCGTGACACTTATTAAAAATATTTTTATGGACAGTAGGTACGTTAATGAAAAATAATTAACTGAACCCCTTTCTCATCCAGGATTTGCAAAGGCCCAGAATGGAAGCCGGGAATCTTCGTGCAGTTCGTGCGAGAGAATGGGATTGCGCGCGAGGCGGGGCTGCGGCCCGGGGACCAGATCCTCTCCTGCAACGGCCAGGACTTCGCTAATGTCTCCTTTAACGATGTGAGTAATGACTACTTGACCAGGCACCAATAATTTCCCTTTTTATCGAGCATACCTTGCTTTGTCCAGAGAATGAAGTAACGCATCTTCTGGCAATGTAACTATCAGTTACATCAACGGGCTCAGCAATGAAGTTTTCAGATCTCTTGCCGACGTTTCGCTGATGTGAACTACTTAATTAAACCTCAAGGCCTCAAACCCTTTAAAAATTTATTCTATTAAGTTTTGAATCTTGAATTTGACATGCCTACTTACGTAGAGAAGCTACATTTTAATTTTGCAATGGGCAACAAATAGCTTCTTCCATAAAGACCTCCTCTCATTTTTTATTTCCCGTCCAACTTACGATTACAAATATTACGTCTTATTAGAATAACATTGTTGTTCAAAGATTAAAAAGTGACTTCGCTTCTTTTCCAGGCCATATCAGCTATGAAGGCATCGGGTCGCCTGGAGCTGGTGATCCGGGAAGGTGCTGGCACCGAGCTGGTGTCTCCAGAGAGCTCCGGGTACAACAGCTCCGCGTCTTCGGCGGCAGGGGAGAGGAGCCCTGCCCCGGTGCCGCACGTGCCCCTGGCGCCCCCGGCAGCGCTGAGGAGACGCCTGGCTAGCGTGGCCGAGGAAGCTGCGGATCGTGCTGATAGGTTAGTTCGAATGAGAGGTCTAGTCCTAAATGTTACTTTGTTCCTCGTCAGTTTAAATCCGTGTTTGAAAAGCAATGGAACGTAAGTAATAACGACTGAAAGCTACAAGTTACAAAAGTTATCACTTACTTAAGAAGTTGTCTGTTTTTTCGTGTCGCTGAAAGTTAAAATTACAAATGGCATCAAGCCTACCTACTATGATTTCTGTCACAGTAAAACCATCGAAAGCCTTTTGAATATAGCACATACACATATTTACGTTTCTTACTACTCCAAAGTAACGTAAGTCACATGTAGAGAACATTCGATTACCTAATAATCTGATATAACTAACTAACTCTGCTTATACTTATTTGTGGCTTTCTGAATAAATACGTTTTATTTTTTGTTACAGACTCAATCTTAATCGGCTAAAGCGAAGGACGTGGGACAGTATAGACTTCGACTGGAAAAATTTGGACATCCATAACTTCGATGCCGATGCCCCTTCGGACATAGAACCCGATTACGACTGCCCTAGTATACCAAACAACCCTCACACCTATGAAAGCAAGAGTAACATTAGAAATAAGAACAAGAAAGAAATAATTAGCAGCCCATCGAATAGAACTATAATTAATTTAACTGAAGACGGTGCCACCATACAGTGTAGTTATGATAATCAATCGCCTAGGAAAAATACTTTTGCTGCTAGCCAGCCCAATAGAGACAACGATAAGAAGACTATAGTAGTCGAGGTCCATCACACGAGTACTGCGCCGTGTGGAAAATCTCACTGCAACTACCCGCCTCCAATGAAAAAAGATTTTAACTCTGACTCGAACAGTGTTTCCAGTTCAGGGACATTATCAAGTGCCATTGCCGAAGAAATTCAGAAACGAAAATTGGTGAGTATTTTTAACATAATAGCATTAATACTTTTCTCTTCGATTTAATATGATGTCTCACTTATAGATACTAGGACATAATACAAAAGTTAGAAACAATTAATATAATGGTAGTAAAATATATCATAAGTTGTGTTGGTCAATGCAAATCCCACCTACTAAATTCCGACCGCGGAGCATAGCGAAACTCGAGCGTTGACCCGTTGCTATCTATCTATGTCGCACTCGTGCAGTAATAAATATTGCCCTTACGCTCGCACTGGAGCACGTGCGTCGCATTGTTCGAGCGTGAGGGTAATATTACCGCACGCGTGCAACAGAGGTATACTCCGTTTTTTTTGGGTTGAGAAATTTAACTGTCAAATCCTTACACATTTTTGAGTAATCCCAAGATATCGGCGCAAATTATGATGATGTTTGATTTAAGAACGTTATAACAAACAATGTTAAGTGTATTTGCATAAATAATTTCCAGTTTTACTAATGAATTCCAGAGATAATTTCAAATTGTAACCGTTAAATTTCTCAACCCAAAAAAAACGGAGTATAGATAGCAGTGGGTCAACACTCAAATATCGCTGTGCTCCACGACAGGTCTTTAAATTGTTCGCAACATGGGCAAAGGCCTATTTTTTATCATGTGGAATTTTCCTCTAGAACAAGAAGAAATCGAATCCGGAGAGCGGCCTCCCTTTAAGTCTAGTAAAGAAGGCCAGCTTACCGATAACAGTGGACGACGGCAAGAAGAAGCAACACGATGCTCTGATGGACGAGTTCAAGAAAGTCCACCGGAAGATGTTCGCGGGGCAGGATCCCGGCGAGTCACTGAAAACGGAGAAGGACATTGATGCTGATAGCTTGGTAAGTAAACCAAAGTTTCTAACACAGCCATAAAGTGCGCTAATTTTGAATGACTGCCGGGTCATTCCACGACCAAGGCAGTTTTGCGTGACACTCCGAGGCATAATTTCATTTTATGTTAATGTGTGTTTTTATGAATAAATCGAATAATGCTTCACATCTCAAACGTTTTGCAAAAAGAGGCATCACTTTAAACCTTATAATTATCGAGATAATTAAATTTTCTTTTTTCATATAATTCGGTAATCACCCAAGCAAACAATATTGGCATGAAATCATGTTTATTGATAGATATCACTAGACTTTTTATGCTATACATTTATAGCCTTGAATTATAAACATCTTAAGTAATAGTATAATCATTTTAATTAATGATAACCATTGATAAAAAAAAGAAACGTGAAATTATTATTTTTTTATTAGGTATATATTTTTTTTGTGTTGCACAGAGTAATATTCTTAATCAAGGGAAGCATTATTTAAAACTTATATATTTTACAGTGATAACTCAATAAATGACCAATATAGTTATTACCACGTCTATAAAACCGCGGAGATCACTCAAATTACGGTAATCACCGTCGCGGTAATCACGTGAGCAATTTAGTTTTTAATTAATTACTTCGAAATGGTTATTGATAAAAACTCAATATTTTTTGTGTAAGTAGTTATAACACTGTTTAATATGTCAAAATAATCCGAGTTAAATATATTAACAAAACATGCGAGAAAAAAATAATATGGTAATCACTTTTAACTGTGACAAAAAATTCGTGTTGTTTTCTTTCCTTCGTGATTCGGTTACGACACAATAAATCACAGATTCACACTATTTAGCCGTCGCGGCGTGACAGACTCTTTCTAGGAACGTATCGAGGATGTCTCTCGGAGTATGCGTTTGAGCAGTACGACGCGTTTTATGGCCGAATTTGGTCAAGACGCAAAACTCGGGACACTTTTTAAAAATGGCTTTAAAAATAAATCAACGTAAAAATCATTATTTAGGCAATAGGATTTAATTTATCATGTAATTGGCTTGCTGTGAACAACAAAAACTTATAGTTTCCGCGTTTAGTTTTCGAAGTATATGTTATCAACTAACAAATTTTGGAGGTGGGACAAGGCGAAAATGTGGACTCCACTGACTTTAGATTTTTGTTTCGCGCATTTAATAACAAGAATATACTATTGTTAGACTTATTTTGAGCAGAATAAAGTGTGAATTACTTAAGATATTTTTTTTATAAGGTTATCTGTTAAAATTTGGATTTCACAGGCACTTGAACTTGAGAACACGAAAAATCGTACGGCTGGAGAACGGCCCTGCCGTTTTCTTCGTAATTGTCATATTTTGACGCAGACTACTCGAACATGGTGACTAATTGTTGGTTAGTTGCAGCCTGGAATGGTCACACACTGGAACTCACTGATTGTATTGGTTGAGAGTGTACGCAATACCACACTCAATTGTGGTTTTCCAGTTCATTTCACTATTACTATGTAGGGTGAACGGGCAATTACTGGATACGCGTACTCTACTTTAGAACACCTTTTGGCTTTCTATCAGTCGTAAATACTTAGTTGTGGTTGATAAGAGACTATTCTTAAACACTAAGTAAAGGTACCAATGCTCGATGCCTCAACGCCCAGTAGACGACACCCATCTAACACCTGTCTTACTATGACATAAGGTTGCAAGTCCCGTGTATTGGGTCAGTATCGATCACAGGGACGTTGATCTTAATACTTATGGTTTAAGGTAAACGTCCGAAAGCTCGTCGCTGTACTAGTACACACGACACGGGCACTCTTTGTCAAAGCTAGATGGTTTTTTTTATTAGGTACTTACTTTTGACCATCGTGACTGAAAAAGAAAGCAGCATTCACCTTATCGTCTCATAAATTAAAAAAAAGTGTTATTTTCACCTACGTTGAATAATGTTTTCTGAATAATTAAAAATCTAGCTTGGTTTCTTAATTAGTATTGTGGTAATTTTCGTTACGATAAGTTGGATACTGATTTTTTTTATCATTTTTTGTGTCAACGAATCTGAATCTCTCTTGGAAAATGGACAAAATTGAAATTAGAGCCGTGATCAAATATGCTGTCAAAAAAAAATACGCCAAAAGAAAATTAAATAAGAATTGGATAACACATTAGGGGGATCTGCACCTTTATATTCTAGTGTCCACGACGACAGCGTTGCTTTAACAGGGCAGAGATGACCCGAGAAGCAGCAAGCCGCCGACGTCCATCACACCACAAATCATCGATGAAATCCATAAAACGGTTTTAAATAGATGACCAAAGTTTAAAAGTGCGAGAAATAAGTGATACTTTAGGGATCTCAATCGAGTGGGCATACTATATTTTAAACGACTAATTAGGTTTGAAAAAAGTTATAGCAATATGGGTGCCGCGTTTGTTGACCGCTGAACAAAAGTTCAAGCGAGTTGAAACATCGACCGAGAATCTAGCGCCATTTAGGTCAAATACTAGCAATTTTTTGCGGAGATTTATAACCACCGACAAAACTTGGATATACCTACTACTATGTTCCAGAAATAAAGGAACAATCAAAACAGTGGATACATAGTGATTCTACGCCACCAAAGAAAGCCATGTCGCATCCGCCAGCCGGAAAAGTGATGGCGTCAGTGTTCTGGGACTACAATGAGGTTATTTTCATTGGTTACCTGTCCAAAAGGAAAACTATTACAGGAGCCTACTAAGCTAATTTTATCGGTCAATTAGTAGAAAATATTCAAGAAAAACGGACAGAAATAGCCAAAAAGAAGATCCTTTCGTACCAGGAAAATGTACCGCCGCACAAATCAGTTTTCGCCATGGCTAAGCTTCATAAACTTCGATTAAAAGTACTAAACTATCAACTTTATTCACCTGATTTGGCACCATTAGACTATTACCTGTTTCCTAATTCAAAGAAAACATTTAATAATTTTCAAAAAACGGAGAGGTGAAAGCAGAAATGGGCCGGTTTTTCGAGGAGTTGGAGGAATCTGCTTATAAAAAAGGTATAGAAGTGCTGGAACACAGATGTAATAACTGTATTGAATTAAGAGGAGAATATATAGAGAAATAATTAAAATATTCATGCAAAGATTCAATATTTTTTGGTCAGGCCGAGAACTTTTGAAACAGCCCTCGTATGTCAGTTTTAACAATGTAGAGTCAAAATTACTGCTGTAGCTTACAACCTGGCTGAAGCCGTTAAATCCGAGGTTAGTTCATTAATTTGAATAGAACCTAAAATCAGGAGGCAAATTACACCCATTATGTAGTCCCAAATTGGGCAATCTATTGCCTATACGATGGATACTTACTAGACTACAGTTTCAGAAAAAAAATATTTCAGAAACATGTAGATAGCCGCACCAAGGAAATATCAAAGATCCCTATGAGAATAAGTTCGTCTTTGTCCTTTTGTGTTTATTTTTTTGAGCTGCTTTTCCTTTTAGTCCTTACAGCAAAGAGTTTTATTACTACAGCCTAATAAAATTTTCTAAGGATACATTTACTCACGCGTAAATCAATTTATTTGAAGACAAAATTCTAATCTCGTGTGAATGAATCGATCCAAAGCCGATATTTGAATTAAATTTTGTGGTAAAGAATTTTCGTACTAAACATCTACTTTTTGTGTTAATCCAAGCCTTGTTGTAAATAACTCTGCTGACGCAAGTTTAAATTCCATATTCTGAAGTCACGGTGAAGTGGAAAAATGGGTGAAATTTGTTACGGTATGAGTTAAAGCGTAGGCTGCTGGGCGCATATTTGAATGTGTAAATAACAAAACGTTGGCTTTAGAATTTTTTTATTACGTCAACTAAGAGGCGACTAAAGAACCTATTAATAATGGCATAATTTTGTCCTAATTTCAAACCTAAAATTAAAACTGGTCATAACGTAAACTAGTCAAGGATTTGTCCAAGTACCATTTCGTATGATCTGCCTACACAGGATACAGGCGAGAAGTTTATACATATATGTATGTAAGTATTTCAAGCCGTTTATTATGTTGTGGTGTAATTAATTAAACTCTACATATTTACTACCTGTGTGTCTAGTTAATTGATAAGTGGGTAGGTAT
The DNA here is from genome assembly GCA_005406045.1 of Adoxophyes honmai. Taxonomy (NCBI): domain Eukaryota; kingdom Metazoa; phylum Arthropoda; class Insecta; order Lepidoptera; family Tortricidae; genus Adoxophyes; species Adoxophyes honmai. The sequence goes on from BHDV01013400.1 coordinate 94,346, forward strand.
TATGATAACTTTTGCCTCTTTTCAGTCGATCAATTCTCTAGGAACTTGTAGTCCAATTTTGATGTATTATACGGGAATGAATGACACTCTATCGAATGATAGCAATGAACTCGATTTTACTGCAATGCTTACCGTGTTTATTAACCTCATCCGCCCAACCGTTGAAAACAAAACTTACTTTAACAATCCGTGTCGGTTTATTGAGATCAAAAGATCCCTTTCTATTACGAATCGGGTCATTATCTTTGTCACAACTGCATTGTAACAGAATGATTGCTGCAATCATAATCATAATGCGTTGTTCACAAAATCGGTTTGCGCGTTACAAATACAACCGCCGTCATTTTGTGGGCTATTGACAAATGATATAAACGTTTGACACGTCGGCCTTGAATTACAACGAAGAAAAATTGTCTGGACACATTACTTTAATGTTTCGAATAACTACTGCACATTGTTTTCGTTTTGCTTTATTTTGTGTGAATGGAACATCTAAATGAATTCTGTGGTTTGTTGATACACACAAGAAAACAAAATTTAAACGATGCATACAGTAATTCACGTAGTGTTTAAGTTTATTAAGTATGCTACTTTACTAAATGAAAAAGAATTACTTCCAAATGTTACTTTGGGGTTCAGTCCTTTCAAGGTGGGAAAACATTCAAGCTTACAGCGGCATCTCTTTTCTCGTAGTTTTTTAATAAATAAATATTTTTAATTTGTATTATTTGTTACAATATTCTGTCGCAGGTCGTAGGTACTGTCGCCAGCTTAGAAACTTAAAGAAAATTAAAATTTTAGGTCACTTAGCCGCCATTGTAATTCGTACCTCTACACGTAACCTCTACAATCTACAATACACCTCTATACCACAGAGGAGGGTGCGTTAAAAGTAATAGATTTCACGTATTTCACGTTTAGTAGCCACTTTTAGCGCCATTTTAAAAATTCTTCCCCATCCTCGGAGTAGCTTCACATAGACTAGTTGTGAAGTTTGCTAGACAGAGATTCATAGAATGGATGAAGTGGATTTAGATAGAGATTACCTATTTACTACAACGTATAATACTAATACTTTTTCGTTTTAATGTAGAGTACTTCTTCTTAATAGGTAACCAAAGAAATGACAATGAAAAAAAAAATAAAGAGAATCGCGCTTTGAAGTTGGTCCCTCTGCTCATTTTTTTATAATAATAATAATAATAATAAATCATTTATTTCAGGCAATGTACACCCATATATCACAAAAGTCATATAATTGTGTCAAATCTAGAAAAA
>BHDV01013400.1:96165-110285 GCA_005406045.1 Adoxophyes honmai
ATGTCTCAGTAAGTATATGGCCCAGGTATTTGAATTGCCGTACAACGCGAACTACCAATCCATTCAACTTAACATCAGGCACCTTAGTCCGTCCGTCGTGTTAGATTCGTCTATTTAATTAGATAGAAAGACGTAACTTGAATGCCCTGATTAGTGCAAATAGGGAACAAAAAACTAGAGAATCCCACTAACTAAAACGTACTTGTTATAAAACCGTATGGGGGTAAAGTGACAGATAAGTTCATGCCTTGGTGTACATACTTGTTACAATCTAGATTTAGCAAACACTTTTGCGTTCTATCAGTTGTGTATTTTGCTCGACAAGCACTGTCCATTCAGTGTTATCTGTATTTGGCGTCACCTTAATAAAGAAAAAAAGTCGTAGAAAATATTAAAACATTGCATAGCAACATTTTCTGAAGTGAAACAAAAGTTGCGAAACCGGGGGATTTCGTTTGTAAAGCGTTGTTTCTCGTAACGTAAACGCATACTGTACAAAATTAGGTAGGTTTTATTTACTCATTGTGGTGTTGGGTTTAGAGCAAAATTTCATCCATGGATGTCATAGGAAGCCTCATAGTCATAGGAACCTATTTCATCTATCTTTAAAGTTAGGCTAATGCATGATTTCCACCAAACGGCCGGAATCGGAAAGAATTTTATGGTCTTTAAACGATACTGAACCTTACGGTCACTGTGTTTAAGTCTACATAACCTTATTTTTGTATTCCGTGGTCGCGGGCGACGTACGTCACCTAGCTTTTGTACGCTGCTTGGTAATGTAGACGTACTTAAATACAGTGACCGTAAGGTTCAGTATCGTTTAAAGACCATAAAATTCTTTCCGATTCCGGCCGTTTGGTGGAAATCATGCATAAGAGTGTCTCCCCCCTCCCCTTCCACCCAGGAAGAGGACGGGGGAAAGAGTCCCACAACGTCGGGCAATTCCCCATGCCCGTGCGTATGCTTAAGGAATTTCCACTCCAATAACAAACAAAAAAAGGCTAAGAGTGTCTACAAAACATGAAATGATCTTGTCTCGATTATGTAGTGTTTCATGTCCTCTGCCTACGCCATTTAGGAGTACAGGTGAGATGTATATTTATGCCTGTAATTATACTTAACCGCAGAAAGTTTTCCTCGATGAATGTGTGGCTGTGGATTTGTGGTATTGTGGCGTGGACGTTTGTTACGAGTACTCTTTCGTACATAAGCTATTGTTTTAATGAGCGCAGTACCATTTTGACGAGTGCTATCGTAAACCGCATTTACGCTACTATAATCGATAGCGAACACACGCGCTTCGAATAGTTTCGATACAACCTGTCGCTGACGTCTATCATATTTATTTTCTGAGTCATGGTACCAATGTTCTACGATAACGGCTACAAAAACTTGGTCGCTTGTGTTTGGATTCGATAGGTAATTGTGGGACTTAGGTATGTGACCGATGTTTTACTTCCTCAAGTGACCGCGAGCAGCATTGTAAATTTCTCCGAACAAAACGTTTAGCTGTCGCTAGTGCATGAGTACGATCTTTGTAAACTCGTGGAATGGTATGATCGAACCAATTAATTTCTGACCCACCGCACAACTTCGTCACAATAAACGTAATCGAATTTTCCTTTGTTGAGCAATGCAATGGCACTATGACGTCTACTGTGAATAGGTTATATGATGTACGTACAGTAGGTCCAGTGTACATACAGGCTTCTGAAAGTAGGTAAGTCTAATCCTATGAAGACGAAATTGCGCGCAGGAACTAGGTATAACTACTTAGATTATTACAAAAATACTGTCTATAAATAGAAATCTCATAATTACACCTACGTCTTAATTTTTTGAAGCTCAGAGCATCAGAAGTTCTTTGCAAAATAAATTAATGAAAACTACATAAATAAAACTACATTGTTTCACCGAATGGCTTTATTTTTAATCTATAAAAAAATATAACGAAAATCTCGTAATTTATAGATATAATTGCTTATTGCATATGAGTAGGTATCAAATTTTACCCGAATTACACATCATGACAATGTGCTATCATCGTTTTAATGTCCGTTGTGGATTCCAACTTCACCTTAGTGATTACCACATATAAAATTTAACTCAAGAGTTCCTAAGTTCCCCAGTAATGACACCAGTTCAAAGGCATGCCTTTAATCGCCGCACGGTTCTCAAACTATGTTAATCCACGTGAGGTAACCACGCAGTGCGCTATTAAGCAGCATTATTAGTTGCTTTAATTAAAAAGTTATGTTGGGTTAAATTTCCCTTACTTATCTCGTGTGCCAAGCAAATACAGCGCGCCTTGCAACACAGATACCGCCTAATGGCCGGCCAAGTTTACCTTACAGTCGTTATTCTTTTATTGCACGCTGCAAACCGATTGGATTTTACGATATCAATTAGAGGTAAACCCACTTGATCGTTCGACTATCACCTCTGTAACATTTTTTACGAGTAACTTTAATTAGACGCGCAGATTTCATTTCGTGTTCGCTAAGCACCGTGGCAATACCTACTTGCGAGGTAGTTACTTACAAAAGTAACCGAAATCTTGATAAAAATGACAATAGCTTTTGTACTGTCGGATCTCAAGCGGCAGTGAGATTCATCTAATTACCCGACGGTGGCTACGGGTCTGACTCGGATTGATATAGGCAGAATTTTAATTATACAGAAACAGTTAGATCACCAGTACCTGCGTAAATATTCGGGCGTTTGAACCGCTGTCATTATTCTCAACACTTTTTTTATCAGATACTGTTGGAAATGTGTATATTATAGTCTAGTGTATACCTATTTGCAAGGCATAGACACTATATGACACACTTATTATACCAATTTCTAAATAAATCTAATAAAAAAATGTTGAGAATAATGACAGCGGTTCAAACGCCCAAATATTTACCCACCTAAGTATTTGCGGTTAAGATACGAATCTCTCCTACAAAATGCTATATTCATTGAATGACTTTACCTGTAACGGTGGTTTTCCTGTTTATTCTTAGTAGATAGAGTCGCCTAACAGGTAGAGCGCCTTGAATGATGTGCTATCCAGCGAGCACCGGTAGTGGTCGGCTAGGTAATGCTAGTAGTAGCAAGGCAGGAACTAGGTGGTATTTCTCGAAGTTAACGCTTTCTGTAAAATAACGGTAACCATAAAACTTGTCCAGTTGTGAAACAGCCACCTTTACTTTGATTCTAAGTCGACATACTTTTAATAGTAAATTCAGATTATTTATAAGATAATCAAAATCATGATAACATTTTCCTGAATTTAATTATATCTTACGGCAATATCACGAACTAGAAAATACTACCATTATTACGACATGTCGTTCTTGGAAAGACACCTTTTAGCGAGTAATCAGCGTGATTAGGGCAGATTGGTAATCATGGACGATTAACGATGGATCACCTTTCATTGCAATGTCGAGCAAGACGCCGAGATTTCGCATGATTCCGCCTTGCACTGATAACGACAAGCCCGCGCACGCGCAGCGCGGCGGCCTCAGTCGCTCGCCCTCGCCGCTCTCCGCCGACCGCGCGGCAACAAATCAAAACACCCCGCGAATAATCGGAAAATTCTACTAACGACCTTCACGCGTTCTTGTGTTAACTATTGAGTGTGCCTAACATCTTTAATACCCACATGCAGCTCGAATGCATTCCGAGAACTCGGACCGCGTCCAGTGATTTTTCCGAATTCGGAAAACTGTTTCGCAAATCATGGTAGTCGTTTGAGTGTTTTGTCAACAGTGATACCTTGTTCATGATGAAGAATTATAATACCAAGCCTCTGTTCGTCATTCAGTGTTATGAAGTAAGTTTATGAGGACACCGTGCGTGCTCTTATTATTATTGGAGCGAAACTACATCGTACTAATAGAGGTCTTAACGATTTTCCGACTAGGAAGTAAACTTTAAGTTGCTGCTTTAAATGTTAAGAATGAAATATAATTCAAATTATATGAAAAAAATATACATACATATATCACGCCTATATTCCCAAATGGGGCAGGTAGAGCACACAAAACTTTGCATGACAATTAACCTTAAACCTATTTTACCTTTTGTAGTTACTTTCAACATAATTTTAATACAAAAAAACATCCGATTGTACGTAAACTCGTAGGTAACGTCATAAAGAATTGGATGAGACATCAACATCACGAATCTGGCGTTTACGTGCCCAAGCCCGTATCAGTATTACTGATATCGTTTCAGATCAAATCAATAATACCTATCTACCTTTACGTGGAAATACTGTTGACATTACAGGTTGGCGAAAGGAGATAAAATCAGTACTTCCCTTCCAATAAATAAATACGCTAAGTACTTTGCGGTTATCTTAATTCATCTATTAGATCCGGTAGACCTACGTGTAGAACTTTTTCTGGCAAATGCGTCATGCATTTCTGCTTCGATTAAGTTACAACAGTTCTGCCTAATAGGACATGAAATATACTTGCACTCGTTCATTCATGCTCCAACATATACCAACCTATGCAATCTTTGCATGTTACAATGCGCATATGCGAAACTGATGAGATCTGCTTAGATTAGTTGGTATGAGTAGTTAACTTGACACAAAACAATTTAAGTATAGACAAATTAGTAGGCTTATAATTACTTCCTTGTTTCCAAACTTGATGTCGGCTTACAATAAGTAGGCAATGAGGTAGGGATATACATATGTAATGTAGGCAGTTATTTTAATATTTTTTTTTTAGCGTAATTGTTTCGCCATTTGTGTGGAAATGCATCATCTTGTAATTGCAGCACGTTAAGTCTTTATATTTTTAACATAAAAAGTATCTCCTCTGCGATGAGTAAATTGATGGAAAGTTTATACAGATTAAAATATTCTTTATTAGATACTAGCTTTTTGCCCGCGGCTCTGCTCGCGTTAAATTAGGGGTAGCGCAGAAGAGATAGCCCACATACCAATTTATACCTTTCTACATTGAAAATAGCGGAATTCTCCACAAACTTCCACCCCTCACTTTAGGGAAAGGGGGGTTTTGAAGAGATAAAAAGTAGCATAATGTCACTCTCCATCCCTTCAATTACTATCTCCACCCAAAAAATCACGTCACTCCGACGCTTCGTTTAGCCGTGAAAGACGGACAAACAAACAAACAAACACACTTTCCCATTTATAATATTAAGTACGGATTTTCAAACAAAAATTTTTACTCACTTAACAGTCATCGCTACCCAGTTAAAATCAGATCATGAACACGTATACTCGTACCAAGTTCCCTACTAAGTACCTATACGAAATTGAAGCAGTCTTGTCGCACGTACTGCACATCTACTAAGAATATTGTTGGAGTCATTATACTCGTATATCGCATCCAGGTAACATCGCACAGTACCCACTACAGACAAACGCGCATAATTTGCTATAAACTGACAGGTAATACCTAATTACGTACCTACTTCGCCGCCTACATCTTTTCTGACGTAGATGATGTAACCAAAGTTCAATGTCAGTGACGCTTCTCGTTGGATTTTAGAGTTATGATCTTCTGATACATGATTTTCCGTCTTTAACAACAATAAAAACATGAAGCGTGTTTTTATATGGAAATCTTTGTCAAAACACGCAGAACATAATACGCCAAAAACTGATCTATCTGTGATTTTTTGGCTGAGTGGGATTTGAACACAACGAACTTAGTTATCCGTACCAATGTCAATTTATTAGTCATTGCATGTTGGTTTACGAATCGTTGTAGAGTATTGTCATTGATAGTTATTATTCCTTTTTACTCATTACGTATAATTTCTTAGGACCGTCAGCAGACTCTTCCGTTGCGGAAGGCGGAAGCAATGCCTGCGGAGTCTCCGGCGAACGGGCACATGCTGCAAAAACGAGAAGCCTCCGACAGCCCGCCGCCGCCCCCGCCGCCGGTAAGTGGACTTAGGGAAGCGATTGTGAAAAACGATTAAATGGATACTCAACCGGATAATGAACCGCGACCAATATCGGGCTATCTTATATTGTTAGGTATACGAGTACATTTCCTAGATGCTAGGTTTGTTAAGCCTTAAACTTGTTTCGATATGTTCCCACTTATATTTCTATAAATACAAAGCTAAACCTATTTTTGAAACAAGAAGCCATCGTTAGTTGTTTTTGCTAGAATTTATATTTCCAATTCTATTATAATTTTGATAATTAGCTATGGGTGTTTCAAATTCATTTGCAGAGCAAATGCCAAGCAATTTAAGATTTGCATCATAATTGACTTCGGATTTAATTGGCCTTATAAATAGGCAGTTGTGAAATCAGGCCTTGATACCGAAGTTTTATCTCACTTCTAACTTCCTTTCAGATGCCAGCCACTAACGGCCACCAAAACGGCGAACACAAAAAAGCAGACATACCGAAATCAATTCCAAAAGCACTTAACATAGATCTGGTTAACACATTGAACCAAAGAAATGGTTCGTTGGCACGAACGCCGACACCAGACTACAATAACAAGACAGATTTTAAAACTCAGTTCAAGTTAAAGAGCGTCAAAGATGAGAAAGCTGAGTTGGATTCATTAGAATCGTATAAATTGAAAAATCCATCAAATGTTCAACCAAAACCACCGTCGAATTACTTTGTGCGAGCACCTAACGGTACTGCGACTATGAAGAAGCACCAGCGCCCTGTATCGGTGACCATTGGAGAGTACGCTGGGGGCGGAAACGGCCGGCGCGAGCCGACGAAGTTGGATTTCTTAAACGGTGACAAACCCGACGGTCTGCAATCAGCAATTGAGGATGAGCCAATCACCAATAGGCTACAATCGGAATTAGCGCTCACGTTATCTAGATCCAATTTACGCAAGAAGACTGACGCAATGGTAAGCGAACTAACAGAAAAAATGCTTGTGGAATAATTTATACCTACCCGTACTTATACCTCCCATGCTCAAAACATTCTCTTTCAGGGTAATAAAATTCAAATAAGTCCAGGTAACCAGATAATGGAAAGCGACGAAGACAATGACTGGTCTCTTGATAAAAATTTTCACGCTAGATATGGAAACAATCTTTTGCCTCTACCACCGAGTATAACAATACCCAAAGTATCAAAAGCGAAGCATTAAGTATTCTCATGCAAATTTTATTACATCATCGTGCATTTAATAAAATAGGTACAAATGTGGTTGTAAAATTTACTGTATGACTTGGGTATTTACTTAACAAGCGTAATTTGCAATAAACTTATGCGTGTTTAGTCAATCTAATTTAGCACTACCAAATAAGTATTTTACTAGCACGACTTTCGACATGCACGAGTGATATCATAAACAATTTACCAACACTGGTGGTGTGTGTAATTCTAATCTACAAATAATAAATATGGTGGTGGTGTAAGGTGTATTGAAAAAGATACGGTAGAACTTTTTAAATGTAGGTGCAATTAATTACACAGAGTGAAATCAAATTGGTGATATAAAATTAGGGCTTCTTACTCAGTTAACGCTACGCAACATAATATATTGCATTATAAACTTAAAATTACCCTGATAAAATTGATGATATTCATATCTCCTAAGTAAGGTGCAATGAAATCGCGACATCTCAAATTTAATAAGACTACTTACCTAATTAAAATAAATAAATGTGTTAGGGCATTCTATTGTCCAGCACTAGCTGAGGCTGAGTAAGAAACACTTATTGTGGAACACCATTTTGATTATTGGATTGTTTATTGTGTGTGTTTGAATGGCATTCACGAGTACCTATGTTTTATAATTTTATTTATTTTTGTTTCAGGCCGACGCAGGTCGATGATTTCAATATTCCTGTGAATCAATAAATTAAACCGGTTTTTGTTTCACGTAAAGTTTAAGTACTTTAGTAAGCTTAGGTTTAAATGCCTGTAAAATGATCGATGTAAACACAGGGTAGGTATCATTACGTAACAAACGAAACCACAGTTAAACTGACTGCTGCATGAATTAATAATAATTTCTTGATTAGTGTATTACCAAAGTTAAGAACTTACTTTATATCGTACCTACTTTAGAGTTTTCAATACATAGCACTGATTGTTTAAATCTTTCAGACACTGAGTATAATTTTCTTGTAGTTCTATGTCGCTCAGGATGCATTTGTAATAAATTTGCGACTCAGTACTCACTATATATTTTCCTTTTTATCTATATATATGTATACTGTTTCTTTTGACCAATCTCTGGGCCGATATTTCCCTTCTCTGCAACCTTTTGAATTCAACTGCTGAAAGATTTTACTTCTTCTGATTTACGACAATCTTAGAATATTGAGCTAAATTCTTGATTCATGTTGCTGCTCTACATTCCCAGTTACAGTGAATGTACAGTCACGAACCGGGATTGTTGAGCCACTTGCCACTGTTCGCAATTTAGACGTGTAATCAATGACGGATGTGTCAGACTAGATGTCAGCTATTGGATTAGCATTACACGACCAAGTTACAAACATAGTTAAGTGGCTCAACAATCCCTGTTCGCGATGGTACCTTAGTGTATATTTCTATTTAATATGCAGACTTTGATAGCATATTCTTATTTAGATGTGGTGTTTCCTACTATTAACAAATCTACAAATAATTAATCTATTCTTTAGATTAATTATTCGTAGGTTGTTTTGTTATTTTAAAATTCCTCGATTATGATGTACGCAAAAAAAACGATATTCTAGATCAGTCCGTCCTAGAATATTAGCGGTTCTTAGAAGCAGTAATTAATTATTTAAGATGTAGAAATGTGTTGTTGTGAATTAGGATTAAAGAACGTGTAACTTAATGAATAGTTATTGCAATATTTGTTGCTGTCGAATTATATGGATTAACTAAGTCATAATCAATAAACAATAAAAATGAGTATTTATGAAAACAAAGTTTTATTTCGTCCTTTCTTGAACGCCTACGAGTATGTAGTCCTTTCCGCGAAAAAGGTTATCCTTTAGCTCCTTTGAGATTTTCAAAGTAAACTTCTCGCTTAAGTTTTGTAATATAAGTAAGTACCTACCTAAATACAACAAAGACTCACTGCAGCATAGTTGTGAGCAAGGCCAAATCCAGGCTTGTTAGAGATAATAACTACTTAAAGATAATTCTTTCACATATAAAAAAAAAGGAAAGGAAAAGCTACATTGAATTGAATTATTGGTACTTGACAGTAAAGGACATGATTTGTAAGGTTGTTTTGCTATAAAAAAAGTAGCGTCAAAACTGTGCTGTCATATTCTGACATTGAAGTATTATTGTTTGCTAACGGTAACACAAATCACTTAATTTATGATCATCTTGCTTCATGTAAGGATTACTCGGTTGGATAAAGTTGATAATTATGGATTTTCAGTAGCCGCGCCCATTTGTTTATCTACCCTTGAATGTGATTTAGTCATAATTGCTCGTACGTTTTCGATCATCGTATCATGTACGGGCTAGTCCAAAGATTACTCAGTGAAGAATACAACTTACACGAACCCGTTTTAATTGAAAGCCCATTCAAAGAAAGGACACGGAAGGGGAAATACTGCGGTACTGTAATACTGGGTAGGTACGGAGTTATAGTAAACTGTAGAGAAAAGTAGGTACCTACTTAAGCTGTTAGTATTATTCCAGTACAAGTAGCGATTTCCAAAGCTAAAAATTTCTATTGAATTGAGAATTAGAGATGATCAATATTATCTTATAATGTGTGTAAATTACAATTAAATAACTTCGCAAGGTTGCAAAGTTAAAAATACTATAGTTGAAATAAAATGGATAAACTCACGTATTTACATCGACATTAGCTAGATATGTTTGGGGCCTGTTCGTGGCCCATCATCAGAAGTTACGTACGCTCCTCGGCAGCATCTGTTAGGTGGGCATTAAGCGCCGATCTAATCGAGCTAATTTCGGTATAAAGATGTGAGTTTTATGTTAAAAGATACTAGGTATATTATCTCGTTCTTATGAACGTCCTCATCTAATTTAATCATAATATTTTGAAGAATTGATTTACTCGCAGATACAGTCAGCAGCAGAAGTAGCTATACACCCCAGGTGTTCAAATGGAGGCAAGCGTTTCAATCGTCAATAAGCCGCTGACAGTCAGACTAGCAATTACTAGTGAGCATTCAGTACGTTACAAATATCTGAACAGTCGATATTCAGTAATTTTTACACACTTCTGGAGTCAATTATACCTCAGCTTTCGGAAAACCACTTGTAACTAAGCAGTCAACGCGTCAATGATATCTAAACAAAATGGAAAAATAAACGTTCACCACCATCAAGTACCTACGGTCGCATTTGGACTAAATAACAACCTTACCTTCTAATATTAGCTAATCAATCTTGTGACATCTACATTTTTCTTTTACGTCATGTGACATATGCCCGTTGTCGCTCACCTTGCTGAAACATTTTTTTTTCGGCGAAGGGGTTATCACGATATCGAACTTCAAAAATGTAATTTGCCAAATGATATGGCCATCCCTGTCACTTAAATATCCGGTTCTGGAAACAGCCATATCACTTGGCAGCGATATTTTCGACTTTAGTTTTTCATGGTAGGCCCCCAGAATCATCGAAACGTCTAACATATACTTATAATGAAAACTAGGTGAAGTCGAATTTAGAGTCGTGTATCATGGCACCTTGGCATCTTAGTCTAGGGTAGCGTTCATTTACCTTTCAATCTAGAGACCGCTGGTTCAATTACCAGGCGATACCCCCGGTAATAAATACTTGTTTACTTTATTTTGGGTTTAAATTAGATTTTTATTTTGTAGCATGTATGTATGTATTTGTTATAAATTTATTCAGCTTTAGTATTTTCACTACCTACTCACAGTCATCATTATTTAACAGTTGAAAAAAAAGCAAAAAATTAATTAAAAAATAAAGAAAGTCACACCCCAGGTTCGATCTCGGAATCTTCTGCACAGAGAGCAGACGTGCTAACCGCTGTTCCAAAGGAACTGTAAGTGCTATCGCGAAATATCTGTATACATTATATTATTCAGCACTAAAGTAGTTAAGGCGAAAGTGTCTTACATTTTGTTAGTAAATTAGCCCTTATTCACTAAGATACGCTGACTGTCAAGTGACACTGCTGCTACACTCAAAAATGTTTTATTATTAAACCTGTATCTGGGGGCACGGCCGTGCCCCCACCAAGTCGAGCAAAAAAGCGTCACGGCCGTACCATCCTTTTCTCGAAGCAATTCAGACCATTTTCGACCCCCTGTAACTTCGTTGTGGATAAAACTAGAAGACTGAAATTTTCAGTTACCATGCAGGCATTGTAAAGACACGTATATTTCAAATTTCATTCAATTTGAACCAGTATTTTAAGAATTATAACGGGTAAAATTTCTTAATTTTGTCACTCACTGACTCAACGATCATCAAAAGTCTAAGGCACTTCTAGCAGACCTAGAAGCTTCAAATTTGGAATATAAGTAGTGTTTGGTGTATGAATCAAGGAAAAACTAAAAAAACCGGCCAAGTGCGAGCCGGACTCGCGGACGAAGGGTTCTGTACCAAAAACTGCAAAAAATCATAATTTTTGTATGGGAAAAAAGTAGAAATGTCTGCAAAATACAAAAAGAAATGAGATCCCACCAAAAACAATACTTGTCAAAAAATACCAAGTCTCGCAACTCAGTTGTTCTGCGGTAAAAAGTTGTGAGATCCATGTAATAACAAGTCGGTATAACATGGTATAAATAAATATATCGAGACTTGGCCATCGCCTGAAAACACATGTAAATTCAATTATTTAGTGCGATGGCCAAGTCTCGATATATTTATTTATACCATGTTATACCGACTTGGTATTACATGGATCTCACAACTTTTTACCGCAGAACAACTGAGTTGCGAGACTTGGTATTTTTTGACAAGTATTGTTTTTGATGGGATCAGCTTGTCACCTATATCGTTGTAGCAGCGACCTTGCTTAGTTACCATTGGAATAACAAATGCTTAGCAGATAATGACACCCTGGCTGTAGAGGTAAATGTGATGGACAGTGTGTGTAGGTATTAATGACACCAACCTGAATTTGAGTGCTTAGTTACCATTGACTTTCTAGATGTTGTTGTCATTTTGATTAAATAAATGTGTCTCTAATAAAGGCAAACTACGACGTTTAGATATATGTAACGAACTAAAAGCCTACACAAAAATGCCATTTTAGCTGTCAATATTTTTGTGACGATCTAAGTGTGTATGTTTTTTTGGATACCGTGCCCGCTCAGGTATATCTGCTGCTGACTGTACCTACAGATGTAATAAGAAATGACCTAGGTGGTATAGATTTTTTGTTACAACTGTAGATAGGTAGGTAGGTAGGATATTAATTAGGATCACCGGTGACGAGACCTGCACAAACCAGATTGCTACGCAGGAATTAAGTGCTTCAATCCACACTGGGGCCTCATGGCAATTTACCTAAAGTTTAGAAATCTCCGTTCTTATTTCCAGCAATAACACCTGACAATTTGATAATTGCTGCCGGGAAGAACAATAAAACTAAGAACAAACGTCCAACGAAAATTGATGAACTTAGATCCATCTATCCTTTGAATTCCATTAACTTTTCAGTATTCAAACGCACTCATAAACAAACGATTAAAGTGACGTTTAAAAACAGCACCACCATGAGATATTTCGAGTTGGAGAGAATGGTTAAAAGAAAAGTAAGTTCCTATTCATGTTATAAAATACGGATAACTCACGTTATAAATCGAGTTTAGCTCGACATGTTTCGGGCTAATTCGTACCCTTTCATCTAGGAGCCGCGGCGGCTGCTGATGCCAAACGCGCACTGCCCGCAACCGCTCTCTGCGCGCGACTGCTCGTGCTCGACGAATCTGATACCGGCGCACAACTACCTTCATTGTTATAACGTGAGTTATCCGTATTTTATAAGATGACTGAGTCTCACGGTAGTTTAATGTTAAAGTTCCTATTCATTATTTATTTGTTGCACAACCTATCTCGGGAGCATGTCTTCTCTAGAGTTCCGTAGGAGCCATTGGCAGCTTTATGTCTCCGATTTGAGCATGAACATTAGTATTATGCTCGAAATCTAATTGAGGGATAAAATAAAAGTGATACTTATTTTGCGAGGGTAATGAGTTAAATATGCCAAATTCCTGGCCCTCAAAAACATTTGTTGTTAGTGTACATGTACAGGATTAGGGAAGAGGTGAATACAGTGAGAGATCTTTGCTTAGGTCCTAAGGGTGAGGAGAGAGGCAACGACCATATGCCAGTTGTCTGACCCCCTTGTGGAGTTGGCCGGCAAGGGATGAGAATCCCGAGCTGGCAAGACATCGTCGACTCTACCCGTCTGAGGGAGGACCTTTCGTTATGGTCTTCCCGTTCCTGTCTTCGAGCCCTAGATAATTCTAGACTATACAGAAGTTGTCGCTGGTGCATCCCTAGAGACGCCCGACGCCTATAAACCTGGCAGGAAGGAACCACCAGTGGGTTTTTAGTGGATATGCTTCCCCTGGGAGGAGAGTCCCTCACTTAACTGTCGCGTCGTCTCCAAGACATGGCGGTATACGTAAAACATTTTCCTACCGTAAAAAAAAGGTAAAGGTACGAAACTAAAAACACCAAAAATTACTTCTCTGTGTTTATTTATATAAATATAAGTACTTGGCAATATTTATCAACAGATTTTCTGGAAACTCTGGTGTCTCCACGTGGATGAAATAACGCGAGGGATTAAACTATGGCCACATTTATCGGATTCGTTTAAATGTTATATGAGACAGCGTTGGACCGACAAGGATTTGTATTTGGGTTCATTGAGACACGCGGAGGATCAGATTCGCCCGGCACCGATCCCTGGTTTAGGGCGCACAGATGAAATCAAACTGTTGTACTTGAAACCGGAGTACTTTGGGTGCTGGGACCAGGCTGAGCATTGGGTACAATGTGACGAAGTTCTGGAGACTACGTGCGATTATGATGTCTTCACGTATACGGGGGTGCCAACCTCAAACATCACATACACTTCTTTAACCACAACGGTTTGTATAAGTCTATAGATGCCAGATATAGTGGTCGGCAATAAACTTGGCAAGATTTTAAGTGGTGTGGGGGG
>BHDV01013400.1:119334-141686 GCA_005406045.1 Adoxophyes honmai
CCGTCACTGAACGTTACGTAACAGGCACGACTATTTTTACTACTGAACTACTTATATATGAAATAGTTCTGTGATTTTTAACTAAAACTTATGGTGCGCAAAGTAACAAACATAGCAATATGCAAACATTAGGGAGTACTGACAAACTAAGACTAACAATGGCATGGGTACAACACTGTCGGGGAATTCCCCGTAAAACATAAACAAAAGGTGTTGCCACCTTTGAAAAACAAATAAAAGTGATGTACACAGTTGAGGGGTTCCCCGTAAAGTCTAAAATATGAAAGGTTGCCAACTTGGGAAAATTGTAAACTCTAATTTTTTATTAGAAAACAATGTTACGTAACGCGTTGTTTGGACCCCCCTCTCGCCATAGTAACGCATCGTAACGTTTCACGAGACCCCCCCTCCCCCTCAAATTGCGTTACGTAATACTTGAACGCTCCCCACCCACCAAACAAGCAATTATTGTTTTGGTAAATTAGAGTACAAACATCTTGAATTTTAGTGGTTAAAAAAATGCATTTCCTATTTGGAGTTTGAATAAACGATTTTTGCTTAAAATGTATTTTTGTTACAATTTATAGAACTTGTTTATTTTGAACTTGTTATAGAATTTTACACTTGATGCAAAAAAAGTTGAGATTTCTGTTATGCAACCTATGGTCCATTCAAGATAACATTCATTAGACTCAAGAAGGTCACAGAAGCAGGAGGTCTAAACATTTTCTGTAAAGTCATAATAATTATTAATTTGATAAATTTAAAGTTAATGGGATTAAAAACGAGATAAAGCTTTAAAATTGCATTTATTTTCTAAACTATTTTGAAAATGTTTAATAATATTAACTTAATTTGTGTATTATTACTTGCGTCTCGTGGTTTTGCCCACTCTTTGAACCTTTTTAAAAGTTCTCCCCTACCCTGGAGCTTAAGCTTTCTTCACTCCAAATTTCAAGAAATTTGGTGCAGTATTAAACATTAAACTACCGTGAGACTCACTCATCTTAAAAATACGGATAACTCACGTTTTAAATCGAGATTAGCTCGACATGTTTCGGGCTAATTCGTAGCCCTTCATCTAGGAGCCGCAGCGGCTGCTGTTGCCAAACGCACACTGCGCGCCGCCACTCTTGTTGCGCGACTGCCCGAATTATCCCGAAACATGTAGGTAGAGCTAAACTCGATTTAAAACGTGAGTTATCCGTATTTTTAACATGCAGTTGCAGTGATTGAGATATGAAAAGGTAAATTACGCGGGACTAGATCACGTTTTATTATGATTTACAGTCACAAGTAGACTGAAGCAGGGTATCATTCGTGTCGCAGCTCGGATTCTTCTAACTACCCGCACTTGATTTTATCAGTTCCGGCCCCTCGTACTTCACGCACTATTCGCGAATAATAATGACGTTCTATAAAGAGGATTCTGGGATTATGAAGCTCGTCTTAATGGTTTAGTTTTGGCTCCAGAAAATGTAGATACAACCGAACGAGCAGCACGCTTGACGGTGGACGTGGACTCCCTGACTTTGCGGCCCGCTGGAGATCGTAATTATTGTGAAAATTTAAAATGTAAATGAATAACTGTAAGTCTGAATACGCTCTACAAATTTCATCGAAGGAGTTTTTTTTTTACATTTATCACCAGAAAATAACATACATACATACAATCACGCCCATGTTCCCAAACGGGGTAGGCAGAACATACGAAACGTGACATAGACAAAAGTGACAAAACCATGATCTTGACTATTTCAAGCTTCGCAGCCACTTCTAGCATATTGTTTGATTTGATAACCGGTGGAACAGGTATAATAGTGACAGGTTGCTAGCCTGTCGCCTAAAGCATACCTAAACCTATTTTCCTTAGTCGCCTCTTACGACATCCACGGAAGAAATGGAGTGGTGTTATTCTATCCCGACACCACACGGATGAAAATAAATAATAACATAAAACGTTTTTCATATCCAAAATATTCGACTGTTTCGATCGATATTTATCTCGATAACGATGCATCTCGCAAAATGTATCAACCCATATATAATTATAGAGCTTAAAAAAGCTTGTAGCTTAGAAGCAAACTATCAATTTTTTCATATTTCATCAGATAGCCGAGTTATTGTCAAAAAACTAATTTTATCCCTTTTTCAAAATGCCGGAAAACCCACATAGGAAATCATGGTCGACCTGGTTAAAAGTTAATTTTTTTTTAGGCACCCCCACGTCATATCAAAAATTAAAGTTTCTCGATTAAAAAAATGATAATAGAAGTTCCGCTACTCGACGCTGGGTGCCGCGTGGGTGCTACTCTATGAAAATGTTGCTTACTTCTGCCTCTTTAGGTGTTTTAACCTCCTAACGCCCAGAGTTTTTTTTCCGCAGATGGGGTTGCGGCCCAAAGTCCTTTTTATAGGTTCACATGGTACTGGCCCAGGACTTTCGACGCACAAAAATATGGCTTAGGATTATCGTATGAGCGTTGGATTTTTTCGGCATCATTAGAGGCTTGAGTAGAAGGTCAGGAGATTAAGAAAACACCAAAATCTAAAGACCTTTTTATAGGCCTACTGATTGCAGTCTCTCAAAATGTGTCTTTTTAGTGTTACAAGACCACTTAGAGTACCAATTTATTGTACTTTTATGATATTGAAACGTAGGTTAACAATATCATGTAAAAATAACCTGTTTGTTTTTTTACAGTTAAAATATTTTTTTCATACCATCCATTACCACTTGCAATTGTGATATTTGCCTCGAAAGCTACATTTTTGTAATGATTTTTATCAATTAACGAGAACACTGATGTGTTCAATCATATAAGTCAAATCAAGTATTTTTTCAACGAAAAACAAGAAAGAAATTAGACAATATAATTAACGATGTTGAAAATTCCTATGAAAATGGGGTACCAGCCCATAGGCCTTTTTAAAGGTTCGGTTCACTTACTATTCGGTCTTAGTTATTATTATTTTTATGCATTGTTCTTATTTATTTTTTGTTTTACTAAGAGTTAAATTTGATGCGAAACACAAATAACCATACAATGACAAAAAAAACATGCTACAGAAAAATCAACATTATTAGTAAATCACAATATTTCACTCACAATATTTCTCATTAATATGAAGAAGGTTCATTTGACATGAATTATCCGTTTAATTTCAATAAGCATGCATATTTATAGTCCTTCTTACTGAAAACAGGGACAAAGTTGTAATAAAAACCCGTATACCTTTTAAAATCCAAAAGTTATTAACCACCCGTATACCTTCTAATAGGTTTTCCAAATAACCAGCATTGTATTAAAATAAATAAAGCAGGAAGGTGAAAAATATGAATGATTTTACATAGATAGACATTTTAGGCATCATTTGCAATTAAAATACCCACAGTATTTGCTAAGAAAACATCGAAAAACATGGATTCACTCAATACTTGTTCGACGTCTGGCCATTTTTTGGATGTTATGCCAAAACTGACAGATTCTTGGCTATAGGTTTGTATTCGTTGACAACTTCAAACTTGCAATATTCGTTCAGAACACATTTCAAATCATTACGCGGTAAATTTGAAATTCTATGACAGATTTAAAATGAAGACCTTTTAAAAGGCCTTCGGGCGTCTATTAGTTGAAAGTGACTTAAAGCTTGGGCCGGTACCACTACTCACTCAAAGGCCTTTTAAAACAAAACGGGTTACATTTTTTTTTTAATCATGATTAAAAAAAAATTAAACTACTTAATGTATAAATGAAATGAAAGTAAGATGTCTATTTATTTATTATTATTTTTGTAATCCTGTTTCGTATAAAACACAAAAACGTTTATAAGAGAACTGAGCACTTGCAGCTGAAAACGTGCCAAGTGGAAATAGATAGTACTGAGTACAGGGGTAGTGTGTCCCTTTCTAATTGAGTGACAGTAAGATTTTGACTATACGAGAAATATAAAAAAAAAATTGTATCTGGAAATGGAAATAATTAACATTAACAGTATAAATCGAAATAGTCAGAATAAGTTGAAGTAAATGGCGAGGCTTAAACATCCCTGAGCCCTAGTTTTGAAAACCATAGACAGCAGGCACTCTGTTTTTCTTTTTAACAACGATAAAGTCAGCATTTTCGCGGCATAAACGGCATTGCGGTTGTGGTTGTGGTCTTGTCTCTTGTCCGCTTGTGTCGCCTCGTTTCGTCGTCATCGTCTGTGACCGGCCCAGCTATTACGATAATATCGTGGACGGAATGCTTATAATTGTTTTCTTAATTAAATCTGTGTGTTATGGAACTATAAATAAATAGTATTTGGTTTTGTCAGAGCATTAACGTCGTCGCATCATGTCACAAACCGAAGAAGCTATGGAAGTGGCCGATGTGGGAGAAAATTCCGTAAGCTTTTTGTCACTTACACTTTATGCTGACACGAGAATAGTTTTTTTATACGTTTTTGCCGCCGTGCATTAATAACTGATCTTCTTTCCATAGAATGGCTCTTCAAGCGACACAACGTCATCGAGGGGCAAAGAAGGAGATTTTGAGAGCAAGATTGAAACTGACCGTTCCAAGAGATTTGACTTTTTGCTAAAACAAACCGAAATTTTTTCACACTTTATGACAAATACATCAAAAGCTGGAAGTAGTCCGCCAAAGGCTAAAGCTGGAAGGCCCAAGAAGAATAAAGATCTTGACACATCAGGCTCTGCTGGAGAGTATGTAAACTGTTAATTATAATGTTCCCTGTGAATGGTACTGAATAGTGTTTTGTTTATTATTTACTTTGTTGATTTTAGTCATCGTCATCGCAAAACTGAGCAAGAAGAAGATGAAGAGCTCCTTGCAGAAACTAATACGAAGGTTAAAAACATATTTCGCTTCGAGTCTTCTCCTCCTTACATCAAGAATGGAGAAATGCGGGATTACCAAGTGCGTGGTCTTAACTGGATGATTTCGCTCTATGAGAATGGTATAAACGGTATCCTTGCAGATGAAATGGGTCTTGGGAAAACATTACAGACCATATCGCTTCTTGGTTACATGAAAAACTTCAAGTAAGTTTGCTGTAAATTTGTATTGCTTTGTTAATAATCTTATTATTTTACTGTGGTTAAAGAATGTATCATTACTCAAAGCTATGTTTCTAAATTATAAAAGTGGCATTAGAATATAAAATTTTGTTTGTTTACAATTTCAGAAATATCCCTGGACCCCACATTGTTATTGTGCCAAAATCAACTTTAACAAACTGGATGAATGAATTTAAGAAATGGTGCCCATCCTTAAGAGCAGTATGCCTCATTGGAGACCAGGAAACCAGAGTAAGACTTAGTTGAAAAATGTGTGAAGTGATTAATTGGTTTTTCTGCTAAACTTATTTGCTATACTATGCTAGAGATTATAGGGAGAGTTGTAATAGTTTATGAAACAATTTCTACAAATTAGTATTCAAGTTTGATAGCATTACCCATTGCACCAACTAAAATTATATTGTGTAATTTTCAGAATACATTCATTCGTGAAACTTTAATGCCAGGCAATTGGGACGTTTGCATCACATCATACGAGATGATCATCCGAGAAAGATCAGTTTTCAAAAAATTCACCTGGAGGTACATGGTTATCGACGAGGCTCACAGAATCAAGAATGAAAAATCAAAGCTCTCAGAACTGCTCAGAGAGTTCAAAAGCATGAACAGGTTGCTGTTGACGGGCACTCCTCTACAGAACAATCTTCATGAGCTGTGGGCTCTGCTTAATTTCTTGTTGCCTGATGTGTTTAACAGCTCAGATGTAAGTAGAAAATTCAATTTGTGCTATACTAGCAACCCGCTCCTGCTATGCACAAGTGTAATACTGATTTAAATATACTAAAATGATCAATGTTTCTCTACTACATTATGCATGTATACAAGGTGAAAAGATGTTATGGGCCCTGGAGGGGAATTACTCTAAAAACTTCAGTTAGCTCATTTTACTAAAAGGAAACATTCCTTTATTTTTAAAAAGAAACCATACTGGTCAGTTAACTAAAGCTGGCACATAAAACAGACATATGCATTGCATTTGTGTAGTATATCACGTTTAACCACCTGTTTACCCTGAAATTGCTAAACGTGGCGCTGAATTTTAGAATTCATGTGCTCTGCCTACCCCTCTTGGGAATACAGGCGTGAGAATATGTATGTATGTTGTGTAGTATCTGTGAATTAGCACGCGGCGTGACATTGCACTGCATACGTATCATAAAAAGTCTGCCCAATTTGATCAAAATTATTAATTTTAAACATACTGTACCTATAGCAAAATTGCACAAGTGTGAGTACTGTGAACGTGCCAGCTTTAGTTAACTGACCTATAATGCATTAAAAGATTTTTAAAATTTTGCTTGTCTCGATATTGAACCATAACTTCTTTCCACCCTGTATACAACACAAAGCTTCCTCCTGCAACACTCTGTCCATTGAAAAAACCTCATCTACATGGGGACAGACAGCAGGAAGCGATTTTGTTTTATACATAATAATGGAGTGATTGGTATTCCAAATGAAGTTAAAAGTTATGTTCTACTAATTTAGCCATTACTTGCAGGACTTTGATTCTTGGTTCAATACAAATGCAGCCCTTGGTGACAACCAGTTGGTTTCTCGACTCCATGCTGTGTTGAGACCATTCTTGTTGCGACGTCTCAAGTCTGAAGTAGAAAAGAAACTTAAGCCGAAAAAGGAGGTTAAGGTTTATGTAGGGCTCAGCAAAATGCAGCGGGAGTGGTATACTAAAGTTTTGATGAAGGATATTGATGTTGGTGAGTTCATTCTATTTTACACAAATTTTAGACTCTGAATCTCTTTAAAACACTCCTCAGAGGCTTTGAAATGCTTGTGATTTCCATCTAAAGAGTTATTTTCTTGTTTCTTATATGTATGAACATTGTAAAAATATAAAATGTGTGCATCCTTCTAAAAATAAAACTGTAAATGATTTTAAATTTACAGTGAATGGAGCTGGTAAAGTAGAAAAGATGCGACTTCAAAACATTCTCATGCAGCTACGCAAGTGCTGTAACCATCCATATCTGTTTGATGGAGCTGAGCCAGGTCCACCATACACCACTGATGAGCATTTAGTTTACAATTGCGGCAAATTGGCTATATTGGACAAACTATTGCCTAAGCTACAGGAACAGGACTCAAGAGTCCTCATTTTCTCGCAGATGACGAGAATGCTCGATATTTTGGAGGATTATTGCCTCTGGAGACAGTACAAGGTACATATTATGTATTCCGGAAAATAGTGAAATAGTTTATTAAATTGAACCCAGTGTGCAACAACTTAATTTTAATGTTAAACAACCTGCTTTCACTTTTACTGTCTTTGAATTACATTTGAAAATGTAGATCATTGATGCATCGTCTGGCACTGGGTCATCTAAGTAAATTACTTACATTTTATGATCCATATCAACAAATAAGTGCGTGTTAGAATATCAACCTTTGTCTTTGATCAAAAATCTATCATAAAATTGTAATAGTGATATTATTATGCTTATCACAAATGTTATACTTTCCAGTATTGTCGTCTAGACGGGCAGACACCTCACGAAGACCGCAATAGACAAATCGAGGAGTACAACGCTCCTAACAGCGAGAAATTCGTATTTATGTTGTCAACCCGCGCTGGAGGTCTTGGCATCAACTTGACTTCGGCAGACGTGGTTATCATATACGACTCCGACTGGAATCCGCAGATGGATCTGCAGGCTATGGATCGCGCTCATAGGATTGGCCAATTGAAACAAGTAACTATTGAGTCTATCAAACATAGTAGTGTAATGCTATAGAACTTACAAAAAATGTAAACAAAATGTGTATTCAAAATTTCCAATACTGCTAGATACAGGTGTCAATTCTTACCACATTATCCTACTCGTAAACTCTTAAAACAGTGCTAGATTTTTACATTGTTCGCAAGTTCTATTGATGGGGTCAATATCAGATTTCGTCCCGCAATGTCTAATTTCTTTGGCGCAAGTTTTTTCTTCAATATAAGCAATAAATAAAATGACATACCTTGTAAACGACTGAATTTCAGCACAATAACATAGTTACATAAGAAATTCAGTCCTTTACAAAGTATGTCATTTCATTTATTGCTTATATTGAAGAAAAAAATTGCGCCAATGAAATTAGAAATTGCGGGACGACATTTGATATTGACCCGATGGCGATTTTAGAATCTATTGGGCTTTCCCGTGAGTTGGGCTGGCATGATTAGTTTGGCCAACCTTCTCGCGCAATATATGTAGAATGTGGAGTTACGGAAATTCAGCATGTTGAATTATTTCAACTACCATAAACTAAACTCAACCATAAAATTAGAGTGTCAGTTTTTTTTATTAAGGCTGAATAATCTAATGGTATACTCTTATTAACCAAGGTGCGGGTATTTCGGCTGATCACTGACAACACTGTAGAAGAGAAAATCGTGGAGCGCGCGGAAGTGAAGCTTCGTCTCGATAAGCTCGTGATACAGTCAGGCCGGCTCATCGACCAGAAAAACCAACTCAACAAGGATGAAATGCTGAACATGATTCGTCACGGAGCCAACCACGTGTTCTCATCTAAAGACTCTGAGATCACTGATGAGGATATTGATTCTATATTGGCTAAGGGAGAAACGAAGGTTAGTATGATTTTAATATCGCGTAATCTACGAGGTCAGGGTTGATATGATTTAAATCACTTGATTTAAATCAGTGATTTAAATCGTGATTTTAATCAAGGGATTTTTTTCAAAAAAATCATTGATTTAAGAGGGCGCACACATTTTTTACGAACGTAATTATAAGATCAGGCGGGGAAGAGAAATTCAGGGGCAGGGCAGGGGTAAGAGGCACCACAGACCATAACTCGTCGAGTTATGAGTGATTGTGGTCTGTAGAGCCCTCTTATCCCTGCGTTTCTCTTCCCCCACCTGACCTTAGTGGTTTTGGACCAATGTTTAAAAAATCGTAAAAAATAAACTAACTCATATTTAGCCATAAAAAAAATATGGTTAGACTAAACATATTCTGTAAATTTACAATAAAATTGTTTCATTTGTAATTACATTAAAATCAATGAGAAAAAAAATAAAGTAATAGTTCAACTTTGAAATTATGTAAAATGATATTTGATTAATAAAAACCAATAATTTGATGCATGTCTCTCCGTTAATCCCGAGTAGACTATATTGTCTATCAGATAATTACAAGTTTATATCGTTTATGGTAAATTTTAATGGAAAATTTTCAAGTGAAAGACAGCTCTGACGCGTATTTTTGCGAAAACCCTTCAACAAATTGGCTAAGTAAAAGAAATCTGTGTTGCTAATAAAATATTTCTTTCCGTTAATCCCTAGAAAAAGAGTTTAGTTATATGTTACAGTAGTTTTTCTTTAAAAATTTAAGGATTTATAGCTTTCTAAAGCATTTGAAAATCATCAAAATCACCGAATTTTGTGTGCACGCTCTTAAATCATTAAAGGTATTCATTTTAAAATGTTTGAATTCTAAAAAATAAATAGTTAAAAAGAATAATAAATTTGATAATGTTAAAAGTTATAATAATTATATCGAATTCAATAGGAATAGATTTATATGTTCGTGTTTTAGTCTATAAGTTTGACTTTAGGAACTTGTTATTTTATTTTTCGAAACTACTGTTTTAAAACTTTTAAAATTGTTGATTGTAATAAATTCAATTAAAATACGATGTTTTCGTCTTATTACATAACTGAACTGGCTATTTAATTAATAAAAAAAGACAAAAAAATGAAAAAATCAAAAAAATCTGATTTTAATCAAATAAATCCGATTTAAATCAAATTAATCGGATTATTATGATTTTTTTATAATAATCATGATTTTTATCAACCCTGTACGAGGTCCTCTCATATGACGCTTCTCTTCATTTGAATTAATAAACTTTTTTTTCAGACTGAAGAACTGAAACAAAAGTTGGAAAGTCTTGGTGAATCGTCTTTGAGAGCGTTCTCTATGGATACCCCAGGCGCTACGACGGATTCAGTCTATCAGTTTGAAGGTGTGTATAATATTGGGGTAGTTGAACGGAAACGATGGAAAAGATGACAGTCTCTTTCAGATGTTTCAGATGTATTTACATTCATGCTTTGTTCTTGTGTTCAGGTGAGGATTACAGAGAGAAGCAGAAGATAATGCCTCTGGGAAGCTGGATCGAGCCACCGAAGCGCGAGCGTAAGGCTAACTATGCAGTGGATGCTTACTTCCGAGAGGCGCTCCGCGTCTCGGAGCCCAAGGCGCCCAAAGTTCAGGTAAATACACAATACAGAAGGATACAGTGGGAATCCCTTTTTCAGTCCGAATTTGTATGGTGGTGGTATTTTCGAATCTAAAAGTTTTTTTGCTTTCTTTTAAGTAAGTTTAGAGAACTGAGAGCACTAAAGCCGAGTGGATTCTTTTTTTTATTACACTGCTTGCATTTATTTCATACAATTTCGAAAATTTTGCATTATTGATTGCCCTTATAAATCACCAGTAGTTGCGTAGATTTATCACTATCATGGTTGACATCAAGGCACAGCACAGCAACACGCGCGACTCGTTTCGCGCGCGGTATTACCTGTCACTTTCTGACGTCTCCAGTTAGACTATGACAGGTATAGTCTACTTGCCTTGCTGTGCTAAGCCGGCATCATTATATTATCATCGGAGTTTCTGTGCGTAGGCGCCGCGCCCGCCGAAGCAGCCCATAGTCCAGGACTTCCAATTCTTCCCGCCGCGACTGTTCGAGCTGCTTGACCAAGAGATTTATCATTACAGAAAGACATTAAGGTAAATATATATTTAATTCAACTGTTTTATTTTTATTTAAAGTTCTGCTAGAAGTGGCTACGAAACGTGAAAAAGTAAGGGTTTAGACTATGTAACGGTTTGTGTGCTCTACCTACTTATTAGGGAACATTTTGTATGTGTGTATTGTACGAATATAGGAGGTTATGGTTTCCTAAAATATAGAAACGTCGCCAAACATTGCTTTCCATAGATTCTAAACAAAATTGTTTCTAAATTGCTAAATAGGCTCGAAACTAAATCATGGATTTAATGCTTACCCCTGTTGGAAACACAGGTGTGTTGTTCACTGTGTGTTATAATCACGTTAACCAACCGACCGTCTTATTTCAGCTACAAAGTACCGCGTAACCCTGAACTGGGTCCGGATGCCGCCAAAATACAAAGGGAGGAGCAGCGCAAGATTGACGATGCAGAGGCTCTCACGGAGGAGGAGGTTTCTGAGAAAGAGAACCTCCTAACACAAGGTACTGTCAAAGTAGAAAAAGCAATACAAATCTTGGAGACACTAACAGAATATCCTTGGTGTATCTATTTCATTCAACTATTTAAACATAGACTACTTAATGGTTGTGACATAAATTTAATTTCAGGGTTCACTAATTGGACAAAGCGGGATTTCAACCAGTTCATAAAGGCGAATGAAAAATATGGCAGGGATGACATTGATAACATTGCAAAAGATGTTGAAGGGAAGACCCCTGAAGAGGTAACAAATTGCTTAAAACATATACATTGAACATGTTAGTTTTTGAGTACAACCCTAAAGATTTATGCATTTTTTAAATCAGGTCATGGAGTATTCAGCAGTTTTCTGGGAAAGGTGTCATGAACTGCAAGATATTGACAGAATAATGGGACAGATTGAGCGCGGTGAAGCGAAGATTCAGAGAAGAGCCTCTATCAAGAAAGCTTTGGACGCTAAAATGGCGCGGTACAGGGCTCCTTTCCATCAGCTTCGGATTTCTTATGGAACCAATAAGGGCAAGAACTATGTTGAAGAAGAGGACAGGTAATTCTACTCGAGCTAACTCTCTAGCTATATTTTAAGAAATTATACATACTTACATCTCGACCACTAAAGCTCGAAACGCGCTGATAGTGGAAGCGAGGCGAGGCGACTCCGGCGCAGTGGCGTGATGGTACGAACGAAAAGCTTATTTCTCGACCGGTGCCATGTGCGATCTCTCTCATTTAATTTAGAATATTACAATATTATGTACAACCGATACCGTGACGGTACCGGGCCGCTCCGCTCCGCTTCCGCAGTCAATGCGTTTGGAACTTTAAGCTTGCTGGTGAATTTTACATTGTCATCGACTACACTCAATCAACAGTGCCGTTACTAGCCTTTTATGGGCCCGGTGCGTCATTTCTGCTTCCCTCCATGGTCTGCGTCTTGTGCCCTGGGCACCGATGGCACCGCCCTTGTTACGGCACTGTCAAACAATCACTAGAAAACCGAAGATGAGGTCTCATGCCTAGTAAATTAGTCACCAACTTGAAAACTGTCAGGAAACATGTACTCATGTAGATACTTGTGATACAGATTCCTGGTGTGCATGCTGCATAAGCTGGGCTTCGACAAAGAGAACGTGTACGAGGAGCTCCGCGCGGCGGTGCACGCGGCGCCGCAGTTCCGCTTCGACTGGTTCCTCAAGTCTCGTACCGCCGTCGAGCTTCAGCGCAGGTAACCACATACATGCGTAAATTGCGTAATATACGATTTATTTAGTGACCATTGTAAGAGGCGACTAAGGAAATAAGTTAAGGTACATTTAAGGCGACTGGCTAGCAACCTGTCACTATATCCCTGCCAACTTAAAACCTAAAAAAATATGCCAGAAGTGGCCTCGAAACGTGAAATGGTCGTGGTTTTGTATATGAGATGTTTCGTGTGCTCTGCCTACCCTGTTTGGGAATATTATACAGGTGTGATGTTTGCATGCATGTATGTAGAAATCATAGGATTTATCTTGTTATCTTTGTACTCGTAAACAGGTATGGAACTTGCTTTCTTTATAATTTTTCAAACACGGCATGGTATGGATGTGTAGACAGAGAGAAGAAAACATCTACAGCAAAAAGTTTATATAAAAAATTAAGTTAAATGTTGTTTGTTTCACTTTTTATTAATATTGTTTAACATGCTGTTTTTTTAATATTTTCAGATGCAACACGCTTATCACGTTGATCGAGAGAGAAAACCAGGAGCTAGAAGAGAAGGAGCGTGCCGAGAAAAAGAAGAAGAGTGGCAGTGCCAACCAGAACACCCCCGGGGGCGCCGGCAAGGGCGCGGCCGCCAAGCGCAAGGCCGACAACACACCCGACACCGCGCAGAAACACAAGAAGAAGAAGAAATGAAATCCGGTCAAGCGGACCGCCCGGGCCCTCAACCGAACCAGATGAACATTTATCGCACCTAGGAATTAAATAGAAGCTAGATACAACGCTTAGAATTATCATTTTTTAAAACCCTATTGTTGCTCCAGTGGTCTAAGTTAAGTGGTGAGATATCGGCAGTGATATTTAAGATTTATTCTTCTTATCAAGTATGCAGTGTGTGTGTTGTGATTATTGCAAAAATTGAGTGTGACTTCAGGTGATTATAATTTATATCATGGCTCCTCCGATTTTACAGTATTTTAAAACCGTAACTTATTTATAGAGATCTGCATAATAGTATAGCATAGTGGGTATTAACCAGTGTTAAGTATGAAATCTTGCCTCCAGATAGATTCTGCTGCTATAGATAACTCCAGTAATCATCAGAGATGATTTTTAATATTACTGTGATTAAAATCATAGTGTTAGACCGACCAAAAAGTGTACACAATTGACAAAAAATTACTTAAAATAACTTCTACGAAATTATTATGATTATCAATTATGCAATTTTTATGCCGGTATATTTACATTTCTGAAATAAATGACATCCCAAATTCTATTCTACATTTTTTGGTCGTACTGTACTTACTGTATACTGAAATTACACGGACCATCACGCACGCAGCTGTACAAGTTAGCGCTATTCGTAATATCTTCCAATACCGACCCGAGCGTTGTCCGTACTTTCAAGTTTCCTGAAAACCTTTGTAATACCCATTGTGATAAGAACCTTCCGTTCACTTGATTTTCCAATAAGATTATCTAACGACGTGCGTGTGATAGTTAATTAGGGATTCGTGAAACAATTAGAAACAAGTGATATTTTTACCTATGAAGCGTTAAAAACAGGTCATGAGATTTTACATTTATTACAATAAAGTGATACTCAATCAAATCAACTTGTTTTATTCACGAATTTAGAACTTCCATAACTAATGCCTGGCTCCACCTTCGTAGTAATGACGGTTTTAAGACAACATGTTTAATTTGCAAAAGTGCCAAAGCTTTTTACATCCATTGACCCACTTGCTCTTACAATAAAGTCATAAAAAGTCTTAATAAAGTACATACATACATACATACATACAGTCACGCCTCTTTCCCACAGGGGTAGGCAGAGACCACTTTGTTCCACTTGCTACGATCCTGGCATACTTCTTTTGCTTCATCCACATTCATTAGTCTCTTCATACATGCTCGTCGATTTCGGGTACTCTTGACCTGACCTGTTTCTAAAACGTCCGCTATTTGGTCACGGAACGTCCGTCTAGGTCTTCCCCTTCCAACACACCCATTCACACTTCCCGTATCTGTTTTGTCAATCTTCTTTCATCCATCCTCTCTACATGACCAAACCAGCTAAGCATACTTCTTTCAATCCTTGTCACTATGTCTACTTTCACACCAGCTTGTTCCCTTATCACACTATTTCTAATTCTGTCTTTCAATGATACACCTTCCATACTTCTTAACGCTCTCATTTCTACCGCATTTATTCTACTTTTATGCTTCGCTTGCCATACCCAACTTTCGCTACCGTACATAAGTGTTGGAACGAGCACCCCTCTGTGAACAGCCAGTCGTGCCTTTTTCGACACCTTTTCACTGCTCATGAAGGCGCGCAACGCTCCATTGACCATGTTTCCTGCATTCACTCTTCTTTCAATATCAGTTTCACACTTCCCATCTTTCGTAAACGCCGATCCCAGATACACAAACTCTTTTACTTGTTCTACTTTCTCACCCTCAATCATAATCTTACATTCTGTCCCACAATTATCTCTTTCAAACACCATAGCTTTCGTTTTGTTTACATTTACTTTCATACCTTTCCTTTCCAATGTGCCACATAGAATGTTAACCATCTCCTGCAACTCCTCCTCCGACGATGCTAACAACACTTGATCATCAGCGTATAGGAGACATTTGATGGTCAACTCGCTCATTCTTAGTCCACAGTCATTGCTCTTCAAATCATTCAGGCAGGTGTCCATGAATAGGTTGAACAGCCACGGAGACGCGACACATCCCTGTCTAACACCTCTGTCGATGTTAAACCAGTCAGTATACGCCCCGTTTATCCTCACACAAGCACTAGAATCCTTATAAAGAGATTTTAGTGCTCGTATCAGATTACTGTTCACCCCATGCATGGCTAACGCCGACCAAAACTCATTCCTCATCACCCTGTCATAAGCCTTCTCCAAGTCGATGAATATGCAATACAATTTTTGGTCTTTGGCCATGAGTTTTTCGGCTATGCACCGCAAGGAGAAGACCTGATCCGTGCATCCCATCCCCTTTCTAAAACCCGCTTGTACATCCCATATTTTCTCATCAGTATCTTTCATTACTCTTTCAATCAGTACCTTTGCATACAGTTTGCCAACAACGCTGAGAAGACTGATCCCGCGGTAATTTTTGCAGTCTAGTTGTGACCCTTTTCCTTTGTACAACGGCACAATCACAGCCTTGCACCAATCCTCAGGTACCCGACCGTTCGTCCAACACAAGTTGAAAAGGTGGTACAACTGACTCGCTACCACGCCCTCACCGGCTCTCAGCATTTCGACTGACACCCTATCATACCCTGCAGACTTTCCTAGCTTCATTCTTTTCATGGCATTCACAATTTCATCCATGCCTATCTCATTTTCCTGACTACTTTCACCCAATTCTTCAGTCTGATCTGGTACTTGTACCGGCCTTTCAGCTCTTTCAAATAAGCTTTCAAAATATTCCTTCCATCTCTTTAACACACACTCTTCTCCTTTTATAATACTCCCATCCTGACTTCTGATCTGATTCAGCTCCGAGGCTGTATTTTTGCCACGCGCTGTCTTTATAGACTTCCAGAACATCTTAATATTGGTCCGGAAGTCATCAGAAAGTCTCCTATCGAAATCATCCTTTTGTTCTTCTTTCTTCTTATCACACGTAGTCTTCACTAATCCTTTCACTCTTTTGTATTCATCTTTCGCTTTCAGTATATCTTCATCCGTCGCTCTTTGCATTCTTCGATTGGCCTTTTTTGCCAACCAATCCAACCATGCCTTCTTCTTTTTACGAACCACCTCTTGTACCTCACCATCCATCCATGCGTTCCTCTGCTTTCTTCCTTTTCCTCTTTTGCACACTCCACATACTTCAGTGGCCACATCCACAACACCTTCTTTAAAATTCATCCTTCACTTAATAAAGTAGCACAGCGAAAAGCGTGGCTGTGATCAGTAGTCAAGTTTGCTCCAGATGATAAGTCACGAATCGGCTCGAAACATGTCCACAGAATTACTGAAATGACATTGCGAGATCAGAAAAGGACCTTAACAAATCCCACAGGCATTGTTTGTGTAAACTGAAATGCTGTATACTTGCTTGCTGTAACTTAAATTAGACTATTCTAACTTTCATGATTCTCATTCATATTTATTACTATGCGGGATTCGAATCACGTATGAATATGATTTTAATTACATCGACGTTTCAGCCGCTTTATAGCGACTTGCTTGGTTACGAGTAGACACTTCTCGTGATCACAGTCTGTGATTTATAAATCGCAGGTTTATGATTTTAATTACATGGACGTTTTGGCCGCGTTACAGCGACTGTGATCATGAGTAGAGAAGTACATATATTATTAAGTCCCGCGTAGTAAAAAATACTAAATAAAATAAAAAAACACTTAAACTGGTAATTATGAGGAGAATTTATTAAAATTTTACACTGATTATGACATTACATAATAATAACGATAAATACGGTCTGTGTAACATAAACGTCCAGACAGGTTCACTCCGCGAAGGGGCCGCGCGGCGGCGGCGCGGCCGGCTCCGATCAGGACGACGCGGCGTCCCCGTTGTCCTGGAAGGTGGCGCTCGGCGCGAACGGCGCCCCCAGCCCGTAGAGGTGGCCGCTCGTGCTCTCGATGTTGCCGTCGAAGAATATCTGCACAGATAAGGGAAACGTAAGGGCCAGTACATACATCACGCCTGTAGTCCCAAATGGGGTAGGCGGAGCACACGAAACGCTACGGGGAATGGGAGGGGGACACCGTACGGAAATATTTCATCCTGAAACAAGTATCTTCGTTCGACTATTCGACTATTTTATTATCATTTATGGGGACTCGCATAAATTTATAATTTGCAAAAAAAAAACAAAGTAATTAATAAGAAAACATTTCACTTAAAATTTCGATATCGAATTTGAAATTTATCACGAGCTATTCGGTGTAGGAAAACATCGTGAGGAAACCTACACACAGCGACGAAGTAATTCAACGTTGTGTGTGAAGTTCCCAATCCGCACTGGGCTCGCGTGGGAACTATAGCCCAAGCCCTCCCATACTGAGAGGAGGCCTGTGCCCTGCAGTGGGACGTATATGTATAGGATGATGATGATTTCACTTAAGTGTAAGTTACACTGTGTAACATAATTAAGAATAAGAGTGAATTGATACTAACTGGGTCACCTAAACTAACGTCAATAGAAAAATGACGTAAATGTAGGTTCTTAAGCCCTAGCTTGCTACGCTTTAGTTTAGCAATCCGATTACATTGCCCATGAATACGGCCGTGAGCCAAACCGGAGAAGGCCGCGTTAACCAAAAGTTAAATTTCGTTAGTTGAGAATCCGTTACTAAAAAAATTACTTCGTCAATACTTTTAGGGCTACTTACAAATGCAGCATTGCCTTAAATCTCGATTTAGTAATATAAAAAAAAACCATTAACGTTATACTTTCACAAGTTAACTGAAGTTATAGTCAAACATAAAATTGAGCTTGTTTCTAATAACCTAATGTAAGAAAACCAAATTGAGTTCGAGCGTACCAATTTATACCTGACAGAACATATTTTCGGTACAAAAAGTGTCACTTAGGGTCTTTACTTCGGCCCTGGGCCGTTATAAAAGAAGTTTGAAATTTCATTTCCTTTTTTCAATTTGAAAAAGAAATGCTTTGTTTCAAGGTATGAAATGCCTCTTTTTTCTTCAATTGTAAACTGGATCATGTCATGTACCTACCTACTTCATTGACTGTTAATCCATCAAAAACGTTAAATACGTTGATATACTATTAAGGATTAACGTCACTGAACCCAGTTATGGTCCTAGCCGAGTCAAGGATACTTCGAACACCAGGAGGGCTCGCAGTGGCGCCCCTAATGTAATTACCCTTGTAGATTCAGATATAATTGGATTGTCGCGGAGTTGACCTCAACGTCTTACGAGTAAACCTAGTTTACAAGCAGGATTATGATTTCATTACGCGATAATGAAAGATTTAATTAGCCGTATAGTGCCTGATGAATTAATTAATATTATACGTATCATCATCATCAGCCTATATACGTCCCACTGCAGGGCACAGGCCTCCTCTCAGTATGAGAGGGCTTGGGCGATAGTTCCCACGCGGGCCCAGTGCGGATTGGGAACTTCACACACAACGTAGAATTACTTCGTCGCTGTGTGTAGGTTTCCTCACGATGTTTTCCTTCACCGAAAAGCTCGTGATAAATATCAAATTCGATTTCGCACATAAATTCCGAAAAAATCAGAGCAGCCAGCCTCTGCGTGAAAGGCCACAACGCAAGGCAAACCGCTGAGCTACAACTGCTTGCTAGAGAAGTATATTGTGGTGTAGGTAATTAAACCAAATCACAATTGAGTGGCGATTAATTGGAAGATAAATAATACCTCTTTAATCTTGAAGAAAGCCATGCCGGTGAGGTGAGAGTCGGAGCCGGCCTGGTGCTGCGGGCCCACGCGCCGCAGTTCCAGCTGATCGGCCACTTCTTGCAAGCCACCCTTCAGGTTCTTACACAACTTCATCAAATACTGGAAACAAGAACACTTTTGACACAGCCTCTAATTTGTGCTAGAATTTAATGAACTTGAAATTTTATTATTGAGTTGATGAACACTTTCTCTTCCAGCTGCCCATGAAATTATACTTTACAATCGTCTTAGCTTTAAACTCTTTAAGGTGTTGGATTTCAGATAATAGTAATTCAAGAAGAAGTAATTTTCTTGCTATGACACTATTAAACTACCGTGAGACTCACTCATCTTATAAAATACGGATAACTCAAGTTTAACTCAACATGTTCCTAGATGAAGGGCTACGAATTAGCCCGAAACATGTCGCGCTAAACTCGATTTAAAACGTGAGTTATCCATATTTTTTAAGATGCTATGAAACCAGTTATGTATAAAGACGCTTTTTCCTGTTTTAGAAAGATCTTCTGCAATAACTTTATACCTATTTCCTAAAGTTCCTAAGGTAATCGGGATTGTTGAGTACCCACTGTCCTCAGAATATAATCTGACAAGATGTTAAGTAGTGGGGTTAAGTACCACCCCAACCTCTTAAAATCTAACCACATTAGATGCTAGGGGCTGTCAAGACAAAATATGTACATCCTATAACAGTCAGAAATATTTCATTTGCATAATTACTGTTATAACTTACAACTGTTCACAAATACAAAAAATGTATTAGCAAGTTAGACTTTGTACTTACTTTTACATCATAAACATTAGGGAAATACAAGCGAAGACTTTCAAAAAAATCAGTCTCCTCTTGAGGCAGGTTTTGGTCTGTTAGCAGCTTTAACAAGTATCCAAAATCATATCCAGAGTGGAAACTGAGCCAGTTTATGTTATCCATCAACACAATTCCTGCAATAAAATGCACATAATTAAATTAGGGCTAATTAGATCAATATTTGGGTAAATGTAACATTTTGTTGCAGCTTCTTGCATTGGTCAAATAAGTTAATTCTTAGAACTTAGAAAACCTAAATATTTTTCCATAAAACCTATGTCATAGTATGAAGACGTCTGTTGGACAATAGGACAGAAACATTCAACTGGTTAATTAAACTCTACCTTTATTAAGAAGCTAATTAACCTTACTCTGCAACAATTAACCAAGTGAAGATTCAAGGCATTTTTACACAGTCATGTTGCAGTTCTGGTTTCGCCTGATATAGGAATAAAGCCTATATTGTTTAATTCATGCTCACCTGATGACATAAGTAGTTCCGCAAATTCCAGTGGCTCAATTCCATGTTCCTCATGTTCTCTGAACTGAAGGCCTGAATTCTGCAGTAAATCAATGGAATCTTGGGCATACATATCTTCCCTGGACATAAAAAAGACAAAATTACAATTAGATTTCTTTGTGAAGAAACTATCTTTGAGTTCACTATATAGATAGGATGTGAAACATGAATGTTCAGTAGCATGAAATACCTAAAATAGTTAAGTAAAATTGGATTCTTACTGCAGGTTAAATTTAAAATTGAACTGCCATGTTGTACAGCCTGGTGGAGTCTTTCCGTTTTCATCCATGAATGTGAGACCCAGTTGGATTATCCTTAGGAGATCTACATTGCACCTAGAAACACATTCATAATTCTTAACAAATTCTTAGAGGCTTGGTGAAAAATCATTTTTTAATGAATACGAAGAAGATTAGTTACATAATACTCATCTATCCACCTACAAACCTTTACAAGAAGAAGTGAATAAAGAAATGTTGTAAACCTAAAAAGATTTACTTAAATGATCAAAACATTTAGCTAAGATCACTGCAACAATAGCATTTATCTCATAAGTGTGAAAAAATGTCTTAAAAACAAAATGGTAATTTTTAATACCTTAGTAACTGGTACTGGTAGTCTGCCGTAGATCTGAATTCCCCAATTGGCCTGGCAACAACTCCTGGGAATTCTGTGTCCATTGCCACCCAATGATATTTCTGGACAATCTGTTAAGGGATAGGATGTATTTTGTTATCATCACATAGAAATTCCAAGCAGTTATTAATTAAAATAATGCTATGTACCTACCTGTCTGATAACATGAAATTCTTCATGGAGATTGTGGTTCCAAACATTTTTGATAGCGCAATCATCTTTTAGAGAGTTCATTGTGCCGCCAAAGCTAGCGGCAGGCATCTGTAAAATCATAGCTTTCGGAATATTAGTTTAATATTACAGATATATATAAGTTTATGCACCGACAGTAAGATTAAAGTAAAAAAATGCACTTCAATTTCTTTATGGCATTTGTCTTACTTTACGGAAATAGAAGTCTTCAATACCAAGTAATTGTCGTAGTCTTTTTCTTAATTTCAACTGCAGTTAGATCACCCAGGGGCACCTGCGCAAAGATTTATTAAAATCAATAAATAAGCCGGGATGAAACCATTCGATGTATTGTTACCATAGTGATACTGACCTTTTATTTGTTTTTATCGTTTCTTGGCTGCTATACTTTTCTGTTGAATCCACTATAAGTGCAACCGGCAACGACAAAATTATACCTAACTTATTTTATGTTTGCCATTGCACGAAATGCACGATTGCAGTTGCATTCAGAATTGATTGAATTTAATTCTGACGTGATTTTGACATTGACAGTAGGGAGCAGTGCAACGAAGATGGCTATAGATAAAAAACGGTTGCTTTGAAGATAGCCTTTGGCGTTTTTTCACGCAACTGCATATCTTCGGCTATAGATATTGTATTTTTTTTATAATGTATTTACTTAATGTTACACTTTGTTATTTTGTGTTGTAATGAGAAACTGCGGGAGGGGAAAGATTTTTTAGAATGAATACTAAGGCTGCAGGCCCTTAGCAGCGTTGCCAGAAGGTTACTTTTGTAACCTTTTAGGTGATTTTTAGCTCCCCCAGGTTACTTTTAGGTTACACGACTTGTAAGGTTACTTTTAGGTGATTTTTCAGAGTTTATAATTTATTGAAAAAAAATAATAATTTGAAACTTAACTCTATTTTAAACGGTTTTATTTAACTTACCCCGTTTGTATTATTGTTCATTCGTTCATTATTCTTTGTTGGTTCAAATTTAGAAATTGAAATTTCACCCTCTTTTCGCCAACCGATTGATCTAAAATTTGGTGTACGCTTTAACTTTTGGTGACAATACAATAAAGCATATTTGTTTTTATTGTAAACTAGCTTTTTGCCCGCGGCTCCGCTCGCGATGAATTCGGGGTATCACAGAAGAGATAGCACGCATACCAATTTTATAGCTTTCTACATTGAAAACTTCCACTCCTCACTTTAGGGAA
>BHDV01013400.1:142827-161597 GCA_005406045.1 Adoxophyes honmai
AACTCCCCATACATTTTGTTGGTAGCGACGACTGGTTGCGCCGCCGTGGTGTCCCGGTGAAATAGCCCTTAAAACTTTAAGCCCCTTTTAAGTCTACTGAGGAATAAAAATAAAATAATGGCCGTTTACGAGTACCTACATTATGTCACATTTCCCATACGTTTGCAAAGGGATCAAAAGGCCGGCCACATACATTCGGAAAAATTCCGTTTCGGAATCTCGAATCGGAAAATCGAACACAGTCAATCCATGTAAACCTATGGACCAGCCACATACAGACGGAAGCTTTCCGGATTTTTCCGGATGTGTGTGGCTGGTCCATAGGATGTCGTATGGATTTAGTGCGTTCGGACAGTCCGATTCGGGATTCCGAATCGAGATTCCGAAACGTAATTCCGTATGTATGTGGCCGGCCTTAATAGATAATGGTACGGAACTCGTCGTGCGCGAGTCCGACTTGCACTTGACTGGATTTTACTTATGTTTTGCCTAATCTCACTGTCACGTTTTACTACGATAAGTTTTAATAGGTACTTTGTACTTATCTAGATACTTAATTCTATTAACACTGAAGATGGATAACAAAAAAAAGAAGAACTAAAGCTTTAAACTCTGTAAAGTCTGCTGAGAGCCATATTGAGTATGTACCTCAATGTTTTTCTTTCTTTTGTTGAAATAGATAAGTACGTAAAGTTAATCCAGAGATAGAATCTAGTACCTACCTACTTATAGCAGTTGCTGCTGGTGCGGCTTTGTTTCTTTTCTGTTTTGCCAGGTCGTTCACTCTGCACTAAGTTTCTAAATCCGCAAAATCTGTGGACGATTTAGTAATTTAGAAACATTGGCCTTTTGTCCGGACAATTTGGAGCCATAAAACGGGATGAGTAGGGACCAGACTATCATTCAAATTTCGATAAAAATAAATTAAATTAAGCCTCTGATCCCTTGAGTTTTAGATTTGTAGCGCCTCAGCACCACATTCATCGAATAGCCGAACTAAACGATCCCACATCGCGCAAACGAAGTTTCGACGAACGGTTGCATAAATACAACTTCCAACTTCCTCTCTGAGGACTTCGGTCCCCAGGCATAACATCTGCCTGGAGAGAGATCTCTCTATTGGAGTCTTTCTCACATATTTTTTTAGAGTTACCTACATAATTTAGATAAGATTAACACACAATAGAAAGACATCTGACCTCATCCTTACTTGAGGTTAGATGGTACTTCGTTCGTTGGCTAAATTGTGGGTTCGAAATTAATTATTAACTACATACCTATTTAGTTATTATTTTGACTTTATTTTCAAATACATTCAATGTTTGTTGCTGAGAATAGTAAAGGATTCAGAATCAGTTTTATAAAAATAGATACTTATTCAGTACCTACCTTGTGTTTATTTCACACTTTCTCAACCCTTGAATTAATGAGCAATAAGTACCTAAGTATAAAGGATTTAGTCCATTGTGACTTAAGTAAAGTTGTAATAACTCGGAGCTCTCAGTTGTTAGCAATAATTTTGTAGCGAAGCGGGGTGCGTGGTTACGCGAACTAGAAATTATTTTTTTTGTTTTGTATGTACCTACTTATAGGTAGGGCGTTTCGGTCCAAGAGCCTAAGGTTAACTTACTCTATCCCCACTATAACTAAGGTCTCATTCAACCGACAACATTCAACATTTGAAATGAAGTCTTGATTAAGTCGCGAGTATATATTTTTCCATTAAAAAAGTGGGTTTAAGAGGATAGGAGTCGCACCACTTCTCCATACAAACGTAGTCCCCTGTTTTCCCCGTGAACAATGACATTAGAGCAATTTTTTTTTACATTTTATTTATTTGTATCTGTTGTGGCTATGCCCCTACGATTTGCTTTTATCGATATTCTAAATAAAAAAAAAAAAAATTTTAGAAAATCGATAAAAGCAAATCGTAGGGGCATAGCCACAACACAACAGATACAAATTTAATGAAAAAAAACCCATTTTTGCTCTAATGTCATTATTCACGGAGAAAACAGGGGACTCCTATCCTCTTTAGTGACGCATCCCAAGCTAAAATTTTCTTCATGTTTAGACCGACCTCAAAACTAAAGTTGTTAGTTCTGTAGCGATCTTAGCGCCACCTATCATCTAGTAGTAGGAACAACTTCTTCGCCAAACGTCATCTGCGTCATCAGCTATCAAAAACTGTTCTATATGACACTAACAAAGTTTCGAAGAGCGGTTGCATGAATACAATTTCCAACTTTTTCTCTGTGGACTTCGGTTCTCAGGAATAACAGCTGCCTGCCGAAAGATCTGTCTATTGGAGTCTTTCCCACATTGGTGACCCTCGACTATGGACATTTAACGCAACCTTCCTCGACCTACATCATGCTCAAGAGCCAGTCTCACAAGCAAGCCACACATCCGGACTGTGCACCACTAGCATGTTGATGTACAGTCAAGGAAATTGATTTCTGTGCCACTTTGTACCTTTTCACAAGAAATGTCACTGTGACATACCATACTCAGTATGGCATACTGTCTACTAATCAAAGCAATATTAAACTCACTATGAAAAGGTTCAAAGTGACACAGGTATCAATTTTCTTGACTGTACCTCCAAACCTCCATTATATGATGTCTACACTGTCGACCTACCACTGAAACTTTACGAGCTACGCATTAAGAGGAAATATGCCGGTCGAGGGAATTGAAAAATAGGTATTTGCTAAATCTATTGCTGTCGCGCCGTGACCTGCCCAGACGACGTCGAGTGCGATAAGAACAACTACAGCTCGGATCGAAAATACCTATGAAAATTATTCAAAAACAACGTTTCGTAGTCCCCTGATTTCTTCTCCAAAACTTAACCGATTAAATATGTTTTTTCATTAAATGTTTAAAAAATGTCATAACTGTGTTTCTATGTTCTTATATTTTGATATAATTGTGTTAAAATTGGTTTCTAGAGGTTTGAACACAACGGAAAAAACTTATCAATTTTTCATGTTTTTAAAGGTTAATATCTCCTTTAACAATTCAATAAAGAAAAAAAGGAAAACATAGAAACATGCTAATATATCATTAGATTGTTGATGTAAAAAATCATTGTTCTACGGGTAATATCCAGCGAGGAATCAGGGGACTACGTTTCCATACAAAATATGACCGCTCCATTTCCTCTTAAACGAGGCTTCACGTAGCTCATAGGTTCAAACTCCGCCAATCGCATCGAATCCAAGCAACTCGCTCTCCGACAATCGCAGCGGATCATCAACGCCCGCCAACGTGGCTTGAGCATACCTACTGGTCCTCGCAATCTGTCTCAAAATGAAGCATGGACTAGGTACACTACTATTTTTATACCTCGACCTCACCGACCTTTGGTCTAAGGGGGGGGGGGGCTGGTGTAGCGACTCTAGCGCCACCTATTGTTGAGTAGGAAGATGTCGTAGCGTCATACGTCATCAGCTGTCAAAAACTGTTCTACATAGCGCTAACGTAACGCATAAATACAACTTCAAACTTTCTCTGCGGTTCCCAGGCATAACATCTGCCTGAAGAAAGATCTCTCTATGAGTCTTGCCCACAGTTCCTTGTTGTTCATCGTGTGTCTACTCTTGATTAGTTGTCCCTGTCAGTCGAATGAAGGTGAACTGGGAGTAAGGGAACCATGCATTTTTTCGGGATGAAAATAATATTTTATTTTTCAACGGAATTCAAGCTACAAGCTACTTACATTCAAAATTTTGTCAAAAATCGTTTCGAAGCTTGATAAATACTAGAGATACACAGACGACGGAGCTACTTTTTAATACTT
Organism: Adoxophyes honmai; assembly: GCA_005406045.1. Classification (NCBI taxonomy): domain Eukaryota; kingdom Metazoa; phylum Arthropoda; class Insecta; order Lepidoptera; family Tortricidae; genus Adoxophyes; species Adoxophyes honmai. The sequence continues at coordinate 146,633 of BHDV01013400.1, forward strand.
ATTATTTCGTATGGTTCACCTGTTAGAGAATCCAGGCTAGTCGTAATAAAAACATAGAAACTTACATTAAAATGGTTTTTATAGGTAATTTTACGATTGAGAAATACTTACTACCGCCGTATAAAAATGTTGACGAGTAAATACCAACCATGTAACCCACAAACCACAACAGAATAAAGAACGAATTTACGGCTAAATTAGTATCTAAGCGGTTATGTTAATGGATTAAGCAAATGCTATATCGTGTTTTGATGCCAGCTTGAGCTATTATAAGCAATTTAACTTTGGCGCCAGACCTTTCGAATAGGCGGTCATTAAACGATCAAGGGTCGCCATTGGCAGACTGATTGGCGCCAAACCATTTCGTACGCCATTCCATCAAATCGTTTCATTCATTTCCTTCGTGGAAAAAGAAAGCACCGCACTTACCGATATTGTCCGAGATGTAAGTTTAACCAGACGCGGTAATAGCCCGGATATCGTATCCAATATCCTTGCTGACTTGCTATATGAACATCCTCTGAGATTGCGTTCTGGAACAATGTAACGTTTGCAACCCAATTTCGTTCATATAACTGAAAACGTGTAGCGTGCCTGTGCGGTATAGAGTAGGTATGGGATAGACCGCCTGCGACAGCCGCGAAGCAGTCGCGCGCGCTCCCCCACGACGGCTGGTTGCCGCTCGCTACTTTTCGTTCGACCTGACATCGCGCCAACTTTCCGGCTACAACTTTTTGAAACAAGTGATCGCAACAAGTTTTTTTTATTTATTTAGTGATTATGTTAAGTTTTACATGAAGCCACGGCCCGTTTAACGGTAAGTTTTTTTTAATACATTTTATTTCTGAATACAAAAGTGTTTCGATTGCGACATTGATTTATTGTATTGCCTCCAAAAATGCGAGGCCCACTTAACTCTACAGTGGTTTTCTATTTATAACAGAATTAAAGTGATAAGCTATTTATTGTTTAGCGAAACTAAAATTCGAGATCGTTCATCTGCCTAATAATTAGACCAGTTTAGTTGCTCTATCTATTAGATTATTGTAACAATTTGAAAGCATAAAAAGTAGTTTTAGAAAAAGTCAAGCAAAATATTTTTCATCACACTTGCTCGTCAATGGTGTTATTACAAGAGCGTATCCTTTAGTACAAAGGCCTAAATTGTAACCGCGGGAGTTATCATTACATCCTATGGGAGGTAAAGTTTAGTTTTAAAAATTGCAAAAGTTAGTATAGGTACGTTAGTTCAGACTAAGGAGGTTACAAATGTAAAAATAAAAATTCTGCTATTAAAACTTAAGGGCCAGTTTTTAAATGCAAAATTAATGTATGCATTATGAAACTGTATTAATTTAATACTTTGGATGTATGTCAACGCGTTTTTTAATATGTTTTTTTCGTAAATTTGTTTGAACCTTTTTGGCAGAATCTGGCTGTTGACCATTCGCATTCTGTGCGAAACATAGTTCTTGTCTGTGGTATATGATTAAAAAAAGTGACAATAGACCTAAACGCACTGACAGCAGTGACAGCGCAAGCAGAATTAGCGCGGTGCGGTGACGTGATGTCATTTATTTTCTTTAATTTTTAGTTTTTCCTCGCAAATGTGATGAAAAACATTGTGTGTAACACGGGGAGTAAAGGACATTATGAACTCGAGTCATAAAAGCCCTCCGCCTGCGGCGTCGGGCTTCTAACAGCCTCTCGTTAATAATGTTCCATTTCCTCCCCTAGATACTCAATGTACTATTATCTACTTACTCAACATTTAACCTGAAAGAGAGTTAAATATTTTTTCATAACAGGATGACAAAAAGGTATTCGAATCGATTGTATTTTAAATGATTTCAGAATCAAAAAATATATGATTACCTGGAGTGAATTAGTACCTACCAACTTAATTGATTAGTACTTATACAATAATGTACCTTGATGTAAAAATCCCAAACTAGAATTATATTTCCTAACTCCTAAGGAATAGGGGTTTGAGCGTCTAGGCTCTGATACTCCGTCTTCAATTGAAATCCTATTAGCGAAGTGTCTAAGTCATGACCAGAAGTCCCTCGTTAGGGTGAAAAGTACAAAAAGGATTATGTTTAAATTCAGATTGAACCCGTACCGTTCCAGTGAGGAGAGTTCCCGAACAATTCAATAAACTCGCGAGACGCCAAGTCGGCTTCGTTAGACTCGGAGTGATGAATAAAAGTTTAAAACCATTTTGGACTTCGGATAAAGTTTTGAACAATAAAATTGATCTTTATGTGCTGTAAGTCACGCTTATGCTTACTTAGAAGGAAGGAATTCCTTGCTTCTTTCGTTTAGCTTTGAAGTGTTATTGGTCACAATGCGATTTCAATAACATTTTTGTAGGGTAGTGGAACCAAAAGTTGAACGATTAAGCGACTACCACTCTTTGAACTTTTTTTTCGCAGTGTTGTAAGTCATGTATGACAGTGATTTTTTTTTGCAACACTAAACACATAGTCGACTTTGCATTTCACTACTTAAAACCTATGTATTACATACAAACAAATAAATAAAAAATATTTTTGCGCAACTTAGGCAAATTGCCCTAAAGTTGAACGATGTGCCCTATTTATGAACGAATTGACCCAAAAGATGAACTAGTATACTGATAGTAAAGTAAAAGGAAATATGTATGTATATGAAGCGTTTCGTGTGCTCAGCCATCTCCATTTAAGAATACAGGTGTTATGTATGTAATAGTATGTATGTATGTTAAATGTTTTAACTTATTTTTCAAAAATAATTATTGGAATATTACGTTGATAAAAATGTTCATATGGATACCCTGCCCCAAACGTGAACGACAAAATTTTAGTAGTTCAAGTTATGGCAAAGAAATCTATAAGATAAACCAATTTAATTAGTTCAATGTTCATCTACTGAAATAGATACCAAAAGTTGAACTAGTAATTTTACTAGTTCAACTTTTGGTTGTGAAATAATAGTTGAACAGTCGCGATTCCCATACAACAAAAATATCGAATTTCTTTGCCATAACATCAAAATACTTAGTTCAACTTTTGGTTAAAAAATCTACGACATTTATACAATTAATTTGAGCTATAATCGGCGTGTCTATCTTTTTCGTGTGATTTTATAAACGCATTTGTAAAAATACCACTTTGCCCGATAGTTGAACGCCGTTCAACTATTAGCTCATACCTCTGATTTTGGAACCATTACTTGAACAGCAAATTACTCGTTAAATAATACAAAAAAACATTTTGTTTATTTACAATAATATTAAAGATATAGCCGAGAATACATACCAAGCATAAAAATGTTAATCAATGCATTATTCAATTTGATATGCAATTAAAAGCTTAAAATGAGAGGGTCTTTTTTTAATAAGGATTCCATACAACTGGCACTTTTGACCGGAATCCGAGACGCGAAGATCGCTCACGTTCACGTCCGTGATGTAACTTTTCTTGAATTATGTTTTTCACCTCGGCAAAGTGTTGCTGCATTATGAAAAAATATTTTTAGGCGTATAAAATGTGCCACTATTTAATTAAGGCCAAACGTTCAACTTCTGGGGGGTGTTCATCTTTTGGTTCCACTACCCTAGCTTAAATTGTTACTTTCCTGTTGTTTTCCTTATGACAGGGCTTAGTTAATAATGTGGTCTGATTTCCCCCTACCGATTTCATTACATATTTCCTCCTAGGTATGCAACATAGAATGCTTAGTTAGAAACTAGCCTTCACCCAAATTTTTATGCAATTTTAACAAAAAAGTAAAATTTTCGTTCCTCGACTTTCTATAAAGTAAGCCAACGAAATCTAGCAATTAATTTACGTGTGAACATTAGCTTTAAACCACTTATTTTGAGCTTGCTAGACCAAAGTTAGTACGAAAATTTCAGGTTGAAATTATAAATCCCAGCGGCCTAAGCTTAAATAATTACTGTGATAAAAGTTCTCCGTCCCAAAAGCTTAGACAAGAGAGTCTAAAATTGGTAATCTTTTTGCATGGCCTACCACAGAAATTTAAGAGAAGTCGGCGACATTTTGTGAAATAAATGCCTCTACAGGAATGTCATAATTAGGAGATTCCGCAAGTGCTGCGGTTATAATTGTTCGCCGGTGTCGCATAACTTTTGAAATTATCAAAATAAATATGAATTAACTAAAATAATATAAGGTCTCCATAATGTATTATGGCTGTCTTAACGTAACTAGTATGCGCTTTATAAGTAATTCATCATCGACGAACACGCGAATTCCGCCGAGATCTATAACTGACTACATTGCTTTCTAATATTAATAAATCCTCATTATGCTGTTGGATTATGTTACAAATGCCCATCTGGCTAACGCGTCACTTGTTTTTAGTTCTATTTCACTTGAAATTTTGCTGTAAATTCAACTTAAGTAGAATAAAAACCTTATTTTTCTGACTGCACTTTCAACTGTTACTTGCATTTTGTTATCTGTTCAAAAATGTGTTTTAAATTTCAAGTTCCCTCATGTAAAGACGGTCAGGACCGGGTCACTAGTAAATTGAAGCTTTGAATATATTTATCTGTTTAAAAATGTAACTCTTAGTTACTAGATTTTACCCCAATCAAGTTACATACACAAAAACATCACTCGTAGCATATAAGTTAAATTAAATATTGTAACATAAAAAAAAAGACGTCGCAAGTATTTATTTATAATACAGTCAATCAAGTGGCGTAAGTTGAAGTGTTATCATATGAAACAAACTTGTTCTGTTTTTGAGTTTTCCTACAGTACTCATTCAGACAGCGTGATTACAAAATGTGTTACTTTATAAAGGCTAATAATAGTAAGTGGAGTTGAAGGTAGAAGTGTCACAGTGTCAGAGCTGTCAAAACGCGGGCAAAGCGCTTTTGCGGCCATGTCATCAGACCTTGTCAACAGATGCCGGGTCGGGACGCTCGGCCGATGTCCCTTATCTGTCCTTTGTTGTTCAAACAATTCACAGTAAGGTAACTTATCGCCAATAATCGCTTTGACCCCCAAAGTTCATCAATCATTCAAATATCTGTCTAGAGTCGGAGCCTATCGATATTCCACTTTTCTTTGCTCATTCTGCTAAGTTGTAAAAGGGAGGGAGCCAAACAAATAACTCAAGACTTTTCTCATTCACGAACCTACTCACGCCGCGAAAATTACCGCTGGGAAGTTAAGTTGTTAAGCATACTTTTAAGTAGAGTGGTTTTAAACAAATAATGGCATCAAATAGCCGTTAGAAGGTAATTTTACACAGCCCTTATGCCTAATTTCAGTAATGTTTTAATATAGCTTTTAATGTGAAACACACGAAATTGTATGAACTGAAGAAAATGCTGTGGCCTTATGAATCTTATGATACTCACACATACTTATCACATCACATGGGTCGGATCCACTACACAGAGCGTCTAGTGTGTTCAATTCGATGGTGCAGTCGTTAACGAATACGTTTGCGAGTTATCGCGGAATTGTATGGAGAAGTGTCGACCGTGGCAGTTGTGCAATCATTCTGCTGGCGGCGCTGTCAGGGTTTCCATACAATTTTGCGATAACTCGCAAACGAATTCGTTAACGACTGCACAATCGAAATGAACACACTAGACGCTCTGAACTCCAACATGATGACACATTATTTGCTCTATCTAGCGCGTTACGAACTCAATCCTACATTATTTTTAAAGCAAAAACTTCGTTATAGTTTGTAGTTATGGGTATTAGACCTCAGCAAATTAATCTTGTCGTTACAAAATATCACTTTTGAGTATCCGCTTTTTGTTTCACTTCTTGTTGCTTTGTTTTTTATGCAATAAAGAGAATAGATGTGTATGTACAAAGTAAACAAATGTTTTTGACGGCAGAGCCGTTGGTTTGATTATTTTGTGTAGAATTTGCGACTATGTTGCTATAGATGAATTGATAGCGTTAAAGTTAGGAAGTGCAGAAGTACTACGATGCTTTCGCTGCATTCTGTGCAACTGCACTGCGCCAGCGGATTAACGAATTGGAAAACAAGGGGACTGATAATTACTCCATTTATTATTTGTAATTGGTTTCAATCCGATGTTCCAGAGTCAAGCGCTCTGTGACCGCCTAATGAAACCAAATGAAATTTGTTTTCAACAGACATCAAAAAACGGGAAGCTTTTAATCTCTGTGTATTTTTCTTTTAAATTTGATGTTGACTGACGACAGAAATCCAATACTCCTAGGCTAATTCAAATGATATACATTTTAATACAAGGTTAACTTGACAAATTTCTCTAAAGCTTACGAAGATAAGTATGATTATCTGGGTCATTTTCGAAAATGATAACAATATTTGTTATCCCCGCTGTCGTCGTGTGGTTTCGGGTTTACATTAAAACCTCTCCATTTATTATTTATGTGCAGTCTAATAAGTTATTGAGGAATCTTTATTATCAATTATATATCTTACACTGTATTTAATAACAAAGTCACTAAACGAGTATGTTTTTTTAATAATTTTGCGAATATTCGGTTCTAGGATCTTGTTCCACAGTTTTTTGGCCATATACGTTATTTATCCGTCCACCGATTGCAAGTAAGTACATAAATAAAATTGTAAGGGGATACGTCGTTAACGTAAAATTAAGTAGCATTGTTTGGATTTGGTTCAAAATTGTATTTGATTGTTTGTGAGCATTGCAATTATTTGCTTATCTCAGAGATATAAAAATCGGTCACATGAAAAATTAACGTAAGTAAACCACTACTTTTGTGCCTGTTCGGAGCTAAGGCCCATGACAAGCAGCCGCAGACGCCGCGTGCGATGCGCAGAATCATCCAATCACCGAGTAGCCGATCACCAAGCGACCGACGCATGGACGCTTTGAACGCCGCATGCGGCGACGGCGGCATTGGGGCACGGGTCAAAACTGGGGCACTCTTGGGGAAAAGTCATAATTTAGATTCGCCCATTGTTAGATGGAGCTCGTGCAAGCGAGCGCGATCTGATACTGCAAGAAATAACCGTGATAGCTCTACTGATTTACTGTCCTTGTGTGTCCGCCCTTTAGAAGCGTTTAATCAAAATTCACAAAAGAAACGAATTCCAAAGAACCATTATTAACGCTGATGTGGGAAGACGGATCGCATTCCACGATGAAATCATTATCTTTAATGATGGATTCGTAATAAAAACACGATCAGTTTGCGATGGAAATACCCTGAAACAGGATCGATTAGATCGTACGCATGAACTTTATTGTAAAGTTTGATGAAATACGATCTGTACAATACCATACCGTAATTAACTCGCAACAAAAGTTATGATTGTTACCAAATTTGTGTGAGCGATGGGCCCGCTTAATCACGCACCGGTGACACGAGTCGCTATCGATTGATCCTACGCGATCACAACGCGACAATCGCGATGGAGCTGACAGACCTTCTAGGAAATAACTTAGTTTTGCCAGCTGATTATTACCTGCATTTACGCGTAGCAGTTGGTTCACGCAGCCATTTGATGGAGCAAGAAGACAGATCAAGAAGATGTTAGCAAAACCATTTTAAATGCGTGCACTTTCTCACTTATTTTGCGTACGAATGATGAATGAGACGAATCTACTACGAAAGTACCTACACCTGTGCCTAGGGTGAGGCTAGATCTAATGAACATTAGTGTTCTTAATTAAATCAGAATATCTTAGATCCGTAATCACTTTACACAGAGTTCTGTACTTTTTCAATCGCCTGCAGTTTACCAGACAGGATCCTTTCGCTGTTTGCTTTTACCACAACCTGTTTGTAAGCGTTTTATGCTCAATAGAAAATCCAGCATGGGTATATAAAGTTGTATCTGTCATCTCAATTAATCTAGGACTTAGAACTGAATTTTCACAAAACTTTTTAACGTAAAAAATGGTCCTTGTCTCGCCGTCTAATTCCTAGCCCTCATTAAGAACTGTTTTAGCTCGAATACAAATGACTTAATTACCCTAATTGGATTGGAATGAATAAAGCTATAACAAGTAAAATTTGTAAGGAAAACGGGGATTATTGTTTCATAACAAGAAACCTTTGGTGTCATGAACTAACTCAATTTGCTAAGGCGTGAAACATCCACTCTAATAAATAACACAATCTTATGAACATCATAAATTTAAAAGCGATGCGAAAAAAAAGAAAAGTAGAATGTAGTAGAAACCTTTGTACATCTGACACAACAAAGCTCAATAAAATATCTGACACGAATAACGACTCTATAAGTCTATATTACATACTAGGGGCGATAAGTGGTGTCAAAATATTTTTGTACGTTCCGCTGTGTCAGATATTAATTCTAGTGTACTTACTTACTTTTTCGCGATCAGTAGGCTTCAAACGGTAACACGCACAAGACGACTTGCTCGCATAATAGGTAGTTACTTGTAATTTTCTAACGTCTCTATAGTTAGAGAGTGACAGTATAATCTACCTCACACGCGCCTCCATCCGCTCCTTGCCGTGCCAAGCCGGCAGGATTTACATCCAAGTCAAATGTTTTATCACCTCTCTCTAAAGTCGATAAATCAACACGAGTAATAATCTTTAAAGCATTACAGATTTCATTGATACGCCGATAATTACAAGAGTAGACGATGGCAATATTTTTTAATGCTTAGGGTTGAGGGCCACTTCGTGCACTCGTAAATAATAAAATTTCAAGAACCCTATTTGAAACAAAACTCGTAAAACAAAAGGTGCGTTCTGAAATCCATTTTATATTCTACTAGCTATTGTCCGCGACTTTGTCTGTGTGGAACCCGCCTAAATCCACTCCAAACTTGATAAAATATTCAATGAACTCAAATTACCAGTAAGCTGACTCCCGATTAATATGACTGACCATATTACAGAGAGCCCAACTTAAATTGGGCAGGTATATTTCCAGACCTATGCATTTTTCAGTAATAAAAAGTAGTCTATGTCCTCTTTTGCAACTCAACAACAGCTATTTTCATACCGAGTTTTTGTACCAAAATATTTTCTTTTAAGTAAAATGAGCCAACACATACAGACTTCAAAGGGGCCTGTCATATTGTTTATAAGTTTTGTATTCGTAATTATTATTGCAAATATCAACAAATAAAAATGCTTTCGTAACTAAATTCAATTAACGTTTCTATAATAGATTTTCATTATCGCAGCGCAGACTAATCAACATACAGTGAACCGATTTTAATCTAGCTTTCGAACTTCAAAATATTTTAGTTTTCGTTTACAAAATAGCTACAAGTCCAGTTATTCCGAATGTTAAAGTCGTTGAGAGCGTTGACTCAATGAGATTACAATTTAAATATAGGCGGGGGCGCGTTGCCAAATCATTCTCATCGGGGAAATGTCCGGCCGCTCCGGCTCTCGTGCTCTCGAGCGATTTGCCCGATTGTTCCGAGCGATCTACACCAAATTACTTCTATATTATCCCCTAACTGCTAATAAAATTGAACAAAGTTTAGTCTTACAAAACGAGCGCTGCCAAACGCCTCAATTTGGGAGTTACCCAAATTAAAGCGTTTGGCATTCCTCGCCGTAACTTGCGGTGTTGCTTGCACTGATTAAATTATTAAGGCGTAAAAATACTGGAGAATCACAAGCTAAGTATTAAAGTAATCTTATAACTTGTCTGCAGGAGAAATAAGACATCAAATCTTAACCTTAACAAACCATTAACATTTCATTTGAGAGAATGCAATTCGTTTCAAAAGCGAATGCGAAATTTGAGCAATATAAACGTGAGATGATTGTTTGGTGGAATAACTTTGACGGGTTTGCGGCGATATTAAGCTCGCCATTTTGAGAGCTACATTCTGTTAGTGTCATTCGTAATGAGATAAAGCCAGAGCAAGGGTGAAGAAACGAGATGCGGGCACATTTAAATATGACACATTGCGTACATCTACTCAGCTCAGCGTGTATCAATGTTTGCTAAAAAGACATCATATTTTTAAAGCGTAGGTTGTAGTCATGGTAAAATTAGCTCACTTTTTATGCAGCCTTGATTTCACTTAAAGGTGAACCAAATGGGATTAAAGTTCCTACTAAAAGGGAATAAGTAAAGTTTATTTTTGGAATAAGCCACTCTTTACTTGCAAAAATAAATTTTTCGTATGAAAAAAGCGGTTAAGAGTGACTTATTCCTAGCAATCCTGTACCTGTAACTACTGCTAGTCAGAAAATGACAGGTAGATTATCTAGTGCGCATTGCCATGCTAACCGGCATAAGCGTGCAAATCGTGCGTTCATTCGTCCATGAGGACATTTGGGTTTGTGGAAACGTTTGACCTGAGCGAATTTGCAAATATTTTGACAGACCAGCAAATATTCACTGATAGCAAACGTTCGATCAGAGCTCTATGAAAAGACGCGGCTTCGTATACCTACCGTAAATTGCAAATACATTTCTGATCCAGCTTTATTCGATTCCGTTCGTTATTTGCGAATTTACTTTATTTTAAATTGATTTAAGGTGTTAGTTTTTACGCTCGTAAATAAAAAACTAGGTAAGAAAAATATACTAGCACTATGATAATAAACAACTAAAATGCTTAGTAAGTTGAGACCGACTGTTTTTTATTTGATAACATATCTACTTCAAGCTCCAACCCTAATTGGTCCTGCAATGTGGCCAGCCTGACGCCACTTCGCCTTACAATATATCGGTCCTAATGTTCAATCCATCGATGATTTAGTCTACGGGAGACACGTTACGTAAGTAACCACTTCTAGCATATTTTTTAGGTTTTAAGTTAAAAGATCCAATGGTGACAGGTTGCTGGCATATCGTCTAAAATATAATTACAATGTTATTCACCTCTTACCACATCCATGGCAGAAATGGAGAGGTGTTACTCTAAACTCGACACCACAATTAAATACATGGCAAAGTCGTTTCATCTCCAAAATAATTTATGCCGTTTTGTATCAGAACACGTAAGTTTAAACTATTTATTGTGAGTGGCGGTTAATGTTTATCCCCACTTAAGGGTAAATATTGAGAAGAAATTGCCGAAGTTTACGACCGAAGTTTCTACGGGTGAAAACATAAATTAAGAAACTTTCGTTATTAGACCTGCTGGCCTTAGAGGATTAAAGGTTCTGTTTAGGAAGAGAGCGAAGATGGTTCAGAGTATCATAATATAAACAATCAATTTGTTATATATGTTATGGACCAAGTGATAAATTGGGCACTATGCAGAATGCCCGGGCATTATGATAATAATTGTTCAAATAATCAAATTGCCCGGGCATTATACATAATGCCCATCACGTTTTGGGCAGAGTAATAAAATCATATTTAATTACTATCTACTCATCAAAAGTTGCGCGAGCGAGCGCAGCGAGCGAGCAAGACCCTTCGGAGCGGATACGACTCTGACAGGTCAGGTTAGAAGGCTAAGGCGTTCGAGGTTAGTTTTTTTTGTTGGCTTTCACTATTTGTCCTCCACGGTTGGCCATATCGTGAAAAAAGGATGTCCATAAAATATAAAAAAAACTAACCTCTAAGGCTAAGGCGGGAGCTCGCTGCGCTTCGCTCCCGCCTTAGCCTTCTAACCTAACCTGTCCGAGACGTATCCGCTCCGAGGGGTCTTGCTCGCTCGCTGCACTCGCTCGCACAACTATCATTAATTGTTGTAATATAAAATTATGCTAGAAATTGGAAGTATTTGTATATGTCACGTTTCGTATGCTCTGCCTACCTCGCTTGGAAAAATAGGCGTGATTATGTATATTTCCGAGTATATAATACACTTCAGATTTAGCTTCATTATCACTTTGCCCAATCGTTAAGTAGCAGTATAATAATGCCCGGGCAATGTGATAAATATCGAGGTTTGCATGATGATTTATCACTTTGCCCGCTAGAGCTGGGCATTATGAATAATGCCCGGGCATTATGTATAATGCCCGCATTAATCACGTGGTCCATAACATATACACACAAACATATTACGCCTGTATTCCGAAATGGGGTAGGCAGAGCACACAAAACGTTACAAAGACAAAAGGTCATGAACTAAGGAGGATACGGGGATAAGTTTGCCTTTGTATATGAAGCTTAACATCCTGTAACTTGTTTTTTGTTACAATGCAATACAGCTATTTCACGTTCTGTAGTCAATTCTAACTTTAAGGTTTTAATTTAAGAGGTAGGTACTATATTGACAGGTTGCTAGGCTATCGCCTAAAATATACAATAGCCTATTTTTTTAGTTACCTTTCATGACATCCACAGAAGGATTTAAAAGTGATAAATGTTTTTAATGAATTCTTAGGCTTCCCAGATACCTTTTTGGGACATATAATGTTGATTCTCCATTTTTCCCCGACATCGCCGTGCGTGAGCTAGGCTGCGTGAATGTTTAGGCATCGTCTGACTAGGCGCATCGCGTCGCGCGTGGCGTGTGGCGTGGCTAGACTCCACGCGTCTCCTTATACGATGCCTTAAGACTGAAGATTTTTGCAAAGCGTTGTTTGAAAGAACAAACACGATGGTGGGCGTGACTGGCGACTCAATACGTGGGGTGACGTTAATGTCAACACCGCGTGACACAAACTTGTTTGCATGCTGCACATTCTGTAAAATAGAATATGCATTTGGCTCGCCATATTTAAAAGCTCGTAGTACGTAGTAGTAGTACAGAGTGGTGCTGATAAAGAGCTGAAGCTGAAGAAAATGAATAATTTCTGTTTGGTTACTTTTACATTGTGCGGGTTTGTTTAATAGTGGAACAAATTACACTGCGAACTTCAAATTACTTCCGTGGATGTCGTAAGAGACGACTAAGAAAATAGGTCAACGGTTGATTTAGGCGACGTGCTAGCAACCTGTCACTTTTTTAACCCAAAGTTATGCTAAAAGTGATAGTGTAGCGTGAAATACTCATATTCTTGTCTGTTTCACGTTTCGTGTGCTTTTCCGACCCCATTTAGGAACATAGGCGAATATATGTTTGTAAGCGTACGTATTTCAATTGTACACTCTGAGATCTTACAATAATTTATGTATACTTTTTTGCTTAAAACGATTAGTCGACTTAGCTCATAACCACTTAGAAAATTAATAACGCTGTTTTTATTTTATTACCAAGCCACGTTTTAATCGTCCGCGGTGGAGTACATGTTATTTCCTCGCAATTTGCCTCACAAACAATGTATCAATGATGCGTATGTAGACATATTTACCAACAAAACTTCGCGGGGTTCTCATTGACATTCAACCCCCCAGTTCTGTTCTACATCAAGAAAATATTCTGTCCGACCTTATAATTTATATCACGTAAGGAATAAAAATTCCCACGTAACGACGCGTGGGAGGCCACCAGGGCAAGCGACTCTATTTAGTCGTACATATTTACTGAGGGCATCTCTGAGTCTACCTCAGGCTTTTCCGCACAAGGCGATACATTTTGTGAGATTCGAACGATATATTATTCCCTGTAAGAAGACGGATGAGGCCCTCATAATAATGAAACACAGCTCAGGAAGGTGGAGCGGGGTGGAGCACCCTCGACTAAAGTATTCTGCGGCGTTATTGGCCCAAGTTCAAGTTCGCGTTATAGCGCGGTTTACTAAATACGTATTTATGATGTACAACTTTGAGTATCTAATTCAATAACAACCCCTAGGTTCTTTGCAAAGGGCAAAGCCGTAGATTGATTTTTTAATAATGTATTTATGCAGTTACCCTCACAGTATTTCAGTAAATCATTATTTTATTCATTGTAACAATTTTACAAAAGATACCCTATTGAGGTGTAGCAGTCTTACAGTTAATTTTACATTAATAATATTTACAATAATAACAACATGAGATTAAAATTAGAACTAAAACTAAAATAAAATTTTAACATTAAGGCGCTGCGCAGACGACAGTGTTTTGTGCGATCGAGTCTGCGCAGCAATAAATTGTCTGAATGGCGCGGTGACAGCTTCCAGGAATTTCCATTCAGAGTTTCGTAGAAACTGTCAGCGTGAATGGCGAGAATTTATTGCTGCTCGCACAAAACTCTGTCGTCTGCGCTGCGCCTAAAACACTTAAACTTAAGGTAGAAAACATGTTTAAGTTGAGATCACATTTAATTTTCTATTTATTTGTATGTACATGTACATACTAATACATAAACATAATCTTGTTTTGTAAATAAACTAGATTCTAGAGCAGCATAAAAAGTGAAGTAGAATAAATACATATACCAAATATATTTCACAGTATCCAACATTTTTAATTTTACATCGGAGGTTTAAGAAGATAAACACCTAATTAAGCTTTTTGTTCAATTCTCAAATTTTTTGTCTTCATAACGTTTATTCATGAAAATTATGATAATTCCCTTTCTTTCTTTTGACCCGCAAAGTTAGAATCGTTATTGTATCCTGTTATAGGGTTGTCGCTTTTTTTTAATCATGAAATTTAATAAAATGAAAACCAAAGAGTTATTTTATTTAGTTGCTTAAGTGACAAAAATATGCATTAAATGTTTTTTTTTTGTAAAAAAGCAAAAGTGTAAACAAAGAAATACTTAGTGATATATATTAATAACTAGCTGTGCCCGCGACTCCGTCCGCGTGGACTTCGATTTAACTCTGGCTACTAATAATAATAACTCTGATTATCAGATACTGTCTGTTCATTTGTACGAATTAATATCAAGAAAAGAAAGTGAACTCAAGTTCAAACGCTACATTCAGAGTAAAATACACGAAACGCAAAACACATACACGATACGTTTTGTGAAACTCAGAATGTGCAAAACCATTGGTTATATTTTGGGTGTTTTACAGGAAAAAGTTAACTTTGAGTATTAGGTATAACAATTAGTTATAAAGCTTCTCTGTACACGATGTTACACGTGGAGCCGGCGAGATTAAAGCGACCTCTTCGACGTACTGCTTACGCCCAGGTTTTTCGCCGAGTTGGTCCACGGCACCTCTTGGTCGAGCAGTCGGTG
>BHDV01013400.1:163523-242767 GCA_005406045.1 Adoxophyes honmai
AATTCTTAAAATGGACGTAACTTTTTTATTTGTGAACCGATTTAAATAAAATATACCCTATATGTTAATCCGAAAAATTGTCTATACATCAATGAAAACCGCAACCTTCTACGTTAAGCCGTTTTAGAGATTAGCGCGCACAAACAAACAGACAAACAGACAAACAGACAATAATTCTAAAAACTATTGTTTCGGGTTCTATTACGCTAGTAAATAGCCCTAGTAACAGTTTTTCTCAAATATCTTCAATGTACAGACACGGACTTGTTACAGATTTATTATATGTATAGATTTCAAATAATTTCAATGTGAAATAAATAATTATTCAATGAGTCGATAATATTTTAATAATTTTAAATAATTTCAATGTGAAATAAATAATTATTCAATGAGTCGACAAAATCAGTTCACACGATTACCAAGTTCTATTGATAGATCCTGTTTTGCTACATATTATGGTATTAATTATTATTTATTTTAATCACGCATCATCATACCTTCTACCCATTTTGTGTTGTCCTCGACATCAAACTTGGCAAAAGTTTTTGTAGTGGGGGTAAGTAAGTATACCCGCCTTCACCACGATAGCCGTTAACAACGAGGCGAATGCTTGCATACACTAATGGTGTATGACATATACTAATGGTGTACCAATATGATAATATTTCTTTCCCAACGCCAACATAGTTGTGACAACAATAGTGGTTCACGGAGTAATGTTATTCAGCGTAGCCCGCAGCCCTGTTTTCAACTCAATCACGAGTATTATGCAAATAAGTTTTCCCTGGATTGCAGAGAGATTACCGCGACGGTCATGCTTAAGCAGCTTAATTTACAAAAGTAAGTTATTGTAATTGAAATCGGTCGATGGTTCGGCTTTAGCGCAGCTTAACACGTTCATGTTTGAGAATAATACCAATAAGTAAACATTACAAGGTTTTTAGATAATAGGTACAATAATGACAGGACGGTAATCTGCCAGTGATGGTAGGATGGTGATATGCACGTGATGACAAGCGTGGAAGGATCTTTCGGTGTCTACATTTCAAATTGCATAATATTTAAAAAAAAACGAAAATCGATCGTATGTGATGAAGTATTCACCAAAAGTAGTTAAAATAAAGAAAATTCCAATAAGCTGGGATCAAAGCCAGGCATTTCCAATTTCAATCAAGAATTTTAACGTTTTAGGTAATCGGGAAAAGTTCTAACGTTCTTATGTTTCTTAATATCGTTTAATTACAATTTAATGGGCTCGTAAAATAAAGAATAAACAAGCAAATATTTAAGCCAAAAGTGGGGCACAGCCAGGAAACAGAAGATATTAAAAGTATGCCGGTTTTAAATAGCGTCGAGTTTATAATTATACCTAACTCAAAGCTGGTGCGCTATTAATAGATCCATTTACTACAACTTTATGATGTGTCAATTTGTATCAATTTAATCTTCATTTACATATTTGATATTACAAAAGGGGCGGTAAAGTTATCCCCGCATTTAAAGGTATGTTTGTGAAATCACGCTCAAGTCTATTGTTTGAAAAGGACCGAGTAATTATTCCTTTGTTAACATTGCTGGGAGAAGCTCAACTCGAGGATTGTCTCCAGACTTTAAATTTGATTGGGTTTTATTGCATTTTCAAGTATTCCTTAATCAAGATAAAAAAATATTAGTGAGGAAAAAATCGATTTTTATTTTTATCTACACCGACATTCTCTGTGTTGTAGATTTATTTTGAGATTTCAAATTCTACCTAATAACAATAACTTATAGCGTAACCCAATTAAACGAGTCTTGGCTGCGTCCCGATTCTTTTCCGAGTAAATGAAGAAGTTGGAAGTCTACTAAAATTTTATTGACTTTCAACTCAAAACATTAGTCTTACACAAAAATAATAGACGCAGCTAAATACACCGACAGAGGTGATGTCAGAGACTATTTACGTTTCTAGAAAGAAATAGACGACACGAAGCACAACAGACTGTGGCCAGTTATGAGGATGGATGCCAGACTGACGGCTGCCAGACTAAACCATATCGCTAATAAATTACGTTTTGATTTAGTTTATTGACGAGCGTCACACGCAAGGCTAAATGAGCGCTGAATCAAAATACACTCCATCGATCTGTTTAAAGCAGCCACGCAGGAAATCGTTCGCGGATGCTCGATAATATAATTAATTTTCAGCCAAACAAACCCACACGTAGAAAGGATCACCAAATTAGTATTTTAGTCGAAACCTACAGGTATTAATGTTATCTACCTATAAAATTTGTGAACGCAATAAGAGAACAAAAGTAATATTTATGGATTCCGCAAAATACGAGATAGTGTTTAGTATTGTCAGATTACGTTAAAATCTGTAAAAAAAATTTTCAAGACCTTTGCGATACTTGCAAGTACCGAAAAATGATGACAGCTAATAATAGCTAGATTTTAATGAGTGCCCGTAACTTTTTTATAGCCATTGCGATGTTCAGTAAAATATACTTGACGATGGGATACTTCTAAAGAAACACTGTTATGATTATACCTACCTAGATAAAACAAAAATAAAATTTTATTAATTCACAACATTGAAACAAACATGAAAATAGATACGAAACGCGGCAATTGATTAATAAAAAAACAAAATGATACTTAATATACACACATTTTCCACATTGTTTTGGGGCAGACATCATCTCAATGATTTTTGTTGTGTAATTACAGCACAAAAGAAGGATTTCATTAATTCCACGACTACCCAATGAAAAAGAGTACTTGTTTTCAGGGTTCAACGAAGTTGTACAATCGCTATTTAGAATTGTTTATTGTAAGTATGTCATAATTAAAATTATACGAATTATCCTACTACTTATAAATGTGAAAGTTTGTGAGTATGTTTGGATGTTTGTTACTCTTTAACGCAAAAACTACTGAATGGATTTTAATGAAACTTTACAGTAATGTAGCTTATACATCAGAATATCACATAGGCTACAATTTGTAAAGATTTGGTTAGAATATTCCAAAACATGACGATAGGAAAAATAGTAGGACTCCGCAATTTTCAACGTAAAAAGCTATAAATTGGCATGCGGGCTGTGACTAACAAGATCTTTTCTGTGTTACCCCGAATTTAACGCGAGCGTAGCCGCGGGCAAAAGCTAGTAATTACATATTTAGATAAGAATAAAATCTTGTCAAAAACAGTGCTACTGCACTGATGGATACTGTTGTGGGTTTATTATTAATAGAAAGTCGAATCGTGTAGATATAGTTTTGCCTATGCACCATTTTGGGTGCTCTGCTTACCCCATTTGTGAATGGGAATACAGACGTGATTTAAGCTTATGAGTCGTAAAATCAAATACCTATGTTTTAATCTTAATCATGAAACTACTGTGAGACTCACTCATAGTGAAAAATAACGGAATCACTCACGTTGTTTATACAGAGATTAGCTTGACATGTTTCGGATCAATCCGTGATCCATCATCTGGAGCTATGCGCCACGGCAGCGGACAGACGCGCACTGCGTGCAGCCGCTCTTTCCGCGCGACTACTAGGCACAGCTGACAGCTACCCACATTTTCCCCAACACACTCACTATTATGCCTTGATCACACGTACCGAGTAGAGTGGCGAGAGAGTGTTCTCGGCCGAGTACTCGGTTCGTGTGTACTACTGCTTTAATAGAACACACGAACCGAGTACTCGGCCGAGAACACTCTCTCGCCACTCTACTCGGTACGTGTGATCAAGGTATTACTGTCAAAAGACGGGTAGCACACAACACTAACAATATCATTCTCTAAAGGCTCGTTCACACCGACCACAGACGTAGTACGAGTATTAAGAACAGTTTTCCAGTTCGGGGAATCGACCATCCACTATCCCGATTGAAATTCGGATGCCGACTGATTTCAATGGCCTCACCCACTTTTCGCGGAATGAGAAACCTTTCCCGCGCCTGTACAGTTGTTTTGTTAAACCTTATATAGTGAGTCGAGTCAGAGTTCATCGAATGTTCAGCCACAGCCGATCCCCTATCATCCTGTTTTCTCACAATACGAATGTGCTCTGACAACCTTGTGGATACATTCCGATCAGTTGCAACAGGAACAAGGTACACCCCGGGACCGTTTAGGGGTTCCCTGACTTTCGTTTATTTCGTATGTTTTAACCCTTAGCCAGGCCTAGCGATTTATTTCCTTTTGAATATGGATATTGGTAGATCAAAGGATTATGAAAAAAGTGATTTCTTGTTTTTTTTTAAATTGACTATTTTATAAAAAAAAACCCGGTGGTCCATATATGACCAGTGCCCGTTACAAAAAAAAAGTGGTCCATATGCGGCCACTGCCCGTCAAGTAAAAACTCATCTGTTAAGGGTTAGACTATACTTGCCTATAATTAATCGTTAAATAAATAAATCCACTAGAACTAAGATAATGTGTATTTTTATTAAAGAACGCGGTAATAATCATCAATACATGTTATATTTATTTATGAACACGGTGATATTCATCAAAACATGGTGCTGGACATAGTGCCATAGAGCCATTGATATTGCTTCACATTTCCATTTTACGAACGCTTGCTATGTGGTTTTCGTATTTTCTGAAAATATCAAACGAGGTATGAAATTTTCTAGCATATTTACTTTGTTTAAGTGAGTTTAGTCATCAACGATTTAATCGTAGTTTACCCTTAATAGTACTGTAAATTGCTTGCTGGGCAGTGGACACGTATGGACCACAAACACGCAGCACACACAGGCAGTGGTCATATAGGGACCACTTAATTTAGCAGTTAATATTTCCTAAAATAACCGATATTGTGCTAAACCCATAAATGACAACAATAAATATACTTATATACTATTATAAAATAACAACAGTTACCACTTACCGTATTTCTATTCACCATATTTTTTTATTTTTTTTTCACCAATTGCTTAAAATTAACGTTAACGCGAAATTTGCATTTGAGAACGATGAAATGTCAAACTTTTGTTCTGCCAACTAATTTTTTTTTCGTTCCGTAATCGACTGGTTCATAGACAATCCAATAATGACAGTTTGCAGTCCATATATAGCCTCTGCTCGTCACAAAAAAATAAATTACCATGTGGTCCCTATATGGCCACTGCCTGGCTAAGGGTTAATCTCCTAAAAGTAATAAATGAAATGTTCTTTGTGTCATCATTACGTCAGTGTTCTAGTATGGCTTTACTCCAACGGCTATTTGTGTTTCAGATACATTTAAAACAAATATCAATTAACTATGAATTGTGAAAGTGAACTATAAAACACGTAAGCAGAGATGGCTTGTCGTTTTTATGTGGCCGTAGGTGGGTGTAAATGGGCTGGGGGCAGCCGTGACCTCTATTTTAGGGCGCTGATATAAACTGGTGTCACTTTCCATCACCATTGATCAATGTCAATGAATGATAAAGGAAAAGTTTCGTAAGGATTTTTCTTTTATTCTTAAAAAAATTGATTTGATTGGTACAGTCTTTTGAGAATGCAAATAAAAAATCGTTTTACGCGTCGACCCCAACACATTTTTTCAAAAACAGAGTTTTCTGTAAGTAAACAAATATGAAATACACACGACGTAGATAAATTAATTACCTATTTAAAAGGTGACATAAATAGACAAGACAACCAATTTCCGATAGTTAATTTAAACATGACATAATATGCAAGTATGTGAATAAACGTAACTAGACAGTATTAGGTATACCAACTATAATACACTAGCTGTGCCCGCGACTACGTCCGCTTGGAATAGTGACTAATTTTCCTCGTTTTTTCCCACATTTTTCAATGTTTCTTCGCTCACATTAGTCACAGCGTGATGTTATATATCCTAAAGCCTTCCTCAATAAATGGTCTATCCGACACAAAAATGTTTTTTCAATTCGAACCAGTAGTTCCTGAGATTAGCGAGTTCAAACAAACAAACAAACTCTTCAGCTTTATAATATTAGTCTACACTAATATTATAAAGAGGAAAACTTTGTTTGTTTGTTTGTTTGTTTGTTTGGTTGTAATGAATAGGCTCAGTAACTACTGGACCGTTTTTAAAAATTCTTACACCATTCGAAAGCCAAATTATCCACGAGTAACATAGGCTAAATTTTATTTTGAAAAAAAAAAGAGGATTCCGTAAAATATTTGGGTTTAGATATCTACAAATACACTAATATTACGAAGAGGAAAACTTTGTTTGTTTGTAATGAATAGGCTCAGAATTCTCAGAAACCTACGACCCCAAAATCCGAAATTTACGCGAACGAAGTCGCGGGCGGAAAGCTAGTATAAATAATAGATAGAATTTATATATGGTAGTAGTGCAAAAATTACGTGTTGTAGGTGCAATAACAACTTAATATTCTGATAGCGTCGCGTTACATCAGGCACATAAATTTTCTAAATTAGCAATTGCAAATTAACGCAAAATATAGGTACGTGTCAGCTGGCGTACCTTAGGGAGTCTAAAGAATAATGTCACGGACATTTAAAGCGCGTCTGTTACGTGTTACCTACCTATTTACTGGAAAGTTTGACGCGAGGGAAACAATAACATATAAATAAATTAACTGCATAGTTTTGTTTCCACGTTATTAATACGTTTGCGACCTGGCGACGTGCCATGAGTGTCTTGCACATTCGATAAAACTCGCACACATAGTTAAAGCGTCAAGTCTGTAAGTAAAATCAAGTCGGTAAATTGAAGAAATGTCGAACAAATAATTGAAAAACGAAAATCGTAATGTGATTTGGTCATCTGGCGTACTTTCACATTACTTTTTTGGTGCCATCTCTAGATTTTGCTCTAGGCCCTTTTACCCAGATCTAGAATCATGCGCCGCTCCGTAGATGGATGTTTTAAAAAGGTAGGTAATATTATTTAAACCGAGAAATCCTCAAGTAAATGTAACGCTTACAGTTTAAACGTAATATCGCATCTTCTTTCATATTCAAGTATAATGATATACATTAAATTTCACTATCAGTTAAGATATCAGTAAATTAAAGATGCAACATACATACATACATATTCTCACGCCTGTATTCCCAACAGGGATAGGCAGAGCACACAAATTCAAAAATCCAGTGCCATGTTTAGCAATTCCAGGGTAACCAGATGGTTAAAAGATGCATATAAGTTGTTATTTGATGTGGTATCTATAATCTAGATAAAAACACTGTATGTAGCTTGGTGTCATACGTCTGTCATCGATGCTTTTCGATGAATCGCTCCCTTGTAATAATCGAGAACCCGACGCATCTCCACTAAGAACCTTCTATTTATGTAGTTAATCTTTTCTGATCTTGCTCAACCCAAACAAAAAGAGTTCGCTTAATTGGCACTGAACGTTAATCGGGTAGTAATAAAAAACAACGTATCTCCAAATAAAATGTAGCCGTTAATACCAATCCTTGGAGTTTTAGCTGCATCTTAAACCCAGATGAAATAAAACAACTTAACAATCTTCTTTACTGCTCCGGATATTGATTCGGGCAGACATTTCATCACGAGTGTTGCTCTCCGTCCAGTTATTTTAGGTACATTTTGACAAAGGGAAATCAAAGAATCTTTAAATAGAATTTTAAAGTGTTATTTACATACGAACTTGCGTATCATCATGCTTGTATTTTTCTACACTCCGTTTCGTTTAAGAATAGAATTTTAACGGACAAAGTTTGAATGTTTACTCAGGAATTCAAAGGTAAAACTGGACATTATTATTGCAATAACACTTATTACTGTTTGTTATATCAAATCCTGACACATCTACATCTACACTAATATTATAAAGAGGAAAGATTTGTACCTATTTTTGTATGTTTGTAATGAATAGGCTCAAAAAGTACTGGGCCGATTTAAAAAATTCTTTCACCAATAGAATGCTACATTCTTCCTATTTGACATAGGCTACATTTCATTTTGAAAGAAATTAGAGATCCTGGGTAATCGTCAAAAATGTAACCAAGGGTGTAAAAAAATCAGCTTAAAAGTGTTATTTCTGTGTTGCCCGGAATTTAACGCGAGCGGAGCCGCGGCAAAAGCTAGTTTCAAATAAACCCAAGGCGTCACCGCAAGTGGTGACCCTGTAGGTAATTATTAAGCATTATAGTGTTATAAAAAGGACAGAGGACACGAAACGTTCCATAGACAAAACCATGACTCTATTGAACTCTACGAACTTTCGCCATATTTATTAGGTTAAAAAAATGAAAAGATATGTATAACACACACTTACACACACGCTTAGACAGTCGTCATTACGACATAATTAGTTTATATAACCGTATTAGATGCTTTAATTTTCACAAATTTTATTTTAATGTGAATTCGGAGGGATCCTTATTTTTGTTTATTGTCTCTTATAGAAATTCACCAATGCTAGGCTTACTAATTTAATTCTAAGGCATGCTCTCTCATGCAGTGCAATGTACCATTGAACCAATTGATTCGTGACCCACCATAGAACCTATTCACAGTGAACGTCATAGGTGACATTGCATTGCTTGACAAAGGAAATCTTTATTACGTTTATTGTGACAACGTTCGGCGGTGGGTCAGGAATCAGTTGGTTCGATTGTACGGACAGCTGACCCTAGTAATGAGACATTGTATGGGCGGGGGGTTACTTTTCTTTGCAGCTGACTGTACCTATATTTCTTTAGGGACGAATAAATTATCTTTAACCCAAATTACTTTCATTTCGATATATAGTAGTTACTCTCAATGAAAATGTCACTAGGGAATTGGGACTTAGTGTTTATAGTTTCTCATTAAGCCATCCGCAGCGCTTTTGGCACTGGTAGGTATTTAATGAATGAATGTGTCGTCGGCGTCGCTTATGAATCGTGACAGATAGTGAGCAATAGGTACGTTGATCTCGTGTGTATCTGTCGTGTCGTCACACAGGTAGATTCGTTATTTAGTCATCAATTGAATCAGGACAAGACTATTTGGCTATTTTATTCTTAGAAAACTATAGTTAATTAATAATCAATTAATTAATAAATAGTGCTATAATGAGATCAGAACAAAGTTGTATACATCCAACATGCATTCCTTTCAATATTTTTATCTATTGCTCTTGTGAGTAGCTTTTATTCTTTGTGCTTACAAAGAATAGTATTTATTTAAAAATATAACATTACACAACTTAACCTAATTAAATTAAACTAAAACTACCTATAAAAAATACAATACATCATCAAAAGACGAGACTGGCATCGTCCCCAAGACGCTGGCGGCATTACCCCGCTGCAC
The DNA here is from genome assembly GCA_005406045.1 of Adoxophyes honmai. Classification (NCBI taxonomy): domain Eukaryota; kingdom Metazoa; phylum Arthropoda; class Insecta; order Lepidoptera; family Tortricidae; genus Adoxophyes; species Adoxophyes honmai. The sequence goes on from BHDV01013400.1 coordinate 172,806, forward strand.
AGCTATCCCTAGCCTTTGAGCGAGGTAAGCGCCAGCTCTGGGGTCACCTGATGCCTGGACTAGCCTTTTGCACAGGTCTTTCAAAAAATGTTTAGTGTCATGGGACCACGGTCCCATCGTTTCAAAAGCAAGCGCCGCAAATTCATAGTAGTTAGTTAAACCACTATATTTGCGGCGCTTGCTTATCTGTGCCTGCTCGGCAGCCGCCCCTGCTTTCTGAGCTGTGCCTTGGATGTGAGACGCGGCCAACGTATCTACGCAAGTCGCGTCCCACACCAAAGACCGCCCCAATTTCCATGGCACCAGGGTGACACCATCAGGCCTCTTTCCGTCGTCCCTCAACAAACCGCAAGGTTCCAGTGTAGCCGGAACCGATACAGAAGTGAGGGCCCGACGGATGAGGTCGTTGATAGTGCCGTGCCGGAATAGGCGGCCAGCGCTCTTGATGCACGACAAACCGTGACGGCCCAAATAGTCCACTGCCTTTCCGCACTGACATCGGTGGGGCTCGCAAGTTCTGGCCCCCAGACGCAAACAAACGGCTATGCGCAAGTGCGTGGGGTCCATTAACGTCCCGATGTGTGCTGAAGGCAGTGCCTGCAACCAGTGACCAGACTCCTTTTCACTGACTGCAAGAAGCCTCGCTCTGTCAGCTGCATCTGTAGACTCATTGATGAGACCGTGGTACGCCTTTTTAATTATTGGGATGTCCCACAGCCGCTGAACCCCCGCATTAAGCATCGTAGGCTCATGCTCTCCTGGGCAAAGGGTGCGCCAGGCCTCCGTAGCCTCCCCCAAACACGGTCCCACTGCATCAAAAGAGCTGGAAACATTGAGAATCTTTTTGATGAGCGGAACCGAGCTGTGGACAGAGGCCAAGAAGGCCGGAAGTGCTGTGCTCGAGATGGTCCTTATACCAAGCCCACCCACATTTATTGGGAGTGACGCTTGATTCCAACAACGGTCGTCAAATATGCTGTTAAGGATCTTCGAAACCATCTCGCGGAGCAAAGAGTCGACGCATGCAGTTACCAGCGGGTATTTCCACAGTGGACAGCAACGAAGTAGATACATAAATTTAGGTGTAAAAAGACACATGCGCAGAATAAAAATAGCTACGTGAGGGTGGATTTCCAAAAGCCGGTCTGAAGTTTTTTTAAACACATCCAATTTCGAATTTACGTGAGATGGGATGGCGTCATCGAAGATGGGCGCACCAAGAAGGCTCAGTGAATTTCGATCTACTACTAATATGGCCGGTGTTAAAACGCTAATACGGGATAAAATATCGGAACAGAATTTATGTGAAAGTGAATTAGAAAAATAAATCTCACATTTGGTGAAGTTTAGGTCTAAACCAATTTCATGAAACCTGTTAATAACAGTCTCTAAATCTTGAATGACCGAGGTTGCTGTCCCACCCAGAGTTCCGTCATCTAAATACCACAAATTGAATTTTGATGTTAGTGAACTAATAACGGGATGAATTGCGAGACTGAAAATCATGGGGCCTAATGGATCTCCTTGCTGGCAACCAACGCTTGAAGCAATTTCTTCAGCCCCAAAAAATAATTTCGATGAAGTGCTGTAACATTGAAACAAATAATCAAAAATTTCAGGAGTCTCTTTTTGAATTTCGTTTAACAAAAAACCCCTGTCGACCGAATTAAATGCATTCTTCACATCAATTTTGACTAATATATCATAGTCACTAGAATTTAGAAAAGTGCGTGCTGCGTGAACAGCCGCTTCACAGCCACCCCGAATACCGAAACCCAACTGCTGTGGCTTAAATTTGTCAGCTAGACGTGCACGAAAAACTTGGCAACACAGCTTCGACACCAGGCGACGTATTGTGCTGCCAACGGCGATCGGACGAATTCCCCCATCTTTTTTTGATAATGCCACAAGATTTGCGCCATAAAAAATTGGAACTATCTCCTCGGGGACCTTACCCGCTAAAATGAGATTAGCTAAGGAAGTTAAATGGCCGACCAGTGATTTACCAGCATCGCCCATAGTAGGGCCAGTAAGATCTTTCAAATGCTGTGGGGTTAAACCGTCCATGCCTCCGGCAGATCCATTTGGAAAAGAAAGGATTGCTCCTAAGACTGCGTCTTCAGTAACCTTGAGATTATGATGTGCACCAAGGATGGGGCTGGGAAGTCTAGTAGAAGCAGAGGGAATAGGATGCTTGTCACGAAGGGCTGAGAGAGTTTCTGGAGAATTTGAGGCCAACGAGTCAGTCGAAAACAGTAACTTCGCGGCTCCTTTCACGTTGCCATCTCCAAGTTTTGATTCCACTGCCTTAGCCCTACTGAAAGTCGAGGGTACCCAGCTTCGTTCTTCATTAAAAACACGGTCAAAATTTAATGCAATGCTTCTTGTGAGTAGAACTTTGGTTCTCTTTACATTTTATGCAAATTAAATTTTACTCTATTTGTGATGTATTTTGAACAACACTTCTCCATGTCTTTTGTGCATGTCGTAAGAGGCTACGGTATAGATGAAGGTAGGTTTTAGGCGACAGGTTAGCAGCCTGTCCCTATTAAACCTCTTAACTTGAAACCTAAAGTAAAAAAAAAATGTAAAAAAACTCTTTATTGTACAAACAGAAGAAATACAAGTAAGTCACATACAAAAATGTTGAAGTACAAAGTTAAAGTTAATAATAAGTTAATATTAAGTTAATGTTAAAGTTATGCTAGTAAAAGATTATGAAACGTGAAATAGTCATGGTTTCGTTTATGTAGTTGCGTTTATGCCGAATAGCGTAGTTCAGATTTTTTACGATTAGTATAATATACTATATAATATATATTTATAATTATATAATATAATTAGTGAATTTAAGTAGTTCCACCTCATAATTAAAAAAAAAAGTATTTTTGGTGAGATGGGATTTCACAGTAAGTAGTTGGATCGACACATCTGGATGTTGATTATTACAATAGCTCCGTTTCTAATATGAATCGTAACAATCGTAACCCAACTGCCCTCACACTCGCACTCCCTGTTCACCCCAGTCTGGTACATTATTTCACCAAAGACAGATGTATAGTCACGATTTGTCCACTGTACGAGTATGGCCGCGAAGGGAAAATGTCTGCTATCTTTACGAGCAGCAATTCCACTTTCAACAACGACAACTCCGACGTATATTTAATGTGGTGGTTGTTATAAAAACGTATAGCTCTATTTTATGTAGCCCCGCGGGTCAACGGGAATGGAGTCATTTCACAAGGGTTAACAAACATTAAATGTTTTACTCTAAGTCATGGTTGATAAAGTGTTATTCTTTTCGTATTTTATATGAAACTAGCTGACCCCTAGCTAGCTTATCTTTTGTCGTGTGTCGGGTTTAGAATTACACCTCTCCAGTTCTTCTGTGGAGGCTGTAAGAGGCGACTCAGGAAATAGGTGAAGGTTGGTTCTAGGCGGCAGCCTAGCAACCTGTCTCTGTATACCTTTAATCTAAAAACTAAAAAATATGCTGAAAGTGGCTACGGAACGTGAAATAGTGGTCGTTCTTTCTATGTAGCGTTTTGTGTCCTTTGCCAACCCCGATTGGGAATAAACGCATGATGTATGCGTGTATGCAACTAGCAATTCATTGCAACCTTATGTATACCTATTAGGCACGCGCCATTGCTTCATGCCAAATTTCATGACTGTAGGTCTTTGGGAAGTTTGGATCTCATTTCAAACCAATGTGAACTACGAAGTTTTAGATATTTTATTTCACAGCTTTCAAGGGTCACAGAACTTCGCATTCGGTATCTCCAATTGTTCCTAAGATAAAGAGTTTTGACAAACGGACAACGTAGTGAAGTTATAAAGGTTTCTTCTTTCCTTTCGACCTACGGAACCCAAAAAAGAGTAATTTAGGTTTACTTTCCCGAGTTAAACTAATACGGATGGGTAATCTCGTTAGAGTTTTAGCTTTCAGGATAAATTTCTCGTTTTGGCGAAAAAGTACGTTATATTTGTTGTGAATTCAGGTCCACAGCTCGTTAAAACAGAACGGCGCGAGCCTCGTGCCGGGAATGGGAATATCCCTGAAATGCGCACTAACCGACCATGTTTACTGGGAGCTGCCTTTCGCTGGCTACTCGTTTTGAAAGACTTTTGAAAATCGAATAACAAGAAAGAACCTCTCGAGAATCACGAAAGTTTATAACAGTAAACAAGAAAGAAGAAAGAAAAGATTCCAATGCTATGCAAACTAAACATACTAAAGTGTGACCTATGCCTATACTACAAATGGAGGACACTAAAAAAAAAATTGTTGAAACCAGTAGGAATAGTGTTGTGATCTTTGTAATGATTCGTGTGCTCTACCTACCTACATTTGGGAATACAGGCGTCATATTTTCATGTATGTAATAAGGAGCAAATGTAACAGGCAAGGCACGTGGTCAAAAAAAAATCGTGCGAGTGTGGTTCTATTCTAGACATGACTGTATGTTGTTAGAACCAAAAACAAAGAGTAATATGGAATGTGGGAGCTTTAGAAAAGAATTAAAAAAATCCTGTGGTCAACTATTCACATCGCCGCAAAGTCGCAAAGTTTTAACAAAGGAAAAGGACCAACTGAGCGCTAAAGAACTAAAACAAGAAAATATTTCTTCTACAAAGCTGTGTTGGCACCTAAGACCACTTACTTTGCAGCATTTATTTTCTCGTATTTTATAACTGCTTTTACAAATTGCGAGGTGAGGGAACGTGGTACATACATCTGAGTAATATTTAAAAGCTTTGAGGTTGAGTTGTTTGCAGCCAGAGTTTTTAATATAGAGTGTAGACAAAACTGTTGGTACCTACATAAATATAATGAGGATACTCCTAGCTTAATTTTGAGCTATTCGAGCTAAAATGATTTAATATCACATTTGCTACAGCTAGCCATGGCAACACATTCGAATCGACTACTGCGCTGGATATATTACTACCTGTCATAATGTCTTTAGATGAGTAGTGACAGTAGTCTATCTCGCGCGTGTCTTACCATGCAGCGCCCTGGCGCCAACTATCGTTGAGTACCTAGTAAAATTCTACAGATGTCATCTACATGAACTATCAAAATTGTATCCTACATGCCGCTAACGAAGTTTTAACGTTCACTTGCATAAATACAACTCAAACTTTTCTCTCTGTGGACGGTCCCTAGGCATAACATCTGTCTGGAGAGAGATCTCTCTATATTGGAGTATTTCCTCACAGACACTATGATCTAAGTTAGAGCAGTCGAGCGCAATGTTACCTTCAATAGTACCATGCAATGTTTTACAGTAAATTTCAAAAGGATTTATTAATTAAGTACTATGAAAGTCACAATGTTAAGGTAACTTGCTTACACCTTGTAGGTACCTGAACGACAACAGTAGCGTGTTTTTGATGCAAAACAACATCTATGTGGTTAGGTTTATTGTTCCTAACTTTATCCAAAACAATAATGTGGCAAAATGTAACACTTTTCATGAAAGTTTGGTGTCGGCAGAAAACTTTCAAGCGTTGATTCAGTCGAGTGAACAGTGGCAAGGTAAATAGGAGTTTATGTAGCTACTTCTCGCATAAGGCGTTAGTTCTAAACAACGCCCTTGGTGTTTAAGTAAATAGAAGTGTGTGAGGTACACAAACACTTCAAATACCTACAAAGTAAGGAAGCAAGTAGTCGTATCTGTCGGTAGAAAAAAACTATCTAGCGACCTCAAACCCAATTTTATCTCAACTTGTTGTATGAAACTTCTGTAGGTACACACAATATACTTACTTGTACTTAATCAGTATCACGCATACGTTGTCAAATGAGGTACGCAGAGCATACGGTACGGATCGTTCCATAGACAGAAAATAATATTTCAGGTTTGAGAATAGACGAAAGAAGGGTAAAAGTGACAGGTTTCTCTGAATGGGACCTCCTGAAAAATCTCCTCAATCACCTTTTACGACATCCACGGAAGAAACGTAGGGATGTGATTCTGATCCGACACCACACAGGATTAACAATAAACCTATCATTCCAACTGAAAGCGCGTTAAAGTACAGAAAAAAGCGTAAAAACAATGTTTTGTTTTTTTTTCATTGAAAACTAAATATTTTCAAATAATATTTCCACTGAAGAGTTTTCTTGGCGTGTCGCCGACTGCAGAGTGAGCTCCGTTAGCGTCGGGCTAGCACAAGGCACGAGTTGTTTGACGAGCGTTTATTTACGCGTCTACATTGCTGTTGTAAGCATTTTACTGAACATAGTCCTGTTAAAGAATAAACGTTTATGTTATACGCTGTCGGTTTCATTCGAGTCGAGCTTTTTAGTGTCGTCGATGCTTTGAACGGCTTTTTTATGTTATTTTTATAGCAGAAAGGAGGGGTGTTATTGCAAGTTGTTTCACTTTGCTCGTGCAAAATGTACACTCGCGTGTATTTAACAGCTAGCCGGGCGGAATCTTATGCCCAGTCGGACGAACGCACCGATTTGGCGTTACTTTTTTGAAGTACTTTTAGGGTTCCGTTTCTCTAAATAAAAAAAATATGTAGAAAATCACTTCGTTGCCCGTCTTTCTGTGTATCTACGAAGAGCCTTTTTCGCTGGCACGTGTGGGGATTTAACATTGAAATTTACTCCGATTGCCGATATCTGCGGTATTAAACCTGTAAAAAAAATCAGTGTAAAAGATACGGCTGTTTATATCGCATTTTCCATAAATTCGCAAAGAGATTTAAAACGCATAGGGTATTTGACATGAAACAATGTAATACAAGAGAAAGAAAATAGATAGAAAATACTTTAAAGAACCAAGCTCGAAGTGGCATTAAACTTACCGATAAGGTGCATAATAGCGTGATTAGAGAGAAATGTGGTCTGTAAGAGGATATTGTAACCGGATAGAGAAAGGAATGTTGCGTTGGTTTGGGCACGTGGAGAGAATGGATAAAACAAGGGTGTGCAAGCAAATCTACAAGGGTAGTGTGTTGGTCAAATGGGACGAGAATGCCCTCGAGAAATGTTTATTGACCAAATGAGCGGCGTTCTGAATAGCGGCTAAATTAGAAGTATCCAAAACCGCCGAGCATGTATGACGAGAGAAGTATGTCAGAACAGCGAATGGCGCTCTCTTGACTCTACCTACCCCGCAGGGACATAGGGCTTGATCATTATGTACCTACTACCTACCACTTACAGTTCCATAAATGTATGGGGTAATAATTTTTTTTTTTGATAGTATGTATAATGTTTTTAATACTTTTCCTGTAAATGTACTAAACAATATTACTTAGTTGCCTATAGGGAAAATTTGATATTCTAATGACGGCCGATGATTGCAGAACGGCATTGACATATTATGCGTTGTACTATGGTAACCTAGGTTGACTTTACAGAAAAATCCAGCGCCTCGTAAGTATGTTCCCTTTATTGATACTGTCCTGATTAATACTCAACTGTTATTTTATGTGAGGTCCATGGGGGTTCGCGGCTTCTATACCGCAGAATAGGTAATGGTACTACGTACTATGCCTGTTAATGATCGACAGGGTATCGATCTGTCAAATCAATACGAGCGTGAATAGGTACCGTTATTACCGTTACCAAAGGGATGAGAATTGGACGTCCCGTGAAACTGTAACACAAAACTGTCAATCACAGCTTAAATCATTGCCATTAGTGACCGTGATTTTGAGTAGAACTAACAGAAGTTCTAATCTTAACTTCGTTTTTAATTGTCTAATAAAATGTGTCTCTTTCTATTACATACTTTTATACGTTTGACGGATAGCAATAGCTAATGACAAAGTGAAGCCAAGTGCGTTATACAATAAGCCCACAGATTAGATTAGATTAGATTAGATTATTTATTCATTCAATATAAAATACAACATAACAACACACAATACAATATCAAGTTAAGTGTTTTTAAATTGAATTCGTCAAGTGTTTTAAGAAATAAAATAAAAATAAAAATTCTATGTTACAATAAAATAAAAAAAATGTCAAAATTAAATAAAAACAATATGTACAAACCAATATCCAATAAATAACAATAATAATCTCACCATTTTGGGATTGTCCAATTTCTAATATACAAATAATCAATAATAAATAACTCAAAAATACAATGTCAATAAAAAATAAAAAACTAAAACACGTCATCTATTTTTAACACGCTTAAAATACCGCGGATATTCCCGACAAAAAAACCAGAATAAGGTTCAATTTCAATGTATTTTGAAAAGAGGATGAAGGTACAATTTAGTTAGTGACGGTACGCAGCAGCAGCAGCAGACGCCGAGGACACGTCGTTGCGTCGTGCTGCTGCAGTCATATTTATCAAACCTGTTTACACTACCGCTAGTTCCAATATTCAATCTATCGATTAGATATTGAGATAGAGAGACAATGTATGTAAGCTGTGCAATTTTCCTTCTCTTAGTAAGCTAGTATTTTGAGTCAATAGATTGAATATGGGGAGGTGCCGTTAGTTGCCAAGAAGTATTACTTACGTCAAACTTTGAGAGTAAGCTTTGTGTGAAATTACCAATCTATGTGCCATTTCTAACAATTTTGGTAGGTATAAGTGTCTACGCACGGCTGTCAGAGACGTTATTGATTAACGGTCTTCCGACATGTCGTCTGCTTCAGTTGTGTGTGGTTGGCAACGAAATTGCACCTTTATGCTACAGTACTAAGTACTTACGTCAGAGAAACAACAAAGGTACATACTTACCAATACTAGACTAGTCTGTATTAGTTAAACACAAACAATAAATACGGCTGTCGGTAAAGAAATATATCAAGCTAACTTTACTGTACCGTCCATCGAAACTTTGTTTTGTTCGACTAGTGAAAATTATAAGTAGGTATCTAATCTCATAGTATTATTTTTAAGGTATCTAATCGATTTAATAAGAATACAGATTTTTCGGATTAATATATTTTAGGCTGCAATGTCGTTATTTATATTTTATTAATCCATAATCAACAGAAAAATAACAAAGACTTGATAATTTATTTTTATATCTATGACCTGGGCAGGGAGATAACTGACAAAATGCATCAAACTAAAGGACTTAACTACTCAAACTAAGTCAATAAATTATCCTGAAATGATACAATTACTTTTTTCAAGTCTAGAACAAAGCAGTCTGCAAAAGGGATCCACTAGACTCGGCATCGAAAATACAAGTAGGTACAGGTTTTCCAAACATGCTTGAGCCCGGACATCACTAACCCGCTCTTTATCGTCCACGGGCCCGGACTAAGAGACCGTCTGCACTCGATGGGGTTGATTTTTCTTTTGTACCGTGTACTTTATGACTCAGACGCTTACCTTGTGAGCCGGGAATTCTCTTTCCGCAGTGGCCAAGAAATGCGGACGCATGACCGGAATAATCAAGCGGTGACAAGGGCAATAAGGAGAATAGACCGCTCGTGAGGGGTATACAAGAACACTCGGAGCGGAATCTGCTCAACTGAAATGACATTTGAAGTACTAAAGTAGTCTCTTACAGTTTCAAAAAGGTTATGTCGAAAAGAATCCCTCGTGGATTTTTTGGGATTATTTTGTTATGAGTCATGACAATGAAACACATGGAATAACAACGTTTTCAATGGATGTCAGGATAAGTGGTACACTTAGCGGGCTGTTGTCATTGTTTTTTTTTTTTACTTTATTCATTTTGGGACTTTAATGAAATTGTCAGCCCAGTTAAAACAACAAATAAGCAAGTATTGTCGTTATTAGCTGGTGTAGATACTAACTAGTGAAATGAAAATTAAGTACCTACGAGTAGATAAATGTCGATATCTACTACTTAGTTTATGAATTAAACAGCCTTTTAGCCAGAACTGATCGAGTGAACTGTAGAATCAGTTTTTTCCTAATTAATTCTCGACGCCTAAACCTAAAAGGTTTCGACTAAGAAAGTAGTGGTTTAATCCAAACCAGTCCAATCTAAAGTTATACATAGTAATAGTGTTGCTCATCACATAAGTCTATAAAGCATGTGTCTTGAAGTTTAGAGTTGTATAATGGGCCAACATTTTCCATGAATTTATTCGTGTGAGTTATTGAATGTCGCATTCACGAGCGTCAGAACCACTAAATTTCACCCACCCTTGGTTCAAAGCTTCTTTATAGCACCCACCTGGGACCGCTGAGAACATAACTTATACACCGCTATGATAGTTTCGAGGGAAGTTCGAGATATGACATAAATCCACAAAATATCACCAGAACACTAGCCGAAAAAATTGGAACCACTCGTCTCGGTTAAGGCAACCATGTAATATAAGGGAAGGGATTAAGGGAGGCCGGTGAAATAAGACGCCAATTGGTTATCTACCCATTTTTATTGATAAAATAATTGGCAGGTGCCCATTAGTATTGGTGTTACACGTGACAGAGAAGTCCAACCTCACTCGTAGTCCCTTGTAACACCAACTTATAATTAAATTTCGCTTTAAATGGGTTTTCCACCTCCTTACGAGAGCACTATTACTCTAAGTGGAGTCACTCTCTTGGGCTTATTTGATTTTGTTACAGCCTTGGCACTTTCTTTGATCTCTACTTACGCTAGTTTAATTCCGCATCCATCGTCGCAGCGCAGTCGCCAATTCAATAGATACCGCTGCGATTGTTCGACACTGGTAACATTTAACTTACTCAAATCTCGATGATAAATTTCAAAGATCTGGCTTTGTTATATTTAAAAGCTTAACGACTTAACTTGACGCAAATAAAACAAATACTTGAGCAACACCGACACCAGCCCTAACTTCTGGTCGGTAGACTTATAATTAACACTCTAAATTTTCAAAGTAAGTTTCTAATTACCTCAAATTTGGAAATTACGACTTGAAAAAGCTAAAACGGATCATTAAATCATATCGTTATAAATGTTTGTTGAACAAACTTCGAATTTCACGATGGAAAAGTCGAAACGGGTAAATGTGGTTGCCTGTGATCAGTAGGTATAATAAATAAAGTGGAAGGAAATAAAGTAAATCGGATAGGACAGGCTTTGGAGCGGGTTGTCTCAGCGGAGGCGCTGGCGGCCGGCGAGCCGATGGTTTCTCCAACCGATTATGCTAAAAAGCTGTTAGGCTGTTATTTATGCCCCGAATTTGTCTTGCTTGCGCAAATAACTTAAAACGTGATAATGCTAACTGATCTGACTATAAAATATTGTACTAAAACAATTGAATCAATTATTTTATCAATGATCTGAAGATTAAATAAAATTCCTAAAAAAACAACTTCAGTGCATTTTGTCATCGAATAAATGTAAAATTACTTGTATTGCTTGTTTTACAAATACTTACCAGTAATGTGTAGGGTACCTACGAATAATGTTGACTTTGCTCCTAACATGTAAACTGGCCTAACTTACATTGCGTTGTTTAAAGTTTAATAAATACAAAAATAAACTTATGGAAACTTATTAGCTGGTCGAAGTAGGAAAATCCCTAATGCAGAGATGAATGAAGGCAGAGTTAGGAGGGACATTTTAAGTTTGTAATTTGTTTTAAAATATTCAACCCTAGCCTGTCCTTTTGGGATTCAGCTTTATCGGAATTATCCCAAATTTATTATTGGTCGGTTAGGGAATTCTTTTTTTGTAAAAATTACACAAAATCTTTTAGCTACCAGAGGAATTCTGAATTTACATGAACGTTGTAAACCAACCAACACCAACTAAGGCAATTGCCATGACAGTCTCATGTGTCGAGTTAAAATTCGACAACCAACAAAATTCGTGTGAAACTTATTCACGAGAAATAACGAGCTTAGCGCCAGAGTACGCTTACAATAAAGCAACGAAACGTGGCGGTGTCTTTTGAACTTTACGGCAGCATTCAATTTCATTCACGAGTTTTGGACTTGAGTCACAAAACGCGAAAACTGACTGAAAGAGCGAGTAATTGCGAATTTGCCACTTTAATTAATAACGTCTGACCTGTTTACATAAAATAATATTATTTACCTGCGAGATTATTTATTTTATATCTTGCATAATATTTCGGCACCTGACTATAATTTAAAGCAGGTGTGGAAAAACTTCAACAGAGATATTTCTGCAGGCAGATCTAAGGCCACAGGGGACTGAAGTTCACAGAGAGAAAGTTGGAAGTTGTATTTAAGTGCAACCTATCTTCGAAACTTCATTAGCGCCAAGTAGGATACCATTTTGACTGTTGATGACGTAGATAATAGTAAGTAAGTAAATAATAAATTCTGCTATTCTACTATAGGTGGTGCTAGGGCATTACAAAGATACTATCTTGTACGCAATACGAAGTGTCACATAAAAAATAAATGAAAACTAAATTTCATATTTTAAACAGTTGCAATTTAGATAAAGTTTTTTGTGTCACTTATTCCTAAATGTACATCCCTATGCATTACACGAACTCGTAGTTAGACAGGGCGGGGTCTCTTACAGTTACGTATTATGGCGCATTACAGTCGGATCACTGCGCTCTAGTTTCTTGTTCACTTCTCGAATATGTTTAAGTAGCAAGCCGGTTGGAACGTGACTATCCTTCAGTTGGTACCTTATTGGAGTTTCGCGAATGTGCACTCTACTAAGCTAAGATAATTATTCAGTGCTCAGAGCGGGGCACGTTCTTGCACTTTAAAACTACAAGCTTGGATTAACCACCATGTTACAAGATTTTTTGCCAAATGGCTTTTAGCTAAATTTTACATTAAATAGGTATTCCACACCTTCAACTAAAAGTTAGTTTGACTTTGATTATGTTTAGATTGAGACTCGGCTGTTTTTAGCCTTCTTTATTCAATGTAGTTGGGAAATTAAAAGTTGAGGATCCTCCAATGTTTTCAAGTTCAACTTGCAGTTGTGATTGGAATCATTGCTTGGAGATGTCGGACCGACGAAAAACGTAATTAACGTGAAAATAACTTTAATATGACTTTAATGAATCACTTTAACATTGTTCCATCAATATTCAAAATTCGCAAGAAATTCATTTGTCTAGGGTTCACCATCGGTACAAAGGTGCCCCGCATAGAAACATGTCGAGCTAATCTCGACATAAAGACATGAGTGTATCTGTTTTATTTCACTGTGAGCGAGTCTCAAGGAACTTTTATCTAAAAATTTGCAAATATTTCAATTATTTTTATTATTTCCAGATTCCAACAACTCTTCGTCGCTCCCACCGTAACAACGCCGGCCAACATTCCGAAGTCGCGACAAAAAGGGCCGAGATGCAACCGGAAACGAAGAGATAAGAAATACAAGAAGGACAAGAGCCCCACGATGTTTTCCCTGGCCGAGGGGTGCGGGTGCGTCAGCTTCCGAGGGGGCAGGAGGAACCGCTCCCTGGGAGACGACTCCTCCTCCTGCCGCAGCTCCGAGATCGAACAGGAGGTGCCCAAGAAACTAGGGAGAAGGGTCCTCAATGGGGAATGCACTATAAAAGCTCTTGTGCCTTTCTTGAAGTTCTGGAAGAGGGATGACGTCAGCATGACGAAGGCGGAAAGAAGTGAGTACTGGAATACATTTTTTATGGCCCGACGCCGACAGAGCTGTTGTAATTTTAACGCGTGCTAGTTCAGCGTAATTAGTAAATATTGATCTTTGAAATGAAGGTATAACGAGAAGGCTTTCAAGTGTAGATATCCTAGTAACTATTTTCTTTGTTAGATGGGATGGATAATGGGTTGCAAGAAGACCTCTAAATGGATTTGACTAAGCATTAGTAATTTTTTCTCATCTGTTTTGTCGTCGTTCATTAACGTCACGTTCATTTATTATTACTTTGAATATGAAAATACAGTGAGGCTTAATTTCACCTGTACATTTATTTTACAGTTGAACTTGCAATGTTTTTTATCGAGTCGAATTAATTGTACTATGTATTGAAAATAGTAGTACCCAAGCATACACCCTGAAGAATAGCGTGAAAAAATCAATTGATTTACTTTGCTACATGATACGAACAGTTAGGTACGTGAAAGTCTTGAGAAATCCTTCCTTGACAACTTTATTTTAATTTTCATCCGTGTCTTCCATGAAAAATAATTAAGAATATTAACACAGTGAAGAGGTATTCGAGATTCATAATGCCTCTTAAGCGTACCCTTCGCTGCATGTATTACGGAAACATGGCGTAGGGCGAATTGTGTTTATCATAAGTAGGTATTTGGGGGAATATGATCGCTGGTGTCGCCGGTAACAGCATTATTACGAAAAGGCCAAAAAAGAAATGCCTTTATTTATTTTTGCTTCATGTTTCTTCGTAAAAGGTATTTCTTCTGTGGGTGTATTTACAAACATTCGATATGTAATCTTTGCACAGACCTTTAGTGAGGTATTGTTGATAAATTGTGTAAAATCTGGTGGCTCGCTTATTTGCTATCCATTATACAATTAAGCCTGATATCATGTAGGTTTAAAATCAAAACTTGAAAAACCGTAAAATGAACAAAAATTAGAGAAAATTCATCAAATCAAAAGAAAAATGACGTCGTTCAATTATATTTAAGTGTTATAAGTTATAAGTATGTCAGTAAAAACTTGTATTGTAGAAAACACGAAATACAGAAATGTTACAAAAAGGTATTGGGCTACATATGCGGACCAATCCCTTGAGGGATCTCTAACGGCTAACCCGTGCAGATTTAGGGGTGTTTAATTTGAGATCGCCAAAAATGTTAAGTAAATATATTCCAGGCGCAAGTTTAAAGTTTACCTATTTAGCGGATTAATTGGTAGACAGATGTGTAATTTTTTCATAAAAATATCTGGCAAAGCAACAAATTAAATAGTAATACGTGAAGTTTTCCTCTAGTGTGTAACAACTGTGAATAAATAAACATTTTAACCCAAGGGTCGCATCTAAATCCAGGAAGTTAATTGTCCGGCAAGCAACGTAAATGAGAGTGGCTGTAATCCTCGGTTAGACAAACGTACCGGACGAGGACTTGTACGACGAAAACGTAAATTCCTAGAGCGAGAAATGTGCTCAGAACACTAATCCAAACACTAACGTTGTGCCACGGAGCCGGCGTAATTAAATTTACAAATTACAAGTGTAAATTATTAGGGTTGCTAGAATTTATGATACAAGCACCCTGAGCCTACAAAGCGACATAGTATGTCTACTTAGGGTGATGCGAAGATGGTACTGGAATGGGCACTATACAGAGTGGCCAGAAATTGACCGTAAATATTTTAACGAGTGGTCGGGTATACTATACGCGTCTGAAAACCTTTGTGAAGTTTTTTCCTGGTTTTTTTCACGAAAATATGAAAAAGTCTTTTGTACTTACTTCGGCTTTTAGTCAACCGCGAAGCATCGCAATGTCACACGATTGCAGGTGCGTACACGCCGACTAACTGGACTTGCGTACGGGACGTAGATGGGTAAAAATGACTCGAAAAGCGATGAAACATTGGTCTCCCACAAGGTCAATAATGAAAATTTACAGGGAATATTTAACAAGGATTTTCAGACGCGTATACCCGACCACTGGTTAAAATATTTACGGTAAATTTCCAGCCACCCTGTATAATGCATATCGTTCTTGAATGACTATAAATAATTTACAATTTTACAGTCCTCGGCGTGTAATTTGGCAAGGATTTAAATAGTTAGTTAAGTTCACACATCGCTTTATCATGGAAAGAGCGGTGTGCGAGTTTACCCCTATTACAGTATTACCAAGAAAATAAGTCACATCGGCGGTTACCATCTGCGCCGAGAAGCGCGGAACGATATCAGAGAGTAGCCGAACGAGTAATTTATCTATATTGAACTTTAATTACAAACGCTCTGGGCACAATTTTAGTTGCTATGCACAAACTTTCGATCGGCTACTCGACGCATTTAGCGCTGGGGTGCTAGACATCTGTCAAAGGTCATCTGTCTGAGACTTCAATCAATAACCAATTACAACGCAAGTGTTCAGGGCGCGAAAAAATCTCTTTTACCATTGGTAGATCGAAGTTTCCCGCGCCACAAAACTAATTTATTACGCAGGTATATCGAGAAGCATTCTTTGTTTGGTAATACTGTACTTAAAACCTTGCCAAGTTAGATACCGAGGCCTGTAAAACTGTTATTATAATTACCTACCTGTTTGATAACTCTTATGAAAATAATGAAAGCAGGTAATGATATGGAATAAAAATAGTAAAAATAATATTACGTTCACCGTGTTCTCACCCTCAAAACTTTTTGTAACTTCCCAAGAAGGGTTAGAAAGTTGCAACATTATGTTAGAAAAGGAACACAAATGCGGAGCAAAGCGAAAATAGACGAAAGAAAAGGTTCTGAATAAAGAATGTGTTTCCCCGCTCAAGTATTTGTTTGTTTTCCAACTTGTAAATTATCCAGCCTTTAGTAGCAATTTGTAAAACTTAGAGGGTAACAAAGCAACGCAAAATGTAGGGTACGTTTTCAATTTTCAAACAAAACATGCTTTTCACTGGAAAATTAATCTTTACAATGTTGTAAAAACGGGTATGCATGAATATTTATCAGTGCTTAGGTACTTTTACTCGGAAGGGACCTCGTGTGAAAGGATTAATCCGGTACTGGTTATTACAAGGGTTGCTTCTAATACATACGTTGAACATAACGAATTAAACACCAGCCTCGTAAAGTCGTACTACATGTTTAAATATTACATACATACAAGCACACGAAACGTGAAATAGACAAAACCATAATTATGACTATTTCGCGCTTCGCAGCCACTTCTAGCTAGGTTTGAAAACAGATAGAGGAGGCAGTATAATATTGACAAGTGGCCAGTCTGTCGCCTAAAGAATACCTATACCTATTTACTCTGTCGCCTCTTACGACATCGACGAAAGAAATGGAGAAGTGTTATTCTAAACCCGACACCACACATAATAATACTTAGATAAATGTGTTGTCCTTTTAAGTTAGTTTTAGCTCGATATGTTTCGTGCGCGCGTTTGCGCTTACAAGCAGCTGCCGCGGCTCCTTGATGAAGAGCTTCGTACTAACCTGAAACATGTCAGACTAAATTCGCTTTAAGACGTGAGTTGGCCCAATTTTTCTCACGGTAGTGTCACGTTTAGATTGCAAGGTCTTAAGCTTATACGATAAACATGTTACAGCGAATAAACGGCAGTTTTGCCGTCTTCGTTTGTAGTGGTCCTCTGAATTTGAAATCTCAGAGAAACGTTTTGGTTAGTCGGAATCTATTTGAATATTTTGCATCTATTGCAGCGATGAAAGCGGCCATCTTGATCCAGCAGTGGTACCGGCGCTACCTTGCGCGAATGGAAGTGCGGAGACGGTACACATGGACCATATTCCAGAGCATCGAATACGCCGGGGAGCAAGACCAAGTCAAAGTAAGTTTGTAGAGATTTTATTATATTTTATTTTATTGTCAACAACATACAATGGCGCCTGTCTTTGCCTGTGTTAGGGTAGGCAGAGCAAACGAAACGTGACATAGACAAAACCACGATTATGACAAGTATAATGCACTAAAAGAAATCAAATTTCGCAGCCACTTCTAGTAGCATCGTAAGAAGCGACTAACGAAATAGGTTGGCGTATGCTTTTGGCGACAGGCTAGCAACTTGTCACTACACCTCTAATATTTGTTTTTTTTTTTTAAACTGTAGTTTTCTACGTAATAAATAAACCCAACCTGGCTAAAAGAAACATACTACTGTTTACATACATCTTTTTTTGTTTATCACGTATCGCCGCCCACAATGCCGGTATTCCCAAAGGTACGCGAGCTCACGAAATGCTACATAGAAAATTTGCTGATTTTTAAGTTTCGGGACCACTATTAGCTTTTTTCTTGTAAAACATAAAGATAAATAATGTAAATACTGAATGCAATAATGCAGATAGAAATTATTTTTAAATAGGTACCTAAGTATTCTTCTCATCAGTACATTTTAAATTACTCCGAAAAACAACAAAAAGACCGCGGTTATTAAGTTACTCGGTTGACATTCACAACAATTCTTCATAACAGCTCGGCTTTATCTTATCGTACATCTTCATAAACAAAAAGTAATTTATTCTCATCTTCATTTAACATTGTTATTAAAAATTGAATAGCTCGAGATAAACACCGTTGTTACGCTGTACCCGATTAACATCGTCGTTTAATTACTTTACCGCCGCCAAGATTCTGAAATGTAAATTACTTAAAACGCCACTTTGCATGACGGGATTTGCATTTGATTTGACGTTCGTTAGGATTTATCTGTGACAGGAGATATACCACAAAATAAAAGATCCCCGAGTCTCGTGTGTTTGTACGTGTATTTGTGACGTGATATGAATGTCTGGTGAAGGCACGTATAAGACGAGATTAGGAATATGTATGTGTATTATTTCATATTTACCCATGTAAATTGTCTGAGAGAGATGCGTGCTGTGGTATATCACTAGGGTAGGTGCGTGGTGCGTACGAGGTTTGCGGGTGAAATAATTGAGCTTGATTTTGGGGGGAAATACTATACGCACTAAAGTTACGTATTTAACTAGTGAATGAAATAACTAATGTTACATATGTACGTACCTCTCTGTCAACAAACCGAAGTAAGGCTTTTAATCAAATCGACGTTCTTTGAGAAAGAGTAATTCATGCGAGGATTTAGGGGATGAGTAAAATTACGTAGGGCCAAACGTGAATTTTTCATTTAAAGGGGTTTATTTGAAAGCCTACGTTCTAGTGAGTTAACAAGGAATATTTTAAAGTGTAGGTTTAACTTAGTAGCCAGCTGAACATTTTTGAGCCTTATAACAAGGTGTCAAGGTGGATGAATGGGTAGTTTAGGTCAGAATGGTTTGGGATTTACGAAACCTTAGTAACCGACCGAATGACAATGTAAAATAGTGCTTTGTCAACGTTCTTTGTCTTTAAAGTAGTAAATGTTTAATTCAATAATGGACTTAAGAAGCCAACACAGAATACTGAAGAATGACTTTCAAAATTGAATAGTATCCTATCTGTTATTGTGTTCTTGTGGGTCGATGTGCAATGCGGAAACGGCACCTTTTTAGGCAGGCTGGGTTCAGTTATTTACTGACGTGGTTACGTGTGAGTGCGATGAAACGGCGAGGAGGCAGCAGCGGGCAAAGGCGGGTGGTCACTGGCCGCCCCACCAACCTTATCGCTGCTCAGCCAGCCGCGTGAACATTTTCCCTCACATGAAATACACCGAAATGAGCACAGCTCAGCAGCTCATTTAAAAACTCGCCTATTTCCCCCCCTAACACTGAAATACGAGCTCAAACCATCAAAACTTCAAAAAAAAGACGTTAGGACAAAGTAAAGTAGCCTTAAAACTCTCTGTATACATAATGTAACGCTGTATCAGGCTGACAGCCAAGTATTCGTAAATATTGACCCTCCGCGACCCGACCCATATTTTATCATACCCTTTATGCGAAAGGTGTATAAATATCTAATATTATTGTATGTATTTCCCTCTTTCATGAATAGCTTTTTATTTTTAAACAGAACGTTACTACATCAGCACCCTTTGAAAGTTGAACTTCAATTAAGCAAGTCGGTTTTGAAAGGGTTGAGCCACAGCAGTCTCGTTTTAGAATTGCTCCGCGTAATGGTGATAGATGACTTTTCAGTCAGCATCATAAATATTCTCTACATTCCCAGGCAACCAAAAAAAGATTAGGATAACAAAAAAGCTCAGCAAAAATTGTAGGGTCAGGGAGGGTACAGTTGCTCGAAGGGAACAGTCGCTCGAATGCACTTTGCTGGAAACTGAAAGAGCTATCTATCTGTCCTCTACGTTAATAAGAAGCGTTAGACATGCGATCGTGTTCGAACTAATCCGTGAGCCGCTCCGGCGCCGCACGGTTGTGTGATGACGTGGTTTGACTTTTATTCAGCCGAATTTACATTTTCACGAAAGTTTGACTTTGTTTTTTAACTAAACTTTTGTAGGATTCTTAATTACTGTTGTTTTTGTCGAAAAGTATGACTAATCTACTTGGTATTGACTGATAATTCAGTGATCTAGGTCTATGCGTTTGTTTCTAATTTGATCATTATTTCAAAATGACGTCAGGGTCAACAGTGGCTCGATTTGGAGAAGTACACACTGGCTCGCGAGCTACTGTGTACGTATGAAATTATAAATGAGTAAAAAAATTACTACCGACAAAGTTTAATTTAATAAAAGTTGAATAAAAAAGTTTTTGATTGTTCTTAGAACTTTAAATTTAAAACCTGACTGCTAATATAATAAAAGTTAAAATTTATACGTACCTACGTATTGGCAGAATGCCGCGACGTAAAAGATTGCCTTCAGTACTTAGAAAAATAATAGTCAACCAGACGGCGGAAAGCCTACTTAAAAGTTTTTATTTTTGTTAGAACCACTGTATACGGAGGGTAGTACACAGTGGTTCGAGCCACTGTGTACTGTTAGAGCAACTGTGTACTAGGGGGTACTAGTCACTGTGCACCTATAGTAGTACACAGTGGCTCGATTCCCATTTTTTAAAAAAAGGTCTTTATTTATTTTTCGGTGTAAGTTATGGGAAATCTATTTACTACATATAAAACTTGAATAATGAACGCTGCTTTGTGCCTAGAAAAAATACTCCAATCACTAATACTTTTGATACTATAGCTCGTTGAAAAAATCCTAGCGACTGTACCCTCCTTGACCCTATATTTGTTTTGTTTCAAGGAGAAAATATTTTTACCCTTTATCACCCTCATATGTTTCCCAATCGCCCGCGCCCCACATGCTCACTCTAGAGCGTGCCCTGAATTTTTTAGATCGTTGAGATCGGCTAAATACCGGCGAGTTCATTGTTGATAGAAGTTAATTCTGTTAAATGTACGTGACACTGGTGTAATTGGTTTATATTTCAAACATTTATTAGATATCTATAGTTCTTTCTTTTGTCATTATTTTGTTTTTTGTTGTTTTTTTTTTGTTTTTTTTTTTTGTGAATTATTGTATTATGTATATTTTATATTGTATTGTATTATTTTTGATATGTATTGTAGAGTTATTTAATATTCTGTAAGGAGAAAGAAATAAATACAATATTATTATTTTTTCTATAGAAATAATTTATTTCTAGTAACATTGTTTTATAGCCATTGCCGTCTTAACAGAGAATTCTAAGCAACTCTTTGCATTCGAATTGGTCATGATAATCATGCCTGAATGGCTGTCCCGGTTAGTGAAACTAATTAATTTTGTTGAATTTAGTTAATTACCTTTTAGGAGATGATTGTATCCAAGAAAAAAAAACAACGAGAATAGACTTTAAAATCGGTACAATGAATATTAACATCATCATCATTATCATCACCAAGCCTATATATTATGTCCCACTGCAGGACACATGCCTCCTCTCAGGCTTTTTTTATATTTTTTCTAATGTTGGTGCTGTTTTGTTGTGAACTGGCATATTGTATTGTTCAGTAAATTATGCTAAAAGTGGAAACAAAATGTAAAAGGTTTCGTGTGCTCTGGCTACACCATCTGGTAATACAAGCTAGAGAATGTATGTGTGTAATGCACTGAATGGTTTTAGACACTTGGCGCTTACAAAAAGTTTTATTCTAACTTTGTTTAAGTTACAATTTATTTTCAGATAATCTGATTGTGATCTTTTTTCCAGCTATACAATTTCTTCAATGCGCTGCTAAGTCACATGAGGGACAGCAGCGGACGGCTTTCCTCCGAGCGGACTTCGCGGACCGCTTCTGTGTGTAAGTCAATGTTTGATCACGCTCGTAATCGGCTTAGGCAGGAGTACGATAGTTCACCGCTTGGTACTTCAGAATGTTACAGCTACATTTTAAAGCCACATTTCCAGGCTTACAGTTCAGATATATTGATCACAGTGCATTAGATTTAAGTCTGTAATGCTGTGTAAATTGTATGTATAAATCACAAGAATCCAATTTCATACACACGGAAAATTTTAAAACCACATATAAGTAAGGATACGATAAGATCCTACTAAAGTAAACGTCCCTGTGCTCGACACTGAATTGTACCGAATAATGTATTTCGATTAAGCAGAGTCAAAATATGAGTCTTTGTTCCTTCGTAGCATAAATCTTTGGACGGCACGCCCAACCCCAATAGCAAACGCAGTTATTTCACGTTTGAGGGAACCTTCCTCGAAAATTACGTTTTATGAGCAGTACGTGAGGCTTAAAGTTTCGGGCTCTTTAGAGTAGTGTACTTTCTTACCTGCCTTTGGTTGGATACGTTGACATTCCTTGTACCTACCGAGTGTAGTTATTAAACTACAAAAAACTTGGATGTGTTAAAAACTGTCTTAGTTATTGTCACGGCAGGTTAGTGGAGTGTTAGGCTCAATTCACACCAGAAGAGCAGCGCAGCGCGGCATAGCGCAGCGACCCGCTCCGTGGAGAATGCGCGAGGATTCCTGCGACTGTTCGAGAAGCCGCTGGAATGCGTAGGAAGTCGCTGGAATTTACATAATTATTGACATATGTATTGACAGCGGCCGTCGCGACTACTCGAGCATCCTCGGGCATTCCCGCGACAGCTCGCGCAGTCGCACGGCTTTGTTTATGAAATGCGCTGGAATTCCCGCGGATCCGCGGGCATCCGCGCGCATCGTTAGAGTTTCTCATGCGATAATAAGTCTTATTGTAATGAAAATAAAGTTGAAATTCTCATGACACTGAAACTGCGCTCCGCTACGCCGCGCTGCGCTGCTCTTCTGGTGTGAATAGAGCCTAAAGCCAATGTCCAAGATCGTAAAATATACCAAGCAGTACTTAGCACTATCGTGCAGCATTGTTCTGTACATATATGCCTATAAAATATCTGTATTTCATAAGCTGTCAGGAGTAATCTAATTGGAGTTAATTTATCAACCTTAAAGCGTGTTACACATTAAGCAGATACGGTAAGATAACTGTTACTGGACAGATATCTGTCAATATCGCTCCCTACAAAATTCAATGAGCTAACACACACAGTGCAGATTTACCGTCAAGTATCTGTTGGCACCGACGTATGGAAAGATGACATTTATACGCATTTAAAATATTATCGTATAAGTATGCGTAGTCTGTGACGAGCTTAATTGATCAAACTCCTAGAAAATATTTAAAGATTTTTTTAGTTTCTATGGTGCTGTGCCCTCTTAGGTACCTACTATAAAATTTACGACCACTTTTATCGTATTGTATTGCGAGATTTATGATTGATTGTTGTAACTCATCGTCCTTACACATGTACCATAATTACCAGCTTGCAATTCGATTGAAAGAGAACATCAAAGCAATCAGCTCAAAAGTTCTGTCAGCACCTCCGAACCGAGTTGAAGATCTAACAAGACTTTGTTGCAAGAATCACCAATGTGTTGAAATTATACCGACTCATGACGGCAACTTTTATACCCTTCCTACATATAAGCGAGAATACAAAAATAACCTCTACAATTTTTGAAACTATTTTCGTTCAGCGACTGTGCCCATGTTAATGAAATATTTATCTCTAAAACCTTTATTTTTTAAAATAACAACAGTGAGTACGTTTCTAGCATTCTTATATTCAATTCTGGTTTGCGGTCATGTTCAGTTTAATGCACTCCGTGCTGTTTTAATGCACATAATTAATAAAACCAGCAGAGTTCACGGTATTAAAAATATGCACTATAAAAAAATCTACATGAATTTATGTAATTTGCATGACAAATTGTTAGAAGTGTACAAGCTTTTTGCTTAATGTCAACAACAAAGCAACATTAACTTCAATATGCACTAACCACGAAAGGGTGAATTAGCAATCTCAAAGTACCTCGGTTAGATAGGTAGGTAGTTACTTAGATGTGCACGGGTTGAAATTAGAGCTACATTTTTAAACAGTCGTTCGAGGATAGGTATGAGTTTAGAACTGCTCATACACGTTGAATTGACTAGAATCAACTGCTATTTTTTTACAGCTATTTTATATTTATTTATTTTGAATGTAAATCCATTATGAATACTCGTAGTTTTCTATGATTAGTAATAAAATGCATTTACGTCATTCCTGCAAAATAAGTGTTCCCAGTTGTTACGAGTATTAATAAACATAAAAAAATATGCTGAAAGTGGCAATGAAACGTGAAACAAACAGTCATGGTTTTGCCTATGTAAAGCGTCTCCAACGCTCTGTCTATCGCATTTGGGAAAACACACGTGATGTTAAGTTATGTTATATAAGGTCGCGTATTAAATAAGCCTTCAAAGAAAACGTCTCAGTTGTCGTTATTCAAAGCACACAAGCCCTTTATTCGTTCTCGGAAAAACTAAGTAAGAGACAACGCGAGGTCTCGAATGTCGTGAGCTATGCAGCGTTAAGTTGTAACTCTATTTTTGCTCTAGATACAAACTGGACACGCGATGTTGCGGTAACATTCATTTTACATACAGGGACTTACATTATACAAGAACTGCAATGACCTCTGTCACTGTGGAAAATAAATAAACTAGGTCCCGGCTATTCTCGGAACGGTGTCACGAAATCCACGGTTTAAATGCCATCGGTTACTTATTTAACCGTCGACAATTTGGTCGCTTTGGTTCAGTTGTGGATGACGTCATGCCAACTTTGATATTTTATTAATTTTATTATTCAGGCACGCACTTAATGAAGCTACTAAAGCAAAAATAAATGATTCTTTAACAAATCGCAAACAAATACATACGTACCTACCTACATCACACTTGTGTTCCAAGAATAGGGTAGGCAGACCGCACAAAATGTTGCATAGACAAATCCATGACTACCTACTTCATGTTTGTAGGCGCTACTAGCGTATTTATTAGGTATTAACATAAGAGGTACAGCCAAGGAAATTGATACCTGTGCCACTTTGAACCTTTTCATAGAAAGTTTCATATTGCTTTAATTAGTAAAAAGTATGGTATGTCACAGTGACATTTCTTGTGAAAAGATACAAAGTGGCACAGTTATCAATTTCCTTGACTGTACAGTGACAGGTGGTTAAACTATCGCCTAAAACACACCTCAACCTATAACTTTAGGCACCTTTTACGATTTCAACGGAAGAAATGGAGAGGTGTTATTCTAAGCCCGACACCTCACAAGAACCTGTAAACTAGCCTGTTCAAGTGGTATTTCTATAAAAAAGAAAACTAAAGACACTATTAGTCACAACCCTGTAACAATGACGTACCTACTTTATTATGCCCGACTTCCACCAAGCATCATTCTCGGGTTGTATTTATAGGTTTTCTTTAATTTTGTAGTGGAGCAGGTGTTCTCGGAAGAGTCGGACGAGGGCGGGGGCGCGGACGAGACGGCGCCCCCGAAGTCAGCCCGCGGCCCCGACATCGAGTTCCCGCTGCAGAGGAAGGATATCGACCTACTGATTGAGGCTTTCAGGAAAAAGAAGGTACACGATTATACCAAAACCCTTCCCTTTGCAATGTACGATTGAAGAGCGCTTCCGCAGGGACCTCCCTTATTGATGACGTACTCGTTCCTCCCTTGAAGTCTGAATACCAGAAACATACATACATACAATCACGCCCATGTTCCCAAACGGGGTAGGCAGAGCATACGAAACGTGACATAGACAAAACCATGATCTTGACTATTTCAAGCTTCGCAGCCACTACTAGCATATTGTTAGATTTGATAACCGGTGGAACAGGTATAATAGTGACAGGTTGCTAGCCTGTCGCCTAAAGCATACCTAAACCTATTTTCCTTGGTCGCCTCTTACGACATCCACGGAAGAAATGGAGTGGTGTTATTCTATCCCGACACCACACGGATACCAGAAACATATCACTGGCAAATCTAAATATACCCATTCACTAGCAATATTTGAGTCGCTCTTACAAAATATGAAACCCGACTCATTTTCATCGGTCGTGAATGTATTTGACTCACAGACTCGCCATCTTCATAAAAATGCTTAATGCAACGTTTTTATGTTTAAAATATTTAAATTCAAAGAGCAAGGGAACGGAATATCACCGAAGCTACGAGAGAAGTTTGTGTTTGAGATTTATTTCACCGAGTAATCCATTTCAATTTTTAAGGAACTAGGGCATGCAGCTTATCTTGTTTTTCCATGAATTTTAATTTCCTATTCAGATTGTTATTGTAACTTGCTTTCTTTCCCGCTGCGGAACTCTGCGGAAGTATCGCGAGCTTGAATATGAAACGCGCTGTTATTAGCGAACAGCGCTCGTGGATTTGTTACCCCTAACCAACGGATGTGTATTGTTACAGAATATGATTATTACCTTCTCTTTAATGTGTTTCATTTACATTGAAGTTATTTTCTACTGTAGATGTTGGTTATGCCTTTATTTTTCTATTGTTGATGTTCTTTGGATAACAGAAGTTAGTAAAGTCTAGTCGCAAGTTTGAGCCTTTTTTGCTGAAGTTCGCGTCGGACTCAAAGTTAGGTAGTAGCGTTAACTTTTTCCTAGATCTAGAAATTAGATTACGCTGCCCCAACGCTAGTGTAGTTGCAAACTTACGGGCCACATATAGGCACATTATACAGGGTGGAAAGAAGTGATGGGCCTGGAGGGGAACTACTTTAAATCCTTTAGTTAGCTCATTTTATTGAAAGGAAAGATTCCTTTATATTTAAAAAGAAACAAACCTGCAGTAAAAGATTTTTAAAATTTTGCTCGTCTCAACCGGGAATCGAAAGAACTAAAAATTAAAAATAAACCCTCTCTTGTTTAGTACACGAATCGGTACTAGTTTTATTGTTTAGGATAAAATTTGTCTAAGAAACATTTGGTTTTACATTTATCTTTTATACGAGATACCCATGAATTGAATATTTATTACAAGTTTTTATTAACAATGCCTAGTTAGTACTGCTCTCTTGTAACGAGGACGTCATTGATACTAATTTTCTTATAATCTTTAAAATCTAAAAACACCGTAAGAAGTACAAGCTTGCTAATGTTATTTATCTCTTTGTACTTTGTTGAAGTATTGGATAACAAAATCGGTAAATGGCAATAGTAAATCTATGCACAACACGATTCCTTCTTACACTAGACTAGACGTTCGTTTGGACAAAAAGTTTAATAATGGAACGTACCTACTGTTTTTGAAACGCGGGGCAACAGAAATTGGAACGATAACATGTTTAAAATTTATAAATAGAAGTAAGTATTCATTCGAATTTCAAATTTTGTTTCGTTCTGCTTTCATTCCGTAATTCTGTACCACTGGCGTATCAGGAACATTTCGATTTACCAGTTTATCACACAAGTTTACTTTTCAAACAACAAGAATTATTAGTAAAATAAAATCAATTTTATTTATCACTTTTTTAATTCAATGACCAAATGTTTTTTATTTAAATGTTTCTTAGACAAATTTTATCCTAAACTTTAATACGAGTTCCGATTCGTATACTAAACAAGCGATGGTTTATTTTTAATTTTTAGTTGGTTAAGACAAGCAAAATTTTAAAGCAATGTTTTCTTAAAATGAGCTAACTAAAAGATTTAGAGTTGTTCCCCTCCAGGGCTCATAACATCTTTCCACCCTGTATGTATCTTATCTAACTTATCCTTCAATATGCGCTGTATGAAATCAAAGTTCTTTATTTACATTTTACTGCACAGACTATAATACGGTTTTCACTATGGTATTTCCTAATACTTAATCTCTTTTGAAAGGAAGGAAGATTTCATAAAACATCCCAACCATTTGCACAAATTGAAAGTAAGTACCGTATAAGGCCGGAAAGTGTCGCTAGTGTTTTATGAAGCTGCTTTACGTTCTGAAAAATATTTATGATTATTAGCTTGATCATAAATTTCCTAATACCTAACGTAGGTACTATCGCGAACGTGGATTGTTGAGCCACTTACCTATGTTTGTAACTTAGTCGTGTAATACTAATCCAATAGATAACATCTGTCAGTCACATCGGCCATTGATTACACGTCTAAATTGCGAACAGTGGCAAGTGGCTCAACAGTCCCTGTTCGTAACTGTACCTAACGTTAATGTCAAGGTTTGTAATAATTTTAAACAAAAAAAAAACCGACTTCAAATTTGGGCTATACTGAAAGCATTTGTTTAATAATGAGGGTGACCTTCCATCACCAGCAGGCCTCACTAATTACTGAAATTATAATTTCCAGTCTGCAGGTGCATTCAGTATTGAAAGAATTATCCTTTAACTCCTCCTTTTTTTGAAGTCGGTTAAAAAGAAAAAGTTTTCTATTCAATTGTTTGATTTCCAAATGGTTTAGAGTTAGTAAATTTGCTTTTTTTGACGTAACATTTGGGCTAGTTTGGGTCATTGACCTTAAGTGGCTAAATGGAACCAGTTATTAAAATAGTTTTTACATTGCAGTCATCATAAGTTAGATGAAGCGAAATTTACTCGTTTTGACCATGTCTTAAAATTGCAAAAAATGTTATCCAAAGTTCATCATACTTCAGTTAATACAGATCTCTATTATTTCTTTCCTAACAATTATTAACTTACATACGCATATATCACGCCTGTATTCCCCAACGGGGTAGACAGAACGCACAAAACGCCACATAGGCAAAACCATGACTATTTCACGTTTCGTGGCCACCTTTAACATTTTTTTTGTGGTTTTGAGTTGGCAGGTATAATAGTCACAGCCTATCGCCTAAAATATACCTCAAAATATACCTAAAATATACCTTACGACATCCACGGAAGACATGGAGAGGTGTTATTCTAAACCCGGCTACACACGGTAAATTTATTTCTACTTTTATTTATTTATTTACTTTTCAAGCACCATATGTTTTTATCCTTTTAGAAACGATTTGAAATAAACTCGACATTCCAGCATCGTCTGCACGCAAAGCACGTGGCGCACATCCTCAAGGAAGCCACGCAAGTGCTGAAAAGGCTGCCCAACATCAACGTGGCCACCACCTCCATCTCCAGTCAGATTACTGTCTGCGGCGACCTGCACGGGAAACTTGACGACTTGCTCGTCATATTTCACAAGGTAAGGCCCCCAAGCTCCAAATTAAGGCCAAGGGTGATGTTCATTATTCTCTTTTTTCAGCAGCTCCCGCTTTGAAGCGAATTTATGTGAAAAGGTTTCGTTAATAAACGTAAATCTCAAAGAAAATACGTTTACGCTTCGCTCTGGCTAGTAAATAGATACAATCAGAGGCGCTTCTGTAGTTTTTGATGCTTATCTTATACGCGATGTTTATTGATAAACGATGGGAAGGTACTTAGCGTATCCATAAATAGGGAGCCGATTAAAGCGGCTGTCCTTTTGAGTTAATTCTGGATCGGTGCTTCTGAACGTGAATGGGTGTGAAATAAGAACAGCTAAACAAGGCACATTTAGCTGCCGGCCATTCCGTTTAAAAGCCCGCTCTACGACTTGGCGCACTCGGACCTTTCTGCTGTAATGACTGAATACTTTGGGGTTATATTCGTACTACGAGTATAGCAGCCCTACATTACGAACAGGTACTGATACGTTGACCTATAAAGTAAATACGTATCACACAATCACGTATTAAAACCTGACCTATTCGTCTGTCTTGAGGACATTAGTTTTAGATTTTTCAAAATGGCAACTTTCCATAAAATCACAGAACCGTTAAGTCACTCAAATAGTCATAAATCAAACGATTGTTACGTCAAAGTTAATTTTTTTTATTAATCATTATTCATTTCACAACAAATTCCGGAACAAATATACCTACTTAGAAGTTAGATTGCACTAGTGAAAAACACATTCGACTTTTATTTGAACTCGTAAACAACAGAACTGACATTGTAAAATATTTCATTAAACACCGAAGCGATAAAATTGCGGTAAGACTTAAAATAGAGGAATACAACATGCACTGGATCGAAGCAGCTGAATCGTAGATAAACAGGACCCAGCTGGAAACTGGGGCAGTGTGACAATTTAGAAACTATTAAAAACGAATTAACCGAAAGGAAATATACATTAACGCTGCGCTTTAAAAACCAATCGTTGAAAGTGTAGTGGGAATTTAGAAAAAGTGTCGATTTAATTCAAAGGCACTGTCTGTATACAGGTATGTACTATTGAACCAATTGATTTCTGGCCCTCCATACTAGTAGAACCTGTTTACTTTAACATATTGTAGTGACATTGCATTATTTGACAAAAGAAATCATGATTTTTGTTGTGACAACGTTCTACTGTACGTTAGGTATGTTAGAAAATGTATTGGTTCAATAGTAATCAATGCTTGGTATGTTTTTTGTATATTATTATGTATTTTTGGTATATTACTTCACAAATAACCGACGAATATTTAATAACCGTCGTTATAGATAAAAAAAGGCACCGGACTAGAGGAATTTAGAAAGTTGAGTTGATATCCTAAACGTAGGTAACGGATCTTAGAACACTTGTCTTAGATTTTATGTATCTCAAGTGCAATTTGTGTTTGTGAATCCATGCAAACTTTGCAAAGTATCAAGTGAGGGTTGGTTTCAGTCCTGAACACGGACGTTTGTGACAGTAAAATTGATATCGGTCGATTGCCTTCAAGTCTCTCAACCCTTTGTCATATATGAAACGAAAAATCTATCCTCAAATTCATTTGGAACGGTCGCTCAGATTTAACGAAGCATATCAAAAAGATTTATCGTAATTATTTTTACTTATTTCGACTTTGTCTTTTTGTAAGGCATGATCACGTAGACCAGGGCTGTCTCAACTAGATGGAACCCAGAGCCAACAAAAATAAGTAAATACATTGCGGGCCTCAAAACATTATTTGCTCGTAAATGTATTTAAACAAAGACGATAAAAAAGGTTTTGAGGGACGCAATAAGTCATGCGCCCCCTGGGCCATTATTTAGTTTAGATAGCCCTGACGTAGAAAATTGTTCTATGTATTTGATAATCTTGTCAATAGACCACAAAGTAAAAAAAAATCCGTTTTGCTTGCTACAAAGCTGAATGAACATAATGTGCATAATTATAATATTAACACATACACACAAAGCCATAACGGATGTTGAGGTTGCTTATTTTACCATACACACATTATGTTCGCGTTTCTGTAGCACAATATTTCCGCAAGTCATCTCCGCCACCTCATTCCTTTTCACGGCGTACCCGCGTTTAAACAGCCGAAGTTTGAACGACATCAACTAATAGCGTTCCATTACGCGTTACGACAACTTACGTATAAGTATTAGGTACTGTTAAGGCTTCCTCCGCGATGTTTTTCCGCGGAGACTCATTAAGGGCGGTTTTGACGTCAAGAGGGCACAGGGTGCCGGTCGACGGTAAACAATCATAGGGAGCGGCGCACGCGTCATCTAATTTGTGCTACGGCCACCGTTTGATTGATAGACCGCCTGTTACGCCGGACGACCTCGTTTATTCGCCAGACATTGTTTTTCCTGTTATTATTTCCCTCTCTAAACGGCAATGAAAGTTGACATTTCACTTATTTGTCAAGGGTTAACAATGTGACCTTTAGTTACCGTCAAATGGGGTGAGTCGCGAAGCGAATGTAACAAGATAGTTTCTTCAGTTGACTACTTTAGTTTTCGGACTTAAAAAAGTTGCTCTTAAATTGTTTTGTTGCGTTAAAAATAACTAATAACGGCTTTTATGGGCAGAGAAATTAACGATATTTTTATTCAAGATTTTCCGAAGTAAGTTTTCTACAGTTTAGTGATATTGATTTTACCTCTACTGACCCTAATACAAGTGGGGTATGTTTTCATACTATTTTCAAGGGGACGATGTGCCGTCGATGACACTACTGTTATTTATGCTTTTCTATGAAGTACCATTTACAGTTGAAGACACTACGCTAGAGACACTACACTAGAGACACTACACTAGGCAAACGACACATCGGCCGACTAGAGATCACTATAATTTCGCAGACTGGCAATTTTATATAAAAAAATACTTTTGTCTTTTGTCGGTAGGCCTAGCAAGGCATATCATTTCATGATAATAAAGATTGTCTCTTTATGGATGACTTTTGTGGTTGTCTTTTGAAATCGATTAGAAAAATCATGACTGCATCAGAATGACATAATGACATGTTTGCTAATGCTGCGTAAGGTTATTGGCTGTCAAAGTATACTTAAAATGTTGAAACCAAATCTCCAGAAAGAAGTATGTCAAAAATTAACGTGCCACTTGTACAGATAGACTTTTCGATGGTTGGATTTCAGATTTGTCCCAACTCACCCCGTTTTACGATAGTGCACATTATCCCCACGTAAATGTGAGTCACAGTTGGAAAAGTTCCGCTCCTCCGTAGGCTTAATTAACTGAAGACTTGCCTCGTTGCTTGAGTTGGATTTAGGATTCCGTAGTCAGTATTATAAAACCCGTTGTAATGCAGTATTATGGTGTTTGTTCATGTGCAATTTCACACAGTCATTTACATTTAAATTCACCGTCGAGGCAATAACAAATCATGAATATGTTTGATATAAAATTGCGTACTGCTCGTTAGATTTGTAAACGTGTCATTGTTCGACGCTGAACTAGTATTTGTCGCCAACCATTGAGTTGGTATTATTGAGATAAAAATTTGATTATTTATTTACTGTAATGAATAACCTCAGTTTCGCGACACCAAATACCATTCATATGGCTTTGATACTTTACATTCGAAAAAAAGAACTTGCTAGCGAGATCACTTGACATAAATATACTCATACAATCGGACTAACTAAAGTTAAATAACAGGAGGATACTAATTTTGGGATGTTTGTATATGTATAAACGAACATAAAATTACGACGCAAATTAATTGATTTCTGCTAAGCTGTCTAGCTCCACGACGTTTACCTTACCAAAACACTTTACACACATATCACGCCTGTATTCCCGAACGGGGTAGGTAATGCACACGAAACGCTACATAGACAAAGTCATTACTATTTCACGTTACTTAGCCACCAATACATTTTAATTATTTAATACTCACTGCACAGAGTTCCTAGTAGCAGATTCGCAACATATAAAAAGGGCCTTTGGTTCAGCCAGTTAGTTTCCTTAGTTTCCTGGTTTTTTTTATTGTATTTCACAAAGTTATTCAACTTTCAAGTTAGTTCAATGATACAGGAGTAACTACAAAACTGTAACATTTGCGTGCAACACGCTATTCG
Organism: Adoxophyes honmai; assembly: GCA_005406045.1. Classification (NCBI taxonomy): domain Eukaryota; kingdom Metazoa; phylum Arthropoda; class Insecta; order Lepidoptera; family Tortricidae; genus Adoxophyes; species Adoxophyes honmai. The sequence goes on from BHDV01013400.1 coordinate 205,954, forward strand.
CCCGTATCAGTGATAGCCTGCAACTACGCGAAAGGAATCCATCTCAACTATTAAAATAATTCGCATCCCGCCCATCGGCATCGTAAATACAACACGGCAAAGATGTTTCTATAAATATAGACTTTTGATGTTTGCTACGAGTTCTTTGAAGTTTTTTGCTCCACCCTCTTCATTAAGATGCTTTCTTCCGCTTGTCGTGTACTGACAGGATGGAGATAACGTAATATTCGGCACGCGATTACTATAACTTCCAGACAGATGCCTCCCCCGGCACGGCTCGTAAGTTGGCAATCTTTACGACGTCGGCTCGCGGCTGGCCGTAGCCGTATCGCTGGGAGCGCCATCCCCAAGGATTTCCTTATGGACGCCAATGCCGACTGTTATCACGTTTATCGTCAATCGATAACATAAGAATTCCCATTGTGATCCTATCATTGTTGGTAATAAAACATACTTGGTTATCTAGGTTAATTGTTAAGTTATGGCAATCCGTAATATTGTTTTTGTTGCTTTTTATGATTAAGTTTCCTTTCTGCCTCTCTAAGGTTGGTTGTAAGAGATCCCATACGGGGTACGTCTATGTTACCTGTGTAGTGTCGGGTTTAGAAAATATCACTTTTCCATTGCTGCCGTGGATGTCGTAAGAGGTGGCCGAGGAAATAGGTTAAGTATGCTTTAGGCGACAGGCTAGCAGTCTGTCAGTATTGTATCCCTTAACCTAAAATTTTAAAAACTATGCTAAATTGACTTTGAATCGTGAAATAGTCATGGCCATGAATTGAATAGTCATGGCTATTTGACTATGAAGCATTTCGTGGCCTATGCCTTACCGCATTTCGGTAAATATTTGGGCGTTTGAACCGCTGTCATTATTCTCAACACTTTTTTTATCAGATACTGTTCGAAATGTATATATAATAGTCTAGTATGTACCTATTTGCAAGACATAGACACTATATGACACACTTATTATACCAATTTCTAAATAAACCTAATAAAAAAAGTGTTGAGAATAATGACAGCGGTTCAAACGCCCAAATATTTACCCATTTATTGACACAGTTGTCATGTATATATGTACTGTGTAAGTTTACTGCATTACTAAACTACACACACATCACGCCTATTTTCCCAAATAGGGTAGGCAAAGCATAAGAAACGCTACATAGACAAAACTATGACAATTTCACGTCCCGTACCCAGTTCGAACATAATTAATAAGTGACAGGTTGCTAGCCTGTAGCCTGTCGCCTAAAATATGCCCACTTATTTATTTCCTTGGTCGCCTTTTACGACATCCACGGAAGAATTAGCTGTGTGGTGTCGGATTTAGAATAACACTTCTCTAATTACTGAACTACAAGTAATTGATTTACTTTTTTTTTAAGTACTACACAAAGTTCCGCTACAAGTAGGTTTTTTACTATTTTAATTACTCAAGTATACAATCAAATCATCGATTCCCTTTTTGATAGTACCTAGCTAGATATGTCAATTTAGCGCTTAGTAAGGGTGATAAAGATTAGTCAGAACAATACAGTTAAGCCAGTCGCGGCCACTGAATTACTGCAATCAAACTATTCACCCTCCTTGCGTCAATTTTCCGAACAGCATTTTATTAGTAGAAGGCTCTGAATTCGGGTCGGCGAATTGAACCTTTACCCTATTACGCGAGACAGTTGTCATGTCATTCGATAGGGTAACACGCATCGAGCCTGTCAGGAGTGATTGCGTAACGCAGTGGTATCGATTCGCCGACACATTGCGTAAGCGGCCTTGGCCACCGACTGCAGATCTAAGGATTCGCGAAACGCTGATTGCTCTCACGCAGCTACTTAGCGACAGGGCTGTACTCCAGGGTAGGCAGAGCACATGAAACGTGACAAACTAAACCATGATTATGACTATCACGCAGCCACTTCCAGCAACGTTAGGGTTTGCAGAGATGTAAGAGGTAGAATAGTGACCGGCTGCTAGCCTGTCGCCTAAAGCATATCTGAACCTATTTTCCTTAGTCGCCTCCTACGACATCCACAGGAGAAATGGAGCGGTGTTATTCTATTCCGACACCACACAGGGTAGAAATGGAGCGGTGTTATTCTATCCCGACACCATACGAGGCCTTGGCCGCAGGCTCCGCTGCAGATATAAGGATTCGCGAAAGTCTGATTGCTCTCACGCAGCGACCTACGCGATAGGATAATTACCCCAAGATAAAGTAATTACAGGCTAATGACGTCTTAAGTGCTCACACCTGCGCGGTAACGGTAACAGCGTGACTTTCATTTTCCACTATCCCGCTTCTTTGCTAGCTAATAGTTCAAGTTTTTGTTGCACTTTGCTGCAAGGTACTTGATTTTACTTATTATATTAAAGCTGCTTTACTACCTGTACTGTAAAGGCAATGCCGTTTTTTACTCATACACCCACATACATCACGCCTGCTTTCCCAAATGGGGTGGGTAGAGCACACTTAACTTTTTCATGTTTCGTGGCCACTTTTAGCATTTTTTTACAGGTTTTGAGTTGGCAGATACAATAGTGACAGGTGACTTGTCTGTCGCCTAAAATATACCTTAACCTATTTCCCTAGTTCTCTTACGACCTCCACGGCAGAAATGGAAACCTAATTCGTTATTAGTGATAACACTTTTCAAATATCAAATTGGTGTTCTAAAACACATACATACATAATATTGCAAACGGTTAGCTTTGCCCATTTAATATGGAAACGTGAGAAACTAGGCTAAGTTGATTATGTCCCGCATTTTAGATTTCCACATTTCAACACCAGCTAAAGTTATACAGCGTAACTTAATTGTAAGCAAGACTAGGTTGGACTTCTAAACAACTTAATTGCTAACCCACTTTAGCGAGTTTTATCATGTTACCTTACTAAACGTGACTCAAAACTTCGCCAGTAAATAAAAAAAAGTTCTCTGCCTACCGGCAGCAACTTTTCTCGGTGTGGGGCGGTTGGCGCTCATCCTTTGTTTTGTCTTATCGCGGAGGCTGTAAATCTGCGGCGGCGGGCAGCCGGTATCGCGCTATTTCTTGCCCGAGTGAAGAAAAGCTGCAATATAAATTACGGCTTTTGGTAATTTTTGGTACAACCTTCGTCAGCAGAAACGGCATGAGTACAATTAATAAGCGCCCAAATGTGTTACCGACGATAGCTATTTTTACCCACGACGGAACTGAGCAGGAATATGCGTTTAGGGTGAGAGATGTTTGTGTGTGCGTTTGTATTTAAAGTCGAGTTCATAAATATATGAGTAGACAACTGCCAAATATGTAAACTTTTGCACCTTACTGTCAATGTCATTAAAGGTGTGCAGATATTTTTGGACCCTCAGTTTTGCTCACATATTAATGAACTAATAATATTACTATTAATAATGTTACTATTAAAATAAATTCGCATCCCATTGTTTGTCCCTATATCTGTATGCTTAGATCTTTAAAACTATCCAATGGATTTTGATGCGGATTTTTATAATAGATAAAGTGGTGCAAGGGGAAGGTATAATACAGGCATAATTAGTAGAAAAACTCTGATACTTTTAGCGATTTCTAATGTGATGTAAATACTCATTTGCATCACATGCCGTGGCGGATCGCTAGTATATTTAATAGGTAACTTATTCCCTAGTCAAGTGTTTTTATCCAAAGAGCACAACTATAAATATTTATTGCGCTATTAAAAGTATTGGTGAATTTTAATCAAATTTACAATTCAGGTCGCTGATAGTTTTTAAACTTTATGAATTTCATTATGCAGAATGGTTTGCCGTCGCCTGAAAATCCATACATATTCAACGGCGACTTCGTGGACCGAGGCAAGAAGGGGCTGGAAGTGTTCCTGCTGCTGCTGGCTTGTATGTTGGCCTTCCCCGGAGGGGTTTACCTGAACCGCGGGAACCATGAAGATCTAATTATGAATCAGAGGTGAGACTCCTATGTACACAATGTGCGAATTACTTAGACAGTGTGTTAACCAAGTACGGAAAGGGAATAATCTCAGTCGATTTGGAGGCGAGGGCGAGCAAGTTTCAGGAAACGTAATAATTATATTTGGTACTATGACTTATGAAGTATTTAAGTCCAACTTAGCAGCATTGTCTTTAGTCTCGATCTAGTTTATACTGAAATTGTGATTCAGGATAGTGCTTTGTGTGTAAGTGCAACCTTTTTTGGGTAGTGTTGAGGTCCATATCGGTATCCAGTAGTTGACTAGCAAGTGTTTTTTTTACTACTTTAATTAATTGGGTTCATGTTTAACTGGCCACTCAGTCATTGAATAGCAAATGAAACATGATCGTTATTTTGAATTGTCATTTCCGGAAAGTTTACTCTTAAATTAATCTACAACTTAAATTAATATCAAGCATCAAACTTGCCCTCTTTTCACGCGTTCATGTTTTGTCATATAAATTATAACGTTTCCCTCAAAGTGCACTATACCGTGAACCGTTTTAATTAAGGCAACTTCGGGGAGTTAGGAATATACAATATTAACAATTGGGTTAAGGGGAGGTACAGTAAGATTTGCATGAAACATAATTCCATGCCATGAAAGCTTTGTCACTTTACTGGCTATCTTTTTCAACCTAGGACCGCTTGAGCAGTGAGCACTGGCACAATTGAGCCTGGGCATTGAGCACATTCGATTGTTTCTCATGTGCAGAAATGGTACCTATACAGGGTGATAATGGAATCCGTAACGAAATTTTACGTACATGTTTGTTAGTAAAACTTAAAAATGTCATTTGAGTAGTTTCTCATTTTCTTTTGAAAATAAGAAATTATGAATCACCAAAGTTTTCCTAAAAAGTGCTAACATTATGGACACCGCGCGTCCACCGCTCAGCTCAGACACTCGCGACTCGTAGGTACTTAGCGCACTTTCACTTCCTTGCGAAAAATAATACGACTTATTCAGTAGGTACTTGTAGGTACCTACAATTTTTTTTATTTTTTAACGTAAGTTGCAATTTTTCCTTCCTACTTTTAAGGGCTTAGGCCGTCCAAATGCAGAAGTTTTATCAGTTATTTGAAAACTTGTAGGATAGGAAAGGTGGATTAAAATAAAAATTGAGTCTGCATAAATTCGACATTCAGGCGTAGTTAAAGAATTAGAATCAACTTATGTACAAGAATAATAAAAACTAAACCCTATCCTACTAATCGAAACTAAGTTTAGTGTGCCTACCTTAATAATCGTTCAAAATGGAATCCATTTTTCTCCAAAGAGTCATGCACGTTTCAACATGTTTTCATTCACTCTTCTTAGCACTTTAGTATCACTTTTCACTTCGGAAAATGCACTTACAATCTTGTCTTTAATGGTAGCCATACACGATCCATTCTATCGTCCAATCGGCATGACGCTATCGATTGGATCAGTTAGAATTGACCGTGTGTGGGAGTGGATTGGCATGACAGTTAGAACTGATGGCATGATCGAATTTCGATTCTTTTGGCTTGATCAAATCAATTGGATACTGCCAATTGGACAGTGTATGGCTGTTGGCGATTGGCAGTTCAGTTCGAATAACAAATAATAGGAATAGCGAGGAAGAACAATGCGAAGGAGCAATATTTTAGCATAATACCCTGTTTACTTGATTAATGTGTTTTTCTCATTTTAAAATTTAAATTTTGTCTTTGATAAAAAAAAAATAAAAAAAAATCTTTATATATTAAGTCTATAACTACTAAACTACCTATTATACTTAGTATGGGTATACTTTTCTGCTGGAAATAAATATTTTAATTTTTTTTTTGCATAATTTTCATGAGTACGATGCCCAAAACGGCTATAACATCGACGTCTGTTACCGGTGACGCCATGGCTGCAACTGAACATCGCTGCCGATTGGACAGTTAAAACTGATGGTGTATGGTGTATATGGACGAGCTGCAGATTGGATCAAGCCTCCAATATCATGCCGATTGGACGATAGAATGGATCGTGTATGGCTACCATAAGATTCTGTACAGGTCACTCACAGGTTCACCGTGACTTATCCACGGGTCACCGTACACATTGTTCAAGTACTCGCGTACATCGCACGAAAGAAACCGCGGGTCTCGAAGTCCTTGAGTCCGGAGTCTAGGTACACTTTTATCCCGATATCGTCTACAGGTAGCCTCCGAATTTTTGCAGCTATGGATGTACACTCGCACCATTTCATTTCTATTCGCGATTCGAAAATTCTAACGACATTATCACTCGCACAATTCGCGCTTATGTATCGTACGAACGGGGTGAGTAGGGAACGCGTACGCAACCACTCGCTTCGACCACCCGCTCGCAACTTAATTTTTCATACCTACCCTCCGCGGTTGCTTTAGGGTCGTCGCTCCATTGTGGCGAATGCAAAACTACCCTACTTTAAAATTGAATTTAAACAAACGTAAACAGTTACACCGCGGTTTGTAGTATGCCCACATTCAATATTTTTTTGGGAATTCCCCGATGAAAAAAAAAGAAAAAAAAAGTGTTTTTTTTATTTTACCATCGTATTGTGTTAGTGATTCTGAGTATCAGGATTTTTTTTCGTTACGGATTTCATTTTCACCCTGTATATTTGACACTTTGATGTCATAAGCAGCGAAGGTCCACCCCACAGTTTAAATGTCTACGGCAAGAGACAACAATATTTTTACGCCTAATTAAACATGTTCGGAAGTGGACTGTGGAATTACCGTAGCAATACCTATTCTGTGCAATAAGTGTGTACACATAGCTGTCATTTTAGGATATAACACCCTGATTGAAACGCTACATGCAAAAGACAAGGTTAACTCAAATTCTTAATTTTTCTACTTTAGTAACTACGACAAAAAGTGTATTTTTATCAATAGGAGTTTTAGTCTAAATTGTTCCTTGTCTATCATAGAGAGATGGGGAGATATTATGTAAAGATGTTTGACAAAATCGTGTACAGTTTGATTGAAAGCTAAGGCGAATGTCAAATTGAAGCCGAGTGTGTTTACGTAGCCGACAAGCCCACGGCATACTCACGAAACCAATCTATTAACTTGTACGTCATAATTTTTGTATGACTCATATATAGTGAACTCCTAATAGGATTAATTGGAGCTCTTGTATTACAGGACAAATATAAACAATCTATAAATTGTGTGTTCCCAGGTACGGTTTCATAAAAGAAGTTCATCAGAAATATCGGGTGAGTAATTTAAGTGAGTACTTACCTACTGAACGTAAACCAACGGTTAGTCTAAAATCTAAATAATACCAAGCGTCAATCCTTAATAAAGCTCCAAACTCACTCGGAAGTGGAATGGCACGGTGCGGTCGTGATGGCTAGAACAAAAACGCTGTTTTCCTGACCGGTGCTTTGTGGGCCCTCTTTCGTATTGTGTCGAATATTACAACCAATAGGTACCATCAAGCCACCGCGTCGCTCCGCCACGCTTCATCTGTCAGTGCTGTTGGAATTTGATAGTAATGGTTAACGTAAGAATGCTCGACGGAAAACTAGTATATGGCACGAGCACTATATTATGTCACAGCGAAATGGCTTAAGTTTTAATGGATGACAAATCGGTTTTAGTCCGATTTCAACCTGTATTGCTTTGACATAGAATGTTTATGCCAGATACAGCGTCAAGCACTCGGACGTTGCCCTTAAACATAGGTATTTACATTTACATTTTGTTAGTATTTTGTAATTCCTCCTTTTTTAATCGATTTTTTTAAGTAGACACTGAGTTGAAAAAAGATACTGATGTGATGAGAATATATTCTCGCGCATTGTTTCGCATTTCTGGTGGCATTGTCTTTCTCAGCTGGATATAATTGAAACAGTAATCATAAGTAGATCAATCACTGTTATTTGCCGAAACAAACACTTATTGATGAGCATACATGCTACCGTTATGCAATACACATTCATGAGGTTGAATTAGAATCACAATTGCTTATTTGATTATACAAATACATTTTATGAGAGCATTTTGAATTGAAGTGAGAAGAAAAGAGCATTTCGGTCTATATTTCGTTCATGCTATCAAAAAAAGATATAAAAGTTAATATTTATTTTTATCGTCTATTTTAGGATTTAAGTATTTGCTTTACTCGATACTGTCTTGTGTTCGTTTGTTTGAACTCCATTTCTCGCTCAAAGCGCAATCGTCCGCCGAGGGTCGTTTTAAGTGCCATCGAATGTTCACTTTTTACAATGGCCACATAAAACTTGAAACACGAATTCGTGACGTGAGTTGTTATTGATGCCTGCAGTAAACTTTAACGAACGCTCCTTTATTTTCGCACTCACTCCACTCAAAGTACCTACATTGTAAAATAGGATCGCATTTACGCGCAGTACTGGAACCAGTCCATTTGCAGATTGGTAATAGCAGCTGCAAAATGGTACCGCTGGAATGGTTACGTTAAATAGAGCACAGGCCACAATAGTTATTATTATTATCGCTGCACTTGAACGTTTGTAATACAATGTAAGACAGACGGTTTGGCGTATCTAATATAGATTGTATCTACCGATTCTCTATTTACGTACTTAACTGAAACAATTGTTGCAATCTTACTTTCCAGTCTTTAAATTATTCCTTAAAAGCCAAGAAACCTTGCCTCTGCGACACCTATTGCGATTAATACAAAAGTATCACTTTGTGCTTATCCACCTTCTAATGTAAACTACCCAATGTTTGACAGCTTAATACCAATGTCGATCATTGGTTCAGCGCCGGACACTTTGTCTTTTGCATTATAATAGTGTAATATTTCAAGAACACATACGTGTATTCGTATTCTGTTCCTGCTGTCAATATAAAACTTGAAATATGTAAAAATAATTTTCTTTAACGGCCTACGGCTAACAGAAAACTTAATCTGGCGTAAAACTCTAAACTGTTTCTTTCTATACACAGCACAATGCGGAGCGGTTGTTGAAGCTGATCGAAGGCGTTTACCGTTGGCTGCCCCTCGGGACCATCATCAACAACCGAGTGTTCGTCGTGCACGGCGGGATCTCCGACACCACCGATCTGGACATGATACGCAGCCTCGAAAGGGATAAGGTTAGATTTTTCAAGACTTATTCTTAAGGGGCTATATCCAAGATTAAAAATGACTTAATAATGAGCTCATATAAATACGCTGTTAATGTTGCTATAAATAATACGTCGCACAAATATGTCTTTACATTTTGTTTTAGAAAAAGAAGCAATTTCCAGTATTGACAACAGACAGAACAATAATTATAATTTATTTAATTCCCCAGAGTATACATTTCAAACTTGCTAAATCAATTACTAAAATATTCATAGATCATTATTCGATACCCTGTAATACTCTAAGGGCCACTGTTTGCAGAATTACTTTAAATCTCGATTTGGAAGAGATTTCAGATAATGCTGCAACTGTGGGTTAGTCGATTACCTGAATCAAAATTGCGGCTACATTCCACCATGAAAGACTACATTGTTTTTGGCCTTACTGTCATAGACAGGTTTTTCCAAGTAGTAGGAGAATTGAATACACTTCATCTAAGTTGCTTTCGATAGGCAACGGAGACTATATACGAGAGGAAATATGCCGGTCGAAGGAATTGAAAAATAGGTATTTGCTAAATCTATTGCTGTCGCGCCGTGACCTGCCCAGACGACGTCGAGTGCGATAAGAACAACTACAGCTGGGACCGAAAATACCTATGAAAATTATTCAAAAACAACGTTTCGTAGTCCCCTGATTTCTTCTCCAAAACTTAACCGATTAAATATGTTTTTTCATTAAATGTTTAAGAAATGTCATAACTGTGTTCCTATGTTCTTATATTTTGATATAACTGTGTTAAAATTAGTTTCTAGAGGTTTGAACACAACGGAAAAAACTTGCCAATTTTTCATGTTTTTGAAGGTTAATATCTCCTTTAATAGTTCAATAAAGAAAAAAAGGAAAACATAGGAACATGCTAATATATCATTAGATTGTTGATGTAAAAAATCATTGTTCTACGGGTAATATCCAGTGAGGAATCAGGGGACTACGTTTCCATACAAAATATGACCGCTCCATTTCCTCTTAAGGACTGCCAAACTATGCGTAGCTAAATGTGGATGATAGTAATTAAGCCAGGCCTATATGGCTTCCATGCATGCAACCATTTTCACAGATTGTAAGCACGCTTAATACCAATTTTCCGTCAGATAGTGCTAAGCTAAGCATAGTTTATGCTTACAATTTCCTCATGAATTCTACAAAGCAACAGCTGCATGCTGTTTGCAGTGGAATTTGACGACTAGTCCAGTGCCTTACATTAAGATAGCTTGCTTTTGTCTTCACAAAATTTTACTAGGTACTCAAAACACAAGGACTCATCACATTCAAAGTACCAGGCAGAAGCTAGTATTGTATAAATCAACGTTAACACGAATTCTGTACAAAACACAAATTAAGAACAATGATGAAAGCACATTTTGAGATGAAAATTTTACGGATAACATTCGTATCGTATGGGTATAAGGTAGGTACGTCCGTCTGCCAAAGAGCAGTCAGCAAAGGACGAATGTAACATAAGATCTGTATCAAAACACGACCCACGCCGGTTTCCTTGAGTTACTTGCGTACACTTTTGCGGCCTCCAACTTGTACAGTTGTGTATATCTTTGTGTACTTAGCGAAAGCGACCAACCCATACAACTACTGATTGAAACGAGTGCCGTTTACTTTTATAGCATCGTTGTATAACTCACGTTGGAAAAGGCATCAGAAATAATTGAACAATATCAATTATACAAGTATCTTCAATAGAATGTCGTCAACATAAGATGTTTCGTTACTTCGAAAACGATTGAGAGCGACCGTAACTGTTTATACGGCGTTTATGCTTTAGTTACCTATTGAGCCTGTAAAGCCTATAAAGACTATAGGAAGCTTGAAATGTTAATATTATTTCTGTTTATTAGCTTCAATTACCTAGCTACTGTGAAACGGATTGTTAGCATTACTAGACGAGTAATATGGGAAAATCCCGAGTTTGTATTGTCGCTAGGTACTTCAAAAGTGGACTTCGGACAGTAATGAAACTATCTCATAATTTTGTTTACACAACTTTCTTACCTATTCGTTGTTGTGGAGGAGTGAAGTTGAGTTCATATAACTGACTAACTTAATCAAACTTTCCTATTGTTCTTCTTGTCCTATTTATTAGTAAACGGTGCAAGAAAGTTTAGACGTTGTCGCAGGACAATCACATCTATTGTCACAAAATATTATTGTATTGAAGGAGTAAAACCTCGCATTTATTTAACAACTAGCTTTCCGCCCGCGGCTTCGCCCGCGTGGAATTCGATTATATTGCGGTATAAAGAGAACATTCCCTCGGGAACATCATTTTTTTTCGGGAAAATAAGTACTCTATTATTTAATCCGGACTTGGTTTGCAAAATTTCAAAGCAATCGGTTCAGTAGCTACGGCTTGAAAGCGGAACAAACAAACAAACAAACAAACTCACTTTCCGAATTAAAATTTAAATAAATAAGTAAGGATTTATTGCGTAAATAATTTAACATTGTCTGTGGGTATGTTACATTAAGTTAAATGATCAGAAAGAACAAATCTGTGCCTCCTGTGAAAAGTGATACAAGTCTAAAATTGTCATTTTACAGGAGAGCAAAAACAAGATTTAAAAAAATCTAGTTCGTGCACCGAGGGGTCTATTATATACTAAAGTACTTTGATTTATAGATAAAAATTCGTTCCATAAACGTGTATTTACGGTTTTTCTGTAAACATTATACGTTCGGAGAAAATCGTGAAAAACCTTCGACTTGTACCTATTGAAATGTCTAATGCCATAAAATATTATGTGTCAGATGATACAAGTTCAGTTATATCCTGATGCACACCTGTAGTGCTCAAAATATATCTTGGTGTAAACTGATATACATGAACTTGCAAAATGCTGTAACTCAGCATTAAATATTCCCAGCTCAATGTTGCTTAAACTAAAGTAAAACATAAAACCCTGACAAATCTATTTTGAAACTTTGTACCTCGTTCCAAGTAAAATTTACCTGACTTGTATCAGTTTGCAAAAAAATAGCCCAATGAAAATAAGTGCAAAAAGATACAAATCAAGTTGTACCCCTCGCTAACATTCATATTTACGGTGTAAATAAATACAAGTCTCTAGGAAATCAATCAATGTTTATGAAAGTCCTCTAAAATTGATAATTAACTCACATATTATGCAGATATTCATCATAATCCTTAACACAGGTAAGTAGAGATCTTGTACTCATAATTTTTCGATAAAATAGAATAAGAAACAAGCTGGCTTCACCCCTATAAAAATTTCAAGTTTCACAATACTTGGACGAAAATTTGAGTAGATTACCTTCCAACTTTCTCTCTGAGGACTTACGTCTCCTGACATAACATCTGCCTGGAGAGAGATCTCACTATTAGAGTCTTTACTACATCGGTAACTCTCGACATTGGACATTAAACGCAACCTTCTCTGACCGAGATAATAACAACGACGTAGTTTCAACAGCAAGCTAGACTACGGCACTGTACACTTCTAGCATGTTGCTAAATTCCATGCCTGGTGTCTATAGTGTCTAATCTACTACATGGCCCTCACGTAGCTCTAGGTGGGCACTCCGCCAATCACATCGGATCCGAGCAACTCGCTCTTCGACAATCACGGCGAATCATCAACGCAAGCTAACGCGGCTCAAGTTTTACAACTGGCTCTTACAATCTTCCACGGTACTGCGATGTCTCATCGACCTTCAGTCTAAGAAGCGGGCTGATGTAGCGTCCCAGTGCCACATTCATCGAATAGCCGAATTAAGCGAAGTTTTGAGGATTGACTACATAAATACAACTTCTATCTTTATCTCGGTGGTTTTCGGTCTCCAGGCATAACATCTGCCTGGAAAATATCTCTATTAGAGTCTTTCCCTCAAGTTCATGATCCAATTTATTACTTATTTATAGTTATTTAAGAAAATAGTTATACCACTTTCCGGTTAGAAACTTCACTTCGTTTGGTTTGGAAACTGTTTGCGTTGTGTCTCATCGCTGCCAATGTGGTGTGCAAGTTAACACTTTCGGTCACCACGGCTTATCCTGCCGGAAAAGTGCAGGGCACATCCCGTGTAACGCTAGTGAATGACATCATCCGCTGGGTCCTCGTGAATGTCAGTGTGCCGGTGGTCCTTGAACAAACTGGTTTGGCACGTGAAGTTAGAAAGATGCCCGACGGCATGACGCTTATGCCGTGGAAGCTGGGCCAGCCTCTGGTGTGGGATGTAACCTGCGTGGGTATCCTGGCCTTATCCCGCAGGGGTGACTTGTTTTTCGCCCAGAAGATTAGCATTATCATTCAATGTAGCAATGCTGCCAGTTTTCTTGATACCCTGCCGATTGGCAGCGATTTGGAACAACTTCATCGTAGTAAATGATCTTAATTTTTTGTGTTGTTACAATAAAACTTTTCTTACTTAAACAAAAAATCAAATTACAATAGTAGTTTGTAATAAGGAGTAGATAATGAAGTAGTATAAGTAGCCTACCTAAGAGTAGTAGCGTAAATAATGGCATAGTTGATAGTATTTGTCTAATAAGATAGTAATTGGCTTTTTTTGGTAGCTAATTAAGTTAAAAAGCTTAGATAGACAGATATAATCAAACCAATCATAGCACAGACACAGTATCTGAAACGATAAATGACACCTATGATCAAATAAGTAGAGACATACTTTAAGTAAAATGCAAAATACAGAAAGAAAGAGCTACAGTAGCTGTGAATACACGTTTACTAAACAGTATTTCGTGTCAAGCAATATATTTCAATACTTAAGCGAAAAATTTAAATATATGAAATTTCGTGCAAAATGATACAACTCTCAACTTACACGTCGATCTACAGTGAATTTGGACGTGACCACACCTTGTCATAGCCGCAGCGACACTGAAGCCGTGAGCCGAGCCGATCCCACGCATCCCTGATCCCGAATCACCTCGCCCCGCGCACTCCCACCACATTCTTTATGCTCGCACTTGTATTACTTTACACAACTGTGTAATAGCGTAAATATTTTACGGGAACAGTTTGACTTTTAGATATAATTCAATTTGTATTCTTTAACATTTCAAAAATAATTTGTGCTAAATGATTCATGACGAGATGTATCACTAATCACAAAATATATAAATCAAATTGGTCTTAGATTGGTGGGTACATGTTGAGTTAAATCCTGTTTTTATTTTAGAAAAGTTGGTCCAAAGTGATATAACTGTAGATGTATCAATATTACCGAAAAAAATACGGAAAAATAAATAGTGAAAATAAATTTAACTGTACTTATACCTTAAAACACAAAAATAGCCTGAAAAATTATTATAAAAAGTGGGTATGACTTGATATGTATCTATATGCACGATTTTTTTGCAGAAATGCTGCTACTTGTATCACTTGTCACAAAAGTGAGTTAGACCTAAAAATTCGTAATTTTTTTCTGATCATTTCTAAACTATAAAACACAAAAGGGTACAAGTCGAGTTGTATCACTTTTCACAGGAGGCACAGAAATATTTATTGCAAAAAGGTAATGATACACAAATGAATAAATATATATAATATTCTGTGTCTAATAGTAGTTAGTTCTAGTTTCAAAGAAAATATTAAACTACTGTAACAAAAGAGATCAATTATTGTTCATAGTACAACTTAGGTTTCATACCTGAAGCTCTACTCATATTGACATCTATGTACGTATAGCTTCTCTAAATTTTGTGAAAAACCTCCAACGACGTAGACTAAACCAATTATACAACTGTGAGTGTGAGTGTGTATTAGCCCCTGATCCCGAAACTTTTATGGGAATTCACACCTGGAAACTGGAGAGAGCTGTTACCTATTAAAAAGTGGGACATTGTAGATAATTATTTTACATATTTACACAGATACAGATTTTGTAATTAGTGGGATAGTTTATATTTATTGAAAAGCAGTCTCGCAAAGGGTCGTCGATACAAGTTTCAGTTTTTTGATGGTGTAAAATATATTAAGTTAATTTTTAAGTGATCTTTAAGTTATTTATTGCATGGTCTGTGTTACTTGCATTATAAGTTATTATTAATATTATGCTGGTACGGCTTTTCGATTGCAATTCATGTTTTTTTCTACGTCTAAGATTTTTTCTGACTCGAAGTCAGTTTATTTTATCACAGCACGGACAAACGCCAAACACTACACTTATGATACTTTTTGTGAAAATTTTACGAGTTGATATTATTGTTAATTGTTATTTTTGTTCTAGTACGTGTCGCTGCTGCGGCCGCCGGTGACCGAGACCTCTCAGCCTGGCTCCGAGGTCATAGACAAAGTGGAGTGGAAACAGGTTAGGCTTTCATACACTATCTATTATTCAGCAGCTCGCTTTGGTGGTATTGATCTGTCAGCTGCCTCGCGGGGAGACTTTGTCTGTCTAGTTTCCTTGAGTGTGACAGATTAAACAGTATCTTACCTTTGATACCGAAGCAACTGTAGCTTTCTATTTTCTTCAAGATAACGTCTACAAAAACTGTCAAGAAATTTAATCTACCTCCAGAACTGGTACTCGTGAAGCTTCCGACAGTTAAGACTAACCACCGGATGCAATTCAATTCACTTGATTGCCGCGATGAAGTTCGTTAGCTGCGCAAATCAACTCGTGCAATATTCTGCAACACATTGTACCCAGAGCTCAGCTCGCAAGCTCTTTTAAATTGTCAGAAACTAAAACAATATCAAGCTCAACTTTTCCAGCGCTGACTCGCTCGTCTGTTTAATTTACGTCGGAACCGTTAAAATAGTTCAACTTTTTAGCACTGTCAGACTCCAGTTCAGCTTCTAAATGTCAATTACCCGAAGAAAATGTTAGTTTCAGTTGTTCAATAACTTGAGTTTGACAGTCAACCGTCCGGCTGTCGATAGCGATAACTTTATCTCGTTACATTTACAGCAGCAACTGTATTTGCACAAATAAACTTGTAACAATAGTAAACGTAATTGGGAGAACCGAGGCGAATCACTAAATATCCAATAGAGATAGGTTCTGCTTTAGTCTGTAAACAAGAATAGCTTTTAGAGATAAATTTGTTAGGCTACAAATGTTTTGGTTTTACTTTAACCGTGGTTCGTAATTTAATTAAACTTCAATCGACGGTTATCTACATAGTATTATAGAATATGAAACTTGACATTGACTTGATAAATGAATTTCGTAAACGGTCGAGCTAGTTTAAAGTTAGGGATTTAACTCGATTTATCTCGAAAAGCTGAAAGTTAAGACTAGTTTATAAAATCGATTCATATATGTGTTGTTAGATCGCATTTATATTTGCTGAAATTCCTTTGAGAACACGACCAACTTGTCACTTTAGAAAATGTACATTTTTCTTTTCTCAAGTGACGGCTTTATTGGGTATTGAGTTAGATGAGATGACCTTATCTCATTTCTGCGGCTCAAAGCAATTTCAGCAAGGGCCCCCCTCGCCGGCACCACTTATTCTACCGCCAGTCACGACGCCTACAGTATTCGCGGCCGTTTTATCATACTTAGCCCTGAAGGTTGTACCTACAGTACCACAGTACCTACGAGTACACTTGCTTCTACAATAAACAGTTTAATTAAAGTTAACGCGAAGCTATTTCACCTGAGTGCTGTACTTAAAGCTCCTGTTAACAATGACAGTAGGGTTTCACCGTGCACGATTATTATGTTGTACAAGATTCGGTAAATACCCGTAGTAGGTACTAAACTCAAAACACGTAAAATTAATCGCATTTTTTTTATTATGAAATCTGAATATGTAACTTCTAGATAAGTTTGTAAACTTAGTGGCGAGTAAATTCAACTGACAAAGTTGATGTATGCGGTTACAGTCGTGTAAACCCACGTTGTTCGAGTTTGAATAGAATCTATGTATCTACGGTTTGAAACTTTGGAAGCAACGACCTCTCAGTTCGGCACTATACATTATTGAAACAACCCGCATCCTTCGGTCCCTAAGGCCTGCTTTCGATTCAGCAACGAAAAGCTTATTTATATACTGATTCAAGTCAGATCGAAGCATCTTGGTACTTATACCTCTATCAATGTCATAGTCGCGAACCGAGTACCCCGATTGTACACCCTCAGTTGGTCACGTTATTATACTGCTGTCGGTTTGTAGATTACACCAACCCAAGTTAATAATAGATTTTATCGTGTGTCACGCTAGAACTCATTACTGCCTGAATGAACGGTTGGGTTCGGGCTAACTATGCTAGCTGTCTCTCTCGGTGCTGTGGCGGTAGTGAGGGTAGCAAGAAGTAGTCGCGCGCGGCGGGCGCGGCGGCCGGGCCGGAGCGCCGCGGCGGTGAACCGCCCGCCGCGGTGTCACTGTCTCCGAACAAATGGGTTCCCGACCCAGCTTTATATTTGCATATAGAACTGTTATTTGGATATTTGGCGCTTATGAATATAAGCTTCAACTGCCTTTTTCTACATAATACGGATGAAAGCTTTCGACTATCGCGATTGTATGTACGAGCAGATAAGATTACCATTTACGATACAGAGATATTCCTTTAAATTATATCTGAGAGTTTGCTCGGGGTAGAGTTTTTTGCTATTACGTTTCCCTATCTGCGGAAACAATGTTATTCCACGTATCGTATAGATTAGATTTGCGACATTATCATTGAATTGATTGCTTTTATCTGCTGTCGGTTCTACATCCTGAAACGTTGGAGCGTAGCCTTCATATTTTATTTTAATCTCTGTTCGTAGTGCTTCAATAAAACTATTGTGGGTAACGATAAAGCAGTAATGAAAGCGCTGCCAGCGGCAGGGCGCATGATGTGCGCACTTATTCCGGGAAATTGGAAATTCCTTCCTTTCACACCCGCTGCACTGTGACCGACTCGGTTGCGAATGAAAAGTCTTATAACATTATGTCACGCCATTTCTAACGCTTTTTGTGCAGAAATTTATTAGAAATTGGTTTTCATAGAGAAATGATTTGCATACTTACATACCTAAACGAATTGATGTCAGTATTTTATGTTGATAGGTTACACCATAGAACAGCATCTATTATAAAATTATATTACATCTAAACGCGCAGCATGAATAATTTCAAACCATTAGGCAACACATCCACGGATCAATTAACGTTTCAATGGGAACACGGGCCCCTAACTAACAAGGAGCCTTTCCTTGCTATTAATTACATTACTACACCTCCTCGGTCCTAAAAATACAATTTTCCTTCCAATAGACGCTGATGAATAGCCTTAGTCAGCGATAAATTGTCAGATTGAATGTTTTACGTTCCTTAATTCGTATACCATGATTTACAAGTCGGTGTATCGTGGTAATTATTTACGAGTGTTTACGATTCGAACCATTTCCTATTAAGCAACGTTTCTTTGGAAACGTCGAACTATTGTTGTAGACTAAATACCAACAACGGAAAAGTAGCAAACTATTCAAAACTTATGAATCTGTCGATATGCATGTTATACGTTTCCGTATGGTCTTTAAAATTGAAAAACATTTATCTACTTAACAGAATGTCGTTTCAACTTGTTTTAAACTTCATAATTATCACTAATCAGAATCTTTTCCTTAGAATAAGGGAACATCCACAATAATATTTAGATCTAACGAGCTGTTACCCGCGACTTCGTCTGCGCAGAATAAGTATTTCGGATTGCGTGGCGTGGAATATATGGCATTAAAATTATCACACAAATAATTTTTGAATCGCATTTGACAAATATAACAGCTTTTTTAACAAATCGCTAGCACCTTGAAAATTCGCAAAACAACCATAACTGTCAACGACGTCTGCCCGCGTTCGGGTCGCGCACTCAGCGACGCGTGACGTTTACCCCGCGCATGCGCGTCACTTCAACGGTTTTGACAGCCGACGCCAAAACTCGCAAATGGTATATTTTACCCGACTTACTTGAGAATTATCGTCGTATATTGGATAATTCACAGAATATCATTACAATTTGTAGCCTATGTGTTATTCTGATGTATAAGCTACATTATTGTAAAGTGTCATTAAAATCCATTCAGTAGTTTTTGCGTGAAGGAGTAACAAACATCCATCCATCCATACATCCATCCATACATCCATCCATACATCCATCCATCCATACTCACAAACTTTCACGTTTATAATATTAGTAAGATGATTATGGGTTGACTAGCTGTGCCCGCGACTCCGTTCGCGTGGAAAAGTGACTAATTTCCCCCGTTTTCCCCACATTTTTCAATGTTTCTTCGGTCCTATTTGTCGCAGCGTGATGTTATATAGCCTAAAGCCTTCCTCGATAAATAGTCTATCCAAGACAAAAATATTTTTTCAATTCGAACCAGTAGTTCCTGAGATTAGCGCGTTCAAACAAACAAACTCTTCAGCTTTATAATATTAGTACCTATAGATATGGCAATGGTTTATAGGTGTTCGATATACTTTGGTCGGATCCGCAATGCATCGGCGGCTGCGTGGCGAACGCCCTCCGCGGCGCGGGCACGTACTTCGGGCCCGACGTCACTTCCTCCTTCCTCCAGAAAAACAAGCTCAGCTTCCTGGTCCGGAGCCACGAGTGCAAGCCCGGTGGTTACGAGATACTACACAACGGAAACGTAAGTCGAATTATACCTACAACCCGTACGAATTAACTGTGAACTCCGCTGGAATGCGACCCCTTTCCTGCTGCCCCGCGCGGTGCCCCGCATTCTCCGCAAGCGCTCAGTAGCGATAGCATCTTTGTTACCGTTGCGCGTTTTCTCGTTTCCATCATCTAAATACGTTTAATCTCCTGTTGCTATTACTGCGCGTCACAGCGCGAGGTGCACAGTTAATTCGTACGGGTTGTACCTTGGCTTACATTGTATTCCGTGAGTCAGACGTGGTAAAAGCAAAGGGCCCTTGCTTTAGAAATATAGAAGTAATGCCTTTTTGAGAGTACGTTGCGCTATAAAACCTGATGACACGATGTGTCGTATAATGTTATTTTTTTACAGCGCTGTTTTTACCATAACGACGTAAAAGTATAGTAATAACATCGTGTGCTAAGTGTTCTCTATAAACCGTGAGATACGGTAATTCAAGTATGATAACAGCTTGAGTAAGATGTTCCTTGTAGGAACCACTTGCTTGAAGTGCGTATCGACCTTGACTTCCTCAAGGAGTTTATGCCGAAGCTCCTTCACATTTTGGAACGACTCCAAATATGAATGACGGATAGCGGGTATTATTACTAATGATAGATGCCTACCGTCGGTTAGGCAGGCAGTAGTCATTAGGTACGTTTATAGACGTAGCCAAGCCACACATTGCTCGTTAACATTACTCGTAAGTTTATATTTAGATTTGATTGACCTAGATTCTCCCATTAGTCGCATTCGGGAATGACAAATGGGTTCATTTTGGGCGCCATTATTTGTCACGGCAGTTCAGCTACTAACCAGTATTTGCATAGAAACGGAAATATTGGACAAATAAAGCAAGTGGTATGATAAATTGTTTCGGAATTGGTAGTTATCTTCAAAAAGACTTAGTTAAGACAAGTATCTGAAAGATTATCTAGATTCTAGATCTAGAACAATTAAGGGAAAAGAAACAATTTAGCAGAAAACTAGTCATTAACAACGCAACATTAATTCCAATTTCGTGTTTTTTGCGACCGTGTAAGGTCCTCTGGTTTATTTTGGGAGGTCGGTGATCTGCTTAGTCAAGCAATTTGCCGATAACTCGTGGACGAGAAAGGCGCTACAAACGCTGGAATAATCACCCTTAAGAAGGCTTATAACTTTAATAAAGGCGTTGAAACTTTCAACAATGTAGCCGTTATACCATTATGAGCCTGCATTGTTAGTTGGGGCATTATCTTCTCGGGGTCAAACATTGTACAGAGAACGAAATACAAAAGCATTTTCAAAAAAGTTGCGCAACTTTGATATACTTAGTTTCATAACAGAGTCCATACACAAATTTTAGCCCTAATAAATTG
The DNA here is from genome assembly GCA_005406045.1 of Adoxophyes honmai. Classification (NCBI taxonomy): domain Eukaryota; kingdom Metazoa; phylum Arthropoda; class Insecta; order Lepidoptera; family Tortricidae; genus Adoxophyes; species Adoxophyes honmai. Next base: position 227,017 of record BHDV01013400.1, read on the forward strand.
TTACTAGTTAATTGCTACTTCCAACTAATCGTTTTCATAATCTGCAAAGACACCCTATGAACTAAATTCGTCGAGAGTTAGCATATACAGGGTGTCCCATAAATCGCGACCAAGCCTGACACCGGAGGTAGTTCAATCCAAGAGCTATCGAACCAACCCAACATGACCTCAGTAAAAGTTGGACGGTTTTCGAGATATTTCCAATTTAGTGTTTTTTTCGAACTTCGCCCGTTTTGCACCTCTTAAGTGCCATAATTTGTTTAGATAGCTCTTTATCCTCTTTTTTTTATTGTTACATTATTACAAATAGTTAAATTTAATAATAGCAGTGTTACTTTGTTAAAAACGTGCGAGAGATACGAATGAAACGTAGTTGATTGTTGAAATAAATGATCAACCAAAACAATAAGTTGGCATTTGATCACCTGCCCTGAAAAAAAAATACTAGACCGTGCAAGAGATAATTACTTTAAAAACTTGCGTATATTATGCCAATTTCAAAAAGGTATAATACTTGATGGTTAAGCTGGTAAATTGAGAGATTTTGGAAGATCTTGCTAACGTGCCATTAAGTTAATTGAATGTTAGCCATCACTAATTGTTTGAGTTAGGTATCGTGCATTGTTAATTATTGTCTGCAACATGATATTTTTAGGATTTCGTAACCTAAGGGTGAAAACGGGACCCTAATACTGAGACTTCATTGTCTGTCTGTCTGTCTGTCCGTCTGTCCGTCTGTAACCAAGCTGTATCTAAAGAACCGTAAGAGCTAGGCAATTGAAAATTTCAGAGAAGACGTATTTCTATTGCCGCTATAACACCAATTACTAAAATCAAAATAATAATAATGATTAAGGGAGGCTCCCATAGAAAAAACGTGATATGTTGACCGTTTTTGGTACGAAACCCTTCGTGCGCGACTCCGACGTTTCTCAAAGATGGGTTGGATGGTGTATTCGGGTCAGAGGATGCCAATTTGAACATTTGTTGTAAAATATTTCTGATTTTAAAAATTATTTCCACCAAGAAGCGGCGACTAACGTGGTTCTACATTTTATCAAGTTGAATGGCACTTTGACATTGTTTATCGTTTTAAGCATTAGTATTTGTAGTAAATTGTAGTGACAAAACAAACACATAATCTGTGAAAATTACAGCTCGCAGAATGACGACTACTAAAAACGGCCAAAATATCACTTTTTTTCTATGGGAGCCTCCCTTAATAATAATAATTATTTTGATTTTAGTATTTGTTCTTATAGCGACCACAGAAATACGTCATCTCTGAAAATTTCAATTGCCTAGCTCTTACGGTTCTTTAGATACAGCCTGGTGACAGACGGACAGACGGACATACAGACAGACAGACAAACAATGAAGTCTCAATAATAGGGTGCCGTTTTCACCCTTTGGTTACGGAATCTTAAAAATACCATGTAACAGATAATAATTAACAATGTACGGTACCTATTTCAAACAATTAGCGATAGTTAACGTTCAATTAACTTAATGGCACGTTGGCAAGATCTTCCAAAATCTCTCAATTTACCAGCTTAACCATCAAGTATTATACCTTTTTGAAATTGGCATAACATACGCAAGTTTTTAAAGTAATAATCTCTTGCACGGTCTAGTATTTTTTTTTCAGGGCAGGTGATCAAAGGCCAACTTATTGTTTTGGTTGATCATTTATTATGACAATCAATTACGTTTCATTCATATCTCTCGCACGTTCTTAACAAAACAACACTGCTATTATTAAATTTAACTATTTGTGGTTATGTAACAATAAAAAAAATGAGGATAAAGAGCTATCTAAAAAAATTATGGCACTTGAGAGGTGAAAAACGGGCGAAGTTCGAAAAAAATACTAAATTGCCAATATCTCGAAAACCGTCCAACTTTTACTGAGGTCATGTTAGGTTGGTTCGATAGCTCTTGAATTGAACTACCTCTGGTGTCAGGCTTGGTCGCGATTTATGGGACACCCTGTATAAGCTGCTGAACTATGAACTGACCAGTACGTAACTCATTTTGTAGTAAGGGTCTTAGAAAAAGATGTCTTGTTTCTTGAAGCGTTTATCGTAGGTAGCTTTGCGAACACCGGGTTCTTTACGAGTATGTTCGCGATAAAATCTAGTGCTCTAGGACTTGTCGAACCCCAGTACGGTCGTAAAAGTTTGAAACCCTTCGACAGGTCATTACAATTTTCTCTGCTTCCAACTACTACGAGCTGGGGTCCAACAAAGGCGCGTACTTGAAACTCTGCGGCAATTCCTTGGAGAGGCAGTTTGTGCAGTACACGGCAGCTGTGTCGCGGACTCGCCGGCTTACGTTCCGTCAACGTGTCGGACTCGTCGAGACTTCAGCCATGAGGGAGCTGCATAACCACATCATGTCGGCGCGGAGGCCGCTTGAAGCCACTTTTAGAAGCATGGATCTGGATCAAAGCGGTAATTACCAGTTTTTTATTTTGCATTAAAACATGTACAGAGCTAACTTAAGATGTATCTTCTCAAAACTAAGCTATAGTTTTAATAGATCAAGTCTCATATTTTAGAAGTGACATATTTTATGATAGTGATACGGACTAGTGATGTAACGAATGTGTGTTTTTGAACATTCGCGAATGCGAATGCGAATGCGAATATCTGATATCGACATTCGCGAATGCGAATGCGAATGCGAATATTCAGTTTGTGTTCAAATTTGGCGCCATTTGTATGGTTTAGTGGCAGTCTCGTACTGAACGAGGTACGTTCCGTTCTAGGCGCATTCGGAATCAGACTATTTAATACTTGTCGCAGTTTTTTTAAGTAGTTACACTTTATTTAGCTCCGTAACTATTACGACACATTGCGACTGTGTGCGGTACAGTTTTTGAGTGCAGTAACGGTTCTCACACAATACAGGGTGGCCAGGAAAGTAACGTCCTAAAACATTTTTTATTTGCCTCGTGTCCAGAGGTATCTGAATTACCCATATGTATATTTTACGATTGTTCATAGTTTTCGAGTTACGATTTTTTTAGAGATTTTTTCCAAAAACGTGACGATCGGTTTCAACATATATTTTTTTAAAAGTAGAAGAAGTTTTTTTTAATTCATTTTTTGCTACTCATTTTCTAATGAACTGTGCGTTTATGTAAAAAAAAAAAACTTTCAAATTATGTAAGATTGTAACTTTTCTTGAGTTCTTTTTCATTAATTGACAAATCGTACAATTAATAAAAAAAATGTTTTTTCAAATTTTCCGCCTCGCTGTTTTTGATATCTGATTTCAAAGAAAAATAGTCAATATAAAGTACATTTTTTTAAAGTTATAATGAAAGTTTAGAGTCTAGAGCATTTTTTGAAGCTACTTAGAAACTAAGAAAGAGGCAATTTAGATCTTTAAATTGAGTTCGAAAATTTAAATGAAATGATAGCTCACTTCACGCGAATTCTCAACTTAAAGTTTTTTTTTCAGTAACTATAACTACCATCAAAGCTATGAAGCTGATTATTTTTTACATAAACGCACAGTTCATTAGAAAATGAGTAGCAAAAAAAGAATAAAAAAAAACAACTTCTACTTTAAAAAAAATATATGTTGAAACCGATCCAGTCACGTTTTTGGAAAAAATCTCTAAAAAAATCGTAACTCGAAAACTATGGACAATCGTAAAATATACATATGGGTAATTCAGATTAGTGATGTAACGAATATTCGCATTCGCATTCGCGAATATTCGCATTTTTTCGCATATTCGCATTCGCATCCGCATTCGCAAATTTTATTGCGAATGTTTTGCGAATATGAATACTTATTAGAAAAAAACTATTTGAAAACAATGGTAGGTTAATAAAATCAAAATCCATTCGTTTATAACTTTATAACCTTTATGGAGTTAAATAAAGTGCAACTACTTATAAAAACCGGGCAAGAGCGTGTCGGGCACGCACATGATAGGGTTCCGTAGCTAGCTAAATTTCATTTTGCGGTTGACTCCATACATTTTGTTCAGACCACTGTAACTACATAAAGTTGGTCGATTTATTTTAGTAATATTTCAAAAGTTACGATGGAGGGACATCTCAAATTTTATCTTTGTTTTAGATTATCTCAAGACTGGGGGGTTTGACCTACATAGTGTCTCTGCATTTTTTGTTGCATTTTAAAAGACCTTTTTAACGATAGTCCACACGTTGGGGTTAGTCCAATTTTCATAATTTTAAAAATCAACTTTTGGAACTTTATTATCTATCTCTCCACCAATTTTCGTGACAATTGGCGCAGTAGCGGCGGAGTACGAGCCGGAACGGATGGACGGACGGACGGACATGACGAAACCATAAGGGTTCCTTGTGGACTACGGAACCCTAAAAACTGCGACAAGTATTGGCTAGTCCGATTCCGAATGCGCCTTGAACGGAACGTACCTCGTTCAGTTCGAGACTGCCACTAAACCATAGAAATGGCGCCAAATTTGAACACAAACTGAATATTCGCATTCGCATTCGCATTCGCGAATGTCGATATCAGATATTCGCATTCGCATTCGCGAATGTTCAAAAACACACATTCGTTACATCCCTGATTCAGATACCTCTGGACACGAGGCAAATAAAAAATGTTTTTGGACGTTACTTTCCTGGCCACCCTGTATTGTGTGAGAACCGTTACTGCACTCAAAAACTGTACCGCACACAGTCGCAATGTGTCGTAACAGTTACGGAGCTAAATAAAGTGTAACTACTTAAAAAAACTGCGACAAGTATTAAATAGTCTGATTCCGAATGCGCCTTGAACGGAACGTACCTCGTTCAGTACGAGACTGCCACTAAACCATACAAATGGCGCCAAATTTGAACACAAACTGAATATTCGCATTCGCATTCGCATTCGCGAATGTCGATATCAGATATTCGCATTCGCGAATGTTCAAAAACACACATTCGTTACATCACTAGCTAGCAACCTGTCACCGCAATATCACTTTTAACCATCTGGCTACCCTGAATTTGCTAAACGTGGCACTGGATTTTTGAATTCATGTGCTCTGCCTACCCCTCATGGAAATACAGGCGTGAGAATATGTATGTAATCAAACGGTGCCAAAGGGGGTAGGGGTTCAGAAGAACACTTCCCTTTTTCTTCCTTTTCTGTCAAAAGTGGCTACAAAGATGATAGGTTAAGCTATGTTGAAACCGGCAGGCAAGCAACCTGCTAGAGTTGTTCCTTTTACATGTAACTTTTCATCATTAGTGTTATTTTCTAACGTCACAAACTATTTTTTGGGCGTTTATTCGAGCGTTTCATCCGCCTCATTCATCTGGCTAGATTTTTACTCTTATAACGTTTTTGGATATTTGTTAAGTGTTCTTGTTTCTCTAATAGATGACTACACGATGGTATCATAATATTATTCTTCCATTTTCACAAAAAAGTGGCCAGATGAATGAGACGGTTGAAACGCTCGAAGAAATGTGTAAAATTCACTATGCTCGAAGAAATGCCCTAGATTCGTCGACGAATTGTAATTTTTTACGTTATTTATTGTCTAAGGGGGCAAGACTGGACAAACTTTTCACTTGTAACACGAAATCTGGCCAACCTTCATGTCACAACGGCAAAATTACCAGAATTTTTAACTAAACTTAACATATATGATACTTTTTGGTCCAAATAAAAGAGTCGTATAGAAATAATTAAATATATTAATGTAAATTACAGTCCATTAGCATCCTATCACGAACACGCTCTTACGGCAAATGAAATGCAAGTTCTTTATAATTACAAGCGGCCACTCAACAACTGCTGGATCATGCTCACATTAAATCAGGGTTTTGGAAAAAATAACAGATAAATCTGAAAGAAATACTATAAAATGTCTGATATAGTAGTACCAGAAATATAAGTCACATCGGTGTACCTGCGCAGAATGCATTTGAATAAGTTTTAGCCAATCACAATGCAGTGCCACTGCGCGGGAATCTTTAACGGCCATTGGCTAATACTGCGCGACGCCGGCAACTACGGCGCCTTTGCCTGGCGAGATGAGCGAGAAAGAAAGCTTTAACCTGTTACTGCATGTTCTACTTTATACTTAAAGTTTTAAGGTTTTTATTGAATTGGTAATACATTCTGTTACATTCAGTACTTGTCGCGGCCGAAGATTGCCGATGAACTTATATTTGTGGTACCAGTGTGCTGTAAGCAGTAACAAAGTGTAAGGGAAGTCGGCAGTTTAAGCGCAGTCAAAAAACAGTCCGTATAGTGTCCGGAATCAAACTCGGCAAGATTTTAAGTAGTGGATATTATCCATTGAAAAGTAATGCGCGACCTCACGTACTACTAAAGCCGTATTAAGTAAATGCTGACTGTAACAGATTGAACGTGACGAATCCGCGAATTGGCATGTAACGAACTAATTTGTACTATGAGTAATCTTTCCAAAACCCTGACTTTGATGTATTGTACAAACATTTGTAATTCACGCTTCGCTAGCAAATCAAGAGAAGCAAATCGGACAATAATCACATTTATTATTGCTGGCGATCCCTTTACACTTCACAGCCGAAGTGACAACTTCACAGCCGAAGTGACAACTTCACAGTCGAAGTGACAACTTCACAGCCGAAGTGACAACTTCACAGTCGAAATGACAACTTCACAGTCGAAATGACAACTTCACAGTCGAAGTGACAACTTCACAGACAGATACAGTTGCCTTAGATATGTTTCTACGCGTGTATCTTCAACATCCCATAGCCTTAATATGAAGCGATGTGTTTCGAACATCATTGAACACCAGCGTTACTATAAAAGGGACAATCGCAGCGAACAGATTGCAAGTATGGCTATGAGATATATTCGACCCGGTTGTTACATATCCTCAAAAGCGTTATCTCCTAGTAGACCAATTTCCATTCATTTACTGAAGCATCTATTCACAGTAGCATATTGTCCAACTTGAATCAACACAGAAACGTAGGGTTAGGTTTTTACGTTTTCATCGGCCCGGAAAGCCAGAAAAATGTAGAAATAGGAGCTCCGCGCGAGCGGGGCTCCCTCGATACTGTTTCTGTGTCGATTCTAATTGGGGAAAAATGCTATTTTGATAAAAAGCTTTAGTAAAAAACGACACTGAGAAGAAAGTCTAAAGAAAGAAGAAAGAAAAAATGCGAGCGGAAATTTTGCTACTCTGAAATAATGATTTTCGGAAAATTATGTAACCAGTTATTCGGGCTGGTTAGTTAAAAGGATTAACTTCTGCCCTTAGACTTGATCTTAAGTATCTAAACCAACCGAAAATGTGTAATTTTGCTTGAAGAATATTTGTTTTGATTTGCTTCATAGTGTTCTGTAATTCTAAGGCATTTACTTATTTACCACACGCACACGATAACTAATACATACTTGTACTTATGTACAAAAATACAAGTTTTGTTTATACATACGTTTACATATCTCGAGATAGTTTGCTATGAGCATGACCTAAGTGTATCTTATAGAAAAGGAATATATTATTACATAGATATTTCTCTTACACCGTGTGGAGTGTTTATTTATACCCACTATTTATTATTTTATTACTAACATTATGACAGATTTCTTATGGAAACGCATTCCGCAATGTATTACAGGCGTCTGCCGCAAATAAGAATCAAGGGCGATTCAGAACAGCGAAAGATATTATTTGCGACAAACAGCATACAAGTAGTATTTAATTTATTAATCATAAAACTAAGTAAACACAGAAAACAAACTAATACTTTTAGTCCAACCATTTTGTTCAATCGGTACAACAAAAACAAACGTCAAATATCTTTGGCAGTAAAGGTTTTTTGTGTGGGTGGTAGGAGCTAGGATATTCGACTAAGTGCTTTCGAATCTAAAAAATTGAACTAGAAACTTCGCGTCCTTTCGCTCCTTCGGTTCGTAAGCCAAGGGAGCGTGACAGAGACGGGGCGAAGAATCAACTCTTTCTAAATTCGACATATGGGTACGACAACCACTTGCAATTCGTTACTACTTTCAGGGCGACGAGGGCAACTTGTCAACAACAACCCAACGCCGACTCGACTTTATGCCTAATATTGAAATTTAAGCCCTATGTCATATGTTGTAGGTTGAATTTCAAAAAATGATAATTACATATTAAAGTAGTGTACGACGAGTTGTCAAAGTATCATTTTTTGAAATTCAACCTACAACATACGACATAGGGCTTAAATTTCAATATTAGGCATAAAGTCGAGTCGGCGTTGAGTTGTTGTAATGAGCGAAGACCTTATTGGTGTTTCTCCTTCACTGTTATTATTAACACAGACAGTTATTAAATAATTAGCACAAACGGTAAACAATTTGAACGGAGAAATTGCAAGATTACCCTTTGATTCGTTGGTGATTACTCCGAAACAATGATACAATAAGATGTTATTTCTGGGCGTAGGTTTATCCTAGAATGTCCTTACGCCTTCAAAAACCCACGATTTGGTCCCTCAACTTCACTCAACACCGCATAGGTATCTGTAAACTCAACGTATCAACTAATTAAATTAAAATGCATTGATAGTATGAATCATACTATGAATGAAGCATACCTAAATACCTACTCTTATTTATCGGCAACGGTAAACAAACTAATGAAACGATAAAAATCTGCTCATTATGAGCCTAATCACAACACAAGAACAAAGGAAAACCAACATTAGAGATCATTTCAAAAATTAATCATCATTTTTATGCTACAAATGCAATCATTACCCGTAACCTGAGATACGGTGTAACGGCCTCATGGTATCATTGCTTCGGTATCCCCCCTCGCCCCGCGTCCCCAGCCTGCCCCCTACTCCCTGCGCGGTTTCCGCTTCCGCTGACCGTCGCCCGCGCCGTCTGTGTCCACTAGGGGCGTTTTCTGTTGACAAACCATCGCTGATTATACAAAGTGTTACGAAAACCGGTAAAAATGTAAAGCGAAAAATATTGTAAACCCTCTAGTGCTAACTAAGTCACTTAATAGTACGAAAGTTATCATAGATTTTTAAAGTGTATTCTTCGGCGGATTTTTAAATTTAAATTCAAAAAGGTATGCAAACTCAATAAGAGGAATTAATGGCTTTTTTTTTTCAATGTAAATGGACTCGTTATAGTGGGTCATTTATTCCTTTTTCTGTTTTACTCGTATTTTTGGAAGGTAACGTCACCGGTAATGAACAAGGATCCAGTAATGGACGATGACTCTTAGGAATAGTAAGTTATTTTACGACAGCCCATCAACTATTATGATCTTTAAATTATGAATGAAGTGTCCATTAACGGTGCATATCAACTTAATCCGTCTATAACTAGGACCGTTGCCTTAACACATTGTATGATTGAGGTAATCAACTATTTCGTGCTGTTATTTTGACCAGTTCACGAGACAACTGTGCACGTGACCACGTGTTACCGTGTTTTCGGAACCAAATTTTCATGACAATGTACGTAATATCTGTACATTATTACATTAATGGTCACACTATACCCGTACATTTAACACACGGTAGAGTGTCAAAGCTAAATTGAAGTAATTAACTAAATCTGAGATACAATCGTTTATTCAAAAATCTATTCGGTAATCATCATGACTTCATATATATCTTAAGAACTGTCAAGTACAGGGATGGCAAATCGATGACAAGCGTATCAAACTTGGGACGCAAAATTCGCACGCAACAAAGTAGTTTAGGCATCGAATAATAAAAGACCCATCCGAGTCCCAACAGTCCATCCGAGACGAATCCTTGTAACTTTATTCCATCAAAAACATTCTGTAAAAAAACTAGCCCAGTCTCGATGGAGCTGCTTGTTTTTCTCTAAAAAGTAATGAAATCTAGACAAAGTCGTGCAGTTTAAGGTTCCTTAATGCGATTTCTTTATTATTTTAGTTAATGTTGTGTGACTTGGCCGTTGAACACTCTTTACACGTTAGTGGGTACAAGTCAATTTTGTTGTAACCTTTGTTTGTTAAGCAAGATAATAGCCCATACTGGTATTGGTAATTGGTATATAAAGAGTCGTATACTATGTTGATTATTTAAAGCCAATTATGGACATGGGCTTCCTGAAGGCAATATAAAAAAAATCTAAGGGGACGCTTGTTACAAACAAGAAAAAACTTATTTCGGTTAAAAAGAAGAATGATCCAGGTACCTCCGTGGTTTCCGTCTCCTGCTCGGGCTCCGGCTCGGGCTGCGCGTCGAGCGCGGCCTTGCTCCGCGGCGCGGGCGCGGCCTCCTCCGCCCCCGCTTCCGCTTCAGCCTCTGCCTCCGCTTCTGGCTGCGGATCGTCTTCAGTCACCGCGTCAGTCTTCTTGAACTCTGCTTCCAACTCCGTATCCTATATCGTGGTATTTTAAGTCAGTTTTATAGCGTAAGGCCGGCCACATACATTCGGGAAAATTCCGTTTCGGAATGTCGAATCGGAAAATCAAACGCGGTCAATCCATATAAAATCTATGGACCGCCACACACATTCGGAAGCTTTCCGTTCGGAATTCCGAACGGAATTTTTCCAAATGTGTGTGGCTGGTCTACATGGTGCTCGTGAGCATTGCGAGAGATTTCAACCACGAATTCCAGAGGCTATAAGAAGTAATAAATGTTATATGAACTTAGGTCGAAACACGATTTTTTTTACTATTATTAAGGCACGTTTATACGACATTATAGATGAATCGACGAGACATGATCCCTGGGACACTGACAGTAATAATCACGATACAACCTTGTACCGGCGTCACCGTTACATTAAAATCGAACCGTAGCCGTTTAAAAATTACGTTTATTTATTTTAGGTAGATTTATTTCATTACAATGATATTTCGATGGAATTATAACAATTCTTAACATTTACAAGGAATTATCTCAACCAGAATTTACGTTTACGTCTTGCAAAAGTTACTTCGTTTGGAAGACATCGACTAATGTGGAAAAATATCGATAAAAAATGTCGATAAAAATTGTCGATAAGTTGAAAAGAATGTACACAAAATACACCAAAGTAGTACACTTTCCGCCTTCGATTTATAATCATTTAAGTTGTCTGCAATGCGAAATGCCGAAAAGACTACGTAAAACTGTACTCAACAGTGAAACGCTGGAGTTTGTGGTGCGCTTGCGAGATCATTTTGCTCGCGAGCAACAAAACGGTGGACCTTTGTTGCCAATTGAGAACGTACGCGACCGTGTTGCTGATGCTCTGGGGATCGGAAAGGCTACCGTCTCCCGAATTACAAAGGAGAAGTTCGGCAAATCCTCGATGGAGGAGAACATACTCTCATCTCCAAAGAATAAGAAACATAATAGGGCACACCCCGTAACCCATCCCGATGACTTCTATGTGGCTGCAATACGGAATCATATTTACGGCTACTACGCACGGGGTGAACTGCCAACTTGCAAAAAGTTATTGGCATCGCTGAAATCTGCTGATTTATTTCAAGGCGGTATCACTTCTCTCAGAGTCGTCATAAAGAAATGTGGATTTCGGTACGGGAAGTCTGTATAAAAGGAAAGTATTGATGGAGCGAAATGACGTAGCATTGATGAGGTGTGATTTTCTACGAAACAAAACAGTTTATCTCCTCATTATTTTATCGCCCTGCATTTTTAATAATAACCGTACTCAAACTGATTTGACTATGCCAATAGATGCACAAAGATATCATAAATAGAGGGATATTAACAAAAATTAAAAATAGTTACCGGCCAAATTTTTACTAGTATAAGGATTTTGTAAAAAACTTTTCGGTACGGTACGGGCCTTACATAAATGACCTGCTTCACAAAACGAAAGTTTGTTTACTGGGTAAAATTATACGATTAGGAAATGAAATGGGTCCATTTCTATTTTTGGAAAATTTAGGTTTTTTTAGGTTTTAATTTATGCCAAAAAATTTAAATCACTTCAACGACAACATAATAAAACTCCTTTGTCTATAATAAAGTTAAGTTCCATCGACACTCCCCATCACTAACATGAACTGTCATGAATCATGTCAGGGATCATGTCTCGTCGCGTCAACAATAGCAATTATTATGTATGAAAATTATTAAAAAAAATCGTGTTTCGACCTAAGTTCATATAACATTTATTACTTCTTATAGCCTCTGGAATTCGTGGTTGAAATCTCTCGCAATGCTCACGAGCACCATGTATAGATGTCGTATGGATTTAGTGCGTTCGGAGAGTCTGATTGGAGATTCCGAAACGGAATTCCGTATGTATGTGGCCGGGCTAAGGGTACTTACATAAAGAAACAAGTTTTAGGTAAAATCTGTGCGTTTACTTATACAGGTTTCAACTGGCCTCTTTCTCTATGCAAATTGACCCTGCACCGGTCGGTACCGACTCGCACATACTTGTCTGTGCCGGAAACTTGTTTCTTTATGTAAGCATCCTAATGGTAGCCATACACGATCCATTCTATCGTCCAATCGGCATGACGCTATCGATTGGATCAGTTAGAATTGACCGTGTATGGAAGTGGATTGGCATGAAAGTTTGGACAGTTTAAACTGATGGTGTATGGTGTATATGGACGAACTGCAGATTGGATCAAGCCTGCAATATCATGCCGATTGGACGATAGAATGGATCGTGTATGGCTACCATAATGTCTCGATGCAATTTTAATTTACGCTGTAGCACAATTAAAAAAAACAGCTACGTAGATAAAAACAAGGCCAGTAATTACTTTCTAGCGACCCACTCCGGCTTAGCACGGGTGCAATGCTAATTTCAATACTACAGAATTAAAACCTCTAAAATACAACACTACTATATTTTTACTCTACACATAAACTTTTCCTTTTGGATCACTCTGTCTATTGCAGCATGTTGCGATGACGATTCTCTTTGGTTATACCACATTCATATACGTGATCCATTTTTTTTGTTTCAAGTAAATGAAGTACAAAACTTATTACAAACTTTAACTTTTTTTACAAATGACTTTGGTCCATCTTCCACTCATCACCTCACTGGTTGGTGGTAGGTACTATCGCGAACAAGGATTGTCGAGCCACTTATCTATGTTTGTAACTTGGTGGTGTAATACTAATTTATTTATTACAATTAGAGTTACACAGCATTACAGACAAATCCAATGCGCTATGAACTTAAACTAACACAATTCCACAAATTTACGCGACACTACAATGTTCACCAATACACCGCGAAATAGATGTAGATAAACAAAGAGTCAAATAAAAAAAAAAAAAAAACACTTAGGTTAGGAGAAACCACTAGATCGCCTATCATCCATCAGCTCACAGAATCTAATAGCTGACATCTAGTAGGTCACATCGGTCATTGATTACACGTCTAAATTGCGAACAGTGGTAAGTGTCTCAACGATCCTTGTTCGTGACTGTACCCAAGACCAGTCCAAAACCTGGCTCGCATTGTACGGGCGGCGCGCTCTGCCTACTCACCCTTGTCGATCCGCAGCACAGGTAGACGATGAGGCCGACCACGGCCAGCAGCCCCAGCAGCGCCACAGCGTACATCCACGGGTTGTCGGCCATGAACTTCAGCGAGCGTTCGACCACGGAGTCCTAGGGGAATACTAGCGGTACTACTTGGCACTAGGTGATACAAAGGTCAACATTATACTCAGTTTATTTTAAGATTTGAAATTTCAACGGAAAAAAAAACGGATTTTTATCTGTAATCCAAAGGTAAAACTAGATATGATTGGTGCAATACCACTTAGTATTGTTTGTATCAGCATTTGCGGCGACGCCTTGTGTTTACTTAAAAATGACAGAGGTTTTGACGGTTAAGATTCAAATCTCAAGATAAAAGGAGTATATTAAGTAGCAAGTAGCCTTTTTTTATAGCCCTATTTAAAAGGAAAGGTCGTGAGCGTTCGTACGTAAAGTAAATTGACTAGCGCCGACACACGATATTACACTCAAATTCTCCGACCTGTATTATCTAGCAAGAGTGTATAGCGGTCTCTAAAGAGAGTGACGAGACGTCCTATTACAATCGGCATCTAGCAAGAGTGCCTAGCGGTCTCTATCAGTGACGAGACGTCCTATTACAATCTATATCCTAGCGGCCTCTAGCGAGAGTGTCGCGAACCTCTCTGGCCCGTCGCACGAGGAACGCGACGTAGCAGGCGATGGGGATGGCCACGTAGACCGCGTACAGCGCCCAGTAGCCCGGGCTGTAGTTCGTGGCGCGGAGCACGCGGTTCCACAAAGAGGTCTGAACCGTAAGGCCAAAGTTTATAAAAATAGGGCCATTGGGGTTACTTTGGGATCGAACCATACGCGAAGGCAATGACACAACTGATTTATTTATCTATCCGCAATTGGTCCTAAGCTTAAACTGCCATTACAACTTTATATTACAAGTTTTTGCTCAATTTGAATAAAAATTGGTTTTTCATATGCAGGCTCATGGGCGCTTTCGATACAAATTACACCTGAAAATAACAAGATCCGTAAGTTTATAAATTGCCTACTTTTTTCTAAAAAAATTACAAACTGCCGTAAGATTCTAAACGAGAGAGAAATTGTATTATTTTACGCCCTCATTTTCGTAAAATTATCATTTTAGGTTAGGTTAAATTAGATTATGCGAAAATGTGGGCGTAAAAAAATTTGGTCTCTCGTTTGGAATCTTACGAAAGTTTATGAACTTCCTAGGTAATTTATTAACTTACGGATTTTGTTACTTTCTGGTGACATACACAATTTACCCTGTATGAATGACCAGCAGCACTATTATCAATACAATAACAGCCCTGCTGGATCAAACATCAACGACGAATCAGATAACCAATCCCCTTAGCACGACAGGGTGCGAGTAGAGATACACGCGAGATAGACTATACCTGTCCCTGTCTAACTAGAGACGTCAGTAAGTGACAGGTAGACTATCCCGCGCGCGACGCGACTAGAACGTGTAGCCGTGCTACTACAAATATCAAGAGTGTGTCTTACCTAGTGATGGTCGACTCGAGTCGAATTCTCTCAGACTCGAGTTCGTAAATCGAATGGAATCGACGTCGACGGGTCTATGTTTATGTTCATTCATTCATTCATAACAAACAAAACAAGAAACAAGTGTCACATATTACGTAGATTTTAAATTTTAAACTGCCGGTTGTTGTTCTGTTTTTGAAAAAGCCGGGTCCCAATAGAGTAATCCTTAGTTTGGAATGTATTAATGGTTGTTGAAGGAATAAAATGGTAAAAAAACAAAAATACATTCACTTGTTCATTCAGTTGACTCGAGTCACGTAACTCGAATTCAACCCGAGTTATGTGGATTTTAACCCGGGTTAAATCGAGTTTCGTTTATCCCGAGTTGGCACATCACTAGCTTACCGAGTCCCGCGACAGCTTGGCCCGCTTGAGCGCGAAGGTGAGTCTGGCCCACTCGGCCGCGACGGCTCCGTCGTCCGTCACCAGCAGGTTGTCAAATAATAGTCGTGGTGACATGGACCATAGCTCGAAGCCCACCGCGTGCTGGAACACGAGTTACACATGTCAGATCCTACTTCTTATTATCTTATTAATATTATATCTTATCTTATCTTATTTTTATATTATAAATGTGAAAGTTTGTGAGTATGTTTGGATGTTTGTTACTCTTTAACGCAAAAACTACTGAATGGATTTTGATATAATTTTAAACAAAAAAAAACCGACTTCAAATTAGCAATATTTTGAAAGTATTCTGTTTACTGAATGTAAAATCTTGACTT
>BHDV01013400.1:242832-259747 GCA_005406045.1 Adoxophyes honmai
AAAAAAAAAAAAAAAAAAAAAAGAGGTCGAATTGAGAACCTCCACCTTTTTGAAGTCGGTTAAAAACTTTACAGTAATGTAGCTTATACATCAGAATAGCACATAGGCTTTATAATATTTTTTTTTAATTTTCCAAAATATGACGATAAGTGTCGAGAAATAGGAAAAAATCTACTTTCTGCTGGCTATTCTGGCAGGCGGGCTAATAATTCCATAATCTCTTCTGTGTTAACCCGAATTTAACGCGTGCGAAGCCGCGGGCAAAA
Organism: Adoxophyes honmai; assembly: GCA_005406045.1. Taxonomy (NCBI): domain Eukaryota; kingdom Metazoa; phylum Arthropoda; class Insecta; order Lepidoptera; family Tortricidae; genus Adoxophyes; species Adoxophyes honmai. The sequence continues at coordinate 243,099 of BHDV01013400.1, forward strand.
GCTAGTAATAATATTATAAATGTGAAAGTTTGTGAGTATGTTTGGATGTTTGTTACTCTTTAACGCAAATTCTACTGAATGGATTTTAATGAAACTTTACAGTAATCTAGCTTATACATCAGAATAGCACATAGGCTACAATTTATAAATATTTTATATGAATATTCAAAATATGACGATAGGAAAAATAGTACGATTCCGCAATTTTTAACGTAAAAAGCTATAGATTGGCATGCGGGCTGTGACTAACAAGATCTCTTCTGTGTTACCTCGAATTTAACGCGAGCGTAGCCGCGGGCAAAAGCTACTACTTTATAATTGGATATCAATAACGCAAACTCTAGGCGGCGTCGTGAAATTTGTACCAATATTATAGAGCTGAAGAGTTTGTTTGTTCTCAGGAATTACTGATTCGAATTGAAAAAACATTGTTGTATTGGATAGACCACTTATCGAGGAAGGTATTAGGCTATATAACATCACGCCACAACCAATAGGAGCGAAGAAACATTGGAAAATGTGAAAAAAATAATCCTCGAGAGCTTCCGTTGCGTGCGCTACGAAAACGGTACAAGATGCCCAAAAAACATGTACAAAAGAATTATTCCTCTTTAAATGATCTAAAAATGTCTGCAACAGTACAAGTCAATCTTTTAACATTTCCTTATACTTACCGTTTTATAGTAATCAATTCTGGTCTAAATTAAAATAATCGTTCACGCGAAAACTAATGGACCGATTTAAATGAAACTAGCTTTCCGCCCGCGGCTTCGCCCGCGTGGAACTCGGTTATATTGCGGTATAAAGCACAACTATAAGAAAACTTCTCGTTTCAAACGACACACAGCGTCATCGATGTATCATCTATCGATCGATATCGATCTATCATCAATTGATATCGATCTATCAAGCAAACTATATTTTTGTTTTCCCTCGGGAACATAATTTTTTTCCGGGATAAAAAGTACCCTATTATTTAATCCGGACTTCTATCTTCATGTCTGCAAAATTTCAAAGCAATCGGTTCAGTAGTTACGGCGTGAAAGCGGAACAAACAAACAAACAAACAAACAAACAAACTCACTTTCTGACTTATAATATTAGTAAGGATTCGGGGCACAAATAGACTAGGACCTGAGAAAGGACATAGGTTTAATTTAATATTGCGAAAATAGTGGCTGAAAGGGGGTATAAAAACTACTCAAAGGTACTCACAATAGGCGTCATGCGGAAAGGCGTTTCGTCCCGGAAGTAGTGCGGGTTGGGGATCTTGCGCGGCGCCCAGCGCCCGCGGTAGTTCGGGTTGGCGATCAGCGGCGCGCGCCACACTCCCTGCACAAAAACCACGAGTTAGATTAAATTAGATTAGATTAGATACATTTAGAAATCATATACCTAACTTAGGTACATAAAGATTTAATGTAACTCCCGTGTAGCGTCGGGATTTTAATAGCAGGATGAATATCAACATTGAAAGTTTTAGTAAATTTTGGTCGCGCATTTTTTTTGTACATTTTAACAGAAATAAAGTGATAATACTAAATAATTTAGTAATAAAATAGTTTACGAATTAAGTGGTGCTGGTGGTTTCTGTTAAAATATACAAAAAAAAAAGCTACCAAAACTTACTAAAATTTGGAATGTTAATATTCACTCAGCACTTATCCATTTTCACACTTTTTCCATAATACACTTATCGCCGGGAGCCGGGGGGCTGCCAATCACGGGCACACCAAGAACCAGCCAACTGCCAATCGGAGGTTCCAGCAAATGACAATTACCTTGTACTCAGGGTTAGCCACCATGGGGGGCTTCCACTCGCCGCATCCAGCGCTGCAGAGCGGGTTGTCTATTAAAGGCGCTTCCCACTCGCCGTCCATGTCTTCATCCCAGTCCTCGGGTTTCACTGCGTCAGGGTCTGATGGAGAGGATGAAAAATGTCAATTTGATACGAGTTCTGTAGTTGAAAAAAAAAAACAGCGAAGTGCGAGTCGGACTCCCGCTCGAATGTTTCGGTAACAAAGACTGCAAAAAAAAATAGGTTTTTTTGTACAGTATCGACCCTTTAATTCTGTTTTTTTACTAATTTTGTAGGGAATCAGTCTAATAGAGATCTCTCTCCAGGCAATTGTTATGCCTGGGGAATGAATTCCACAGAGAGAAAGTTGGAAGTATTATGCAATCGATATACGAAACTTTGTTAGCGTCATGTAGGTTACGATTTTGATAGTTGGTTATACCATGACATTTGCAGTAGAAGTTCGGTTTTGGCGATAGGGGGCGCTAAGGCGCTACAGCTAGAAGACGTAGAATGTTCTCTAAAAACGCATTGTATTCACCCAATGGCATGGTATCGGCCCAATGTCTTTTATATAAGACAAATGTCAAAGCATTGAACTTTTCATGAACAATAAATAAATACCATTTTCAAATAATTAAAATCGGACTGTGGACAGAACGAGGGTAGGGTAAGGATATAGAAATAGGAACCCCGGCGGGACAGGGCGACGTTTACGCACCGGGGATCATCTCGGGCTGGTCGTCGCGCCAGCCGTCGGGCTTGGCGGCGCTGGCATCGGGAATCTGCGCCGGCGCCTCCTCGTCCCAGTCCTCGGGCTTCGTCGCCGCCGGGTCCACGATCTGACGACCAAGATGCCACAGTTAGACCGATGAGAGACATTTTCAAAGAATGGCGTATTGTTGGTCGGAAATAGATAGATCAAAGTTTAATTGAATATTCAAATCATTCTAGAACAGTGTTGCCAACGGTTAGACGAGCTCCCCACCAGATTTTTTTCCAAAACGACCAGAAAACCACTAAACTGATCAAAATCTGGAAACCACTAAATTACCCACTAAAATATTCTCATTGATTACAGAATTTTTATCATAATAATCAGTAATGGTCTGTCCGCCAGCACAAAAAATGTGTAATTGTTAGATAAAAATCCTCCGATAAAATCCACTAAAAAAAACCACCAGCCACTAAATGCAATTTTACACCACTAACTGGGGTGCCAATACCACTAGATTTAGTGGTAAATCCACTAAGTTGGCAACACTGTTCTAGAATAATTTTTGTTTCGACACTTGTCTAGAATTCAGGACAGCATTCCTTCGAGCCCTGCCTAACGATACAGACATTATTGTAATTTATTCCAAGTGTCTCTAATATATGAATATTATCAGAAAAATGTGTTGATTTTATTTAATGGTGTAGAAACAGGGAAAATTTTCAGATTTTCGTAACTTTTTTTCCCTTTCAGGATAAAAACTTCAGAGGGGTTTTCAGACGCATATACCCGATCAACGGTTAAAATTTAAACGGTCAAATTCCGGCCACTACACAACAGGCTGCATGATGATGATGATGACCAACTTACCTTCTCCCTCTCATCCCAGTCCTCAGGCTTCTTATCATTGGGGTCATCAATCTCCTCCGGGGGGTTGACGGGGGGAGTGAAGTCTTCAAGCAGAGAGCCTTCGTTGACCTCCTTATTGTCGATGAGGATCGTGAATGTGTTGTCCGGACGGACGATCAGGGTGTACAGATGGGGCTCCTTGTCCTTGTATATGTCTTCGAGACGTTGGCTGGAATAGATTGGTTGAAATAAGTGGTAATAATAATATGCTTTCATTCGAATTTTACAAAGTTTTAAACGTAATTTTAGTGTTCAACTATTTCAGTTTTGCTCAACCTTTGCAAGTCCATTTGCCATTCGGCAAAGGCCACCTCTAGATCGCTACTCTATACCAGTAGACTTAGGACAGCAACACAATCGACTAGACTCGCGCGCGGGACAGACTACCTGTCACTTCTATATTGAAACAGTGTATAGCAGGGGTGGCCAACTTGATTGGACACAAGACACATCATCTCCTGTTCACTAACGACTTCCTGTGCGATCTACCAACTACAAACTTATTGAAAGCAGTTGGTAATTATGCCCCCGTCTGGTCTACATATTTACATTTTTTTGCCTTGCTACGATCGACTGGATGAACAGTCGCGATAGACCTGTTGGCCACCCCTGGTGTATAGTCTATCTCGCGTTCAGTCTACTCCCGCCTTGTGCTAACACATACACACACATCCTCACACCCGTATTCCCAAGAGTGGTAGGCAGAGCACATGAATTCAAAAATCCAGTGCCACGTTAAGCAATTTCAGGGTAATCAGATGGTAAAACGTGATATTGTAGTGACAGGTTGCTAGCCCATCGGCTACAAATGCTACAATACACTAACCCTTTCCCAGAGTCGCCTCTCATAACACCCACGGGAAGAAAGGGGGAGGTGCTATTCTAACCCGGCACCACCCGGGTTCCTTGTGCTAAACAGGCTTTAAGTCTATGTGTAAATACAAAGGTACTCACGAAGGCTTCTTGCTGTGCTTCTCCTCGACGGTCCCGTTCCTGGGGTTGGTGTGCCTGAAGATGAAGTGCAGCTTGTTGTCGTTGCCGCACTTGTCGGGCCCGAACATGATGGTGTAGGGCGTCTGGTCGTGGAAGCCGCGCAGGTCCGCCTTGGTGTTGGAGCCGCGCGACAGCAGCTTTATGTACGCGCCGCCGCAGTTTTGGCCCTCCTGGGGATAGGAATGACGTTAGGGAATGATCTTCATATCAGCCGGGTCTCAAAACTATGAGACATGAAGGGAAACTCCGGAAACTTTAAATATTTTAAGGACAAAAGATTTTATACATATACATAGATACGTACATAACGTCACGCCTCTTTCCCACAAGGGTAGGCAAAGACTACTTTGTTGCATACCTCTTTTGCTTCATCTACAATTCTACATTCATTAATCTCCTCATACATGCCATTCAGTGTATCAGTGAGGCTTTATTTTATTGTTAAAAATAGGTAATTTACAAACAATCACACCTGTGTTTCCAAATGGGGCAGGTAGAGCACACGAAACGCGACATAGAGAAAACAATGATTATTCCACGCTTCGCAGCTACTTTTAGCATAATTTTAGGTTTAAGAATAGATGGAACTAAAGCAACCTAAATCTATTTCCTTAGTCGCCTCTTACTACATTCACGGACAAAATTAGAGTAGTGTTATTCTAACTCGACACCACACAGCAATTAACGCACATGATTTACGCTCCAAATAATACATGTATTTTTATAGTATTCTATTCTAACTATTGAGATTAAATATTACGGTATTTTAATTGAAGATGAAATCAAAAATATTTACTACTAGTGTTATTTATGTGGTGGTAAATTAACCATCACATAAATAACCAACCGCAGTAAAAAAACTTCATAATTGAAATTTCGTATTGAACAGAAAACAAATAACAATTCTGCATCTTTCTTGATGAAAATCCTTGGTACGCGCGGCTTTCTCCAGTACCAAGGTAATAGAGTCGCAAATAAATCTCGCCATTCTATTCCAAGTTACAACTCTCGCATAAATTTTAACTAGTCATGTTTATGGCCAAAACAACCCCGTTGACGTTTACAGCTCGTCATCAGGCGTCATCGCACTTCCGAATCGCATCCCGGAGTTGGACGGGCGCCAGAACGAAACCAAAACATGGCACGTTATTTCTTTGTGCTATTTCTGGTTTAATACCCTTTTTATTATGATTAAGTTTTCGTATGAATTAATCCAAAATAACACAAAGACGATTTCGGCGGGAATTTCTTGTCTGCGCAGTTGATTTTGGCGCGAACAGAGTATTTACTGGAAATAATACGGTTTCAGTAGAAAGATCGGCAATATGCCATTCATAACTACGTGTAAATAATAAATTCAGCTTTGGGCAAAATTACACTAGGTACGGACAGCTGCAGAGAAAAGTAACCCCCTAGTGATGAAATATTGTATGGGCGGGGGGTTTCGTTTCTCTGCAGCTGACTGTACACAAAGAAAAATGTGTAAAAAATCGAAAACTTAATGAAGTTTACGTAAACTAGGAAAATTTTTGTTAATAACCCCTCAAAGTATTTATATTGACGAAAAATCCAACTCCTATACTAAACCAACTTGCAACCAAAGCGAGCAAATTTTATGAAAAAAAATAATTTTATAAAAACCAAGTGCCCGACTGATGCAACACGGGCATTACTTTCAACAAGCCTTGAACTGGAAGAAATGTCCGCATGACTCGGACGCGATAAGCCAATTAGCGGCGTTTCGCTTTTACGACCATTATTGTGAAATGGACTAATGCTTTTGAGCAAGCAAAACCAATTCTGAATGTCTAATACCTACTAGGTCTTGGAGGGATTAGGTTGAAAGCACTGGGAAGAACTAATCACTTTGACTAACTTAGTTACAAATTAGACAGTTGAAAGTGTCTTTCATTTCAAGCAACATGCAAATTAAGTCTTGAATGGTGTCTTCTTTATGATGCATGGCTTAGAAAGAGTATTGCACCATGGGAAATCACTCCTGGCAAATTTCTGAGAAAATTATGATGTTTCTTCAGGTTATAATCAAATGCACAAATTAATTACCCGTGTGGTGCCGGGTTAGAATAGCACCTCCCCCTTTCTTCCCGTGGGTGTCGTAAGAGTCGACTCTGGGAAAGGGTTAGTGTATTGTGGGCGATGGGCTGGCAACCTGTCACCGCAATATCACGTTTAACCATCTGGTTGCCCTGAATTTGCTGGACGTGGCACTGGATTTTTGAATCCATGTGCTCTGCCTACCCCTCATGGGAATACAGGCGTGAGAATATGTATGTATGTATGTATGTATGCACAAATTAAATCTCATTAAACAATTGCTTTCACTTGTATCTGCCACATGCATATCTAATACTCCGTTTATTTTAACATGAGACTTTTAAATGGACAAATCGTCACATATTTTTAAGTAAACCCAAGGTATTGCAGCAAATTATAATGATGTTTGAATTGAGAACACATTATTACAAACAATAGTAAGTGTGTTTTCATTAATAATTTCTAGTTTTACCTTAAGATTCTAGCTAAAGGTTCAAATCATGCCCATTGAAATCCTCATCTTAAAATAGTTTAATACCACAAAATAAATATCACTAGTTACGAACCTGCATAGTGACTTCATATTGCACAATCAAAGGTTTGTTCTTGAACTCAAACGGCTTGTCAAGCAGGGCAGAGATTGCAGCATGCTTGGCTTCTGTGGTCAGCACGAGACCTAAGTCATCACGAAGGATCTTCCGAGACGGTGCTTGGATCTGTAAATTGTGTTGTGTGTACTGTAACTATTATAGTATGCGACATTTAATTTGGCAAGATTATGTAGAGGGAGTAAGTTGATGCTTCACTTTACTAAGGAAAAACTAGTGTGCAAAAATAGCCCTCTACTTAAATGCTTGCCAAGACACATGCCGAACACTGAAAGCAAGTTGTCTACAACATTGTATAGAATTTTACTATTGTCTTCTGGAAAAAATTTCACCAAGATTGGTACAGAGTTTTTGTTGGTAACAGACAAATTTGCTTATATCTGTATGATATTAAACAGAATCATTTATTTTTCTCAGATAAACAAAAGAATTAATATTTTGATTCACTTTTAGGTGGGATTAAATTAAGCAAAGTCATTATCAATGGAAAACATATTTTTAGACTTAAAACTATAAAAAAGGAATTAGGACATCCTAGACACGAAAAATAAAATGGCAGTTAAAATTTTTAACAACTTTTGTTTCCTAATGACTTGCTGTTTTAATGTCCATAACATGAATGCAACAAAAAGGGAATTCAGAAAATGTTGAATGAATGTCAAAATACATTCTTGTTTCATATATTTTGAGAAAATAAAGTAACTTAATCACTGCTTACCTCCCATTTCCCATCATATTTAGCAATATTATCATCCACTCCCTGTTTCTTAGCTTCAGACTTAACCCATTTCTTCTTGAAGGCATTCTCATCATCAAAGTGCTCTGCCAAGTATACACCCTTGGAGTTTATTGTCGGGCTTGTGTAGTGGTCGTCTTCATCCACAGTCTACAATAAGATGATAGTTGGAATAGAAGTTCCATATTTTATGTCAACATTATTAATCATTTCCCTTACCAAATTTATCACATCTACGATCAAATACAATTATCAGATAGTTATCTTATATGTCAGAGGAGATAGCCTAACTAGGTCATTCACCTATGTATAAAGCCTGTTTATAACCTATGCCGATGACAAGTACTAACCTCCACGGTGACTCCATCGTCAGGATCCTCGCTCTCCGCGAGCACCTTGCCGGCCGAAGCAACTAGCACCAATAAGGCACTCAGAAAACACACCTTACGGCTAAAGAGAGCCATCTGAAAAGATCGGTTATTAAAATTACTGAACGCGGCGCATGCAACACGTCGGCAAGATAACAGATAATGAAATTACTACAAACACCTTTCCACCAAGACTAAGCGCGATCTTAAACGCTAATTTAATTATATAAAATTAAAATAATGCTGCACAGTACAAGCAATAACCGAAATACGGGCACCGGATATCCTCAATAAGTTTAGGCCGACAGGGACCCTTTTTTGAATTTCCTGTCGGAAATAGCAACAGAAAAGCAGTTTCTCACCTTGCTCTACCTATATAACTAAAGTTACTGCTGAATCTTCATAAATTTTCACTGATTTTGTGTCCGAGAAAACTTCAGATCTAGATGGATTTTCGTGAAAAATTTCAACCAATCAAAAACAAACAGTTGTCAGGGCAGCGATCGAGAATTTTCCGTAGCGTTCAAATTCAAATTTTTACTAAATTAAAAATAAAGAAAACAATAAAATAATCAGAAGAAGAATAAATAAAACATGCAAATTAAATACTACGCTAAATTAATTGCTGAAACGCTTTAAAATATAAGTTCTTGTTACAACTTAGGCAGATCAAGAATGTGTTAGTCTAAAATACACATTAAAAGTAAACATGTAGGCCGACCAAGTTGAAAACCCGAAGTGTTTCCGGTGATTTTGTGTGAGTTCGTTCGCACACAAAGATTCTGTATTTTTGTGTCTCTTTTTTTTATGGTCAAAGTGACATATAGTGACATTTTTATTTATTCGTATTCGTCCTTTGCCGGTTTTGTTTACGATTTACGATTTATGTGGAATAGACAGAAAATGAAAACGAGAAAATCTTTTTAACTGTGAATGTGGAAAAAAGCTTATTTACTGCGTACCTATTACAATAATGCTTACATAAACGATATTTTGGAGTGTGCTTTGCGATTGTTTTGCACTTGCACCTATTGATTTTTATAAATATCTCAGTGAATCTAGGTATGTATTATTAAATTATGTTAAATTTATTGTTGCCCTGCCTATTTAAAAAATGCTTGTTTTATTAGCAATGAATTTAGAAATGTGAAGGCTGCGGTTTTACTATTCAAATGGTTTATCGTCTATATTGTCACAGCTGTCTAGGTGTCACCAAAGTGTGGAATTTTAAATTATAAGTAAAGTAAATATTGGAAGTCGATACAGCTGAGTTAGTACGTTTTTCGAATTCATTCTGTAATGATCAATTGCCTCGCCTTTATTAGGTAGATAGTAAATTGGTTGTGAAAATTAAATTATTATTTTAATTAAAATAAATTTAATCTTGTGTATTTAATTTTACTATCAATTACGCTGCTTATCAGTAAGTGATATTGTTATGAGTTTGCCAGTGATCAGATGGTTAGACAACATGATTGTTGAGTCATATTAATTTATTAATATCAGTGTTTGTCAAGTACTTGTTTGTGTTGTCTAACTTGTTTTTTTTGTAAACATAGAGCTGTATTCATACTGTAAATTTTTTCTGTAGGTACCTACCATATTTATGAAAGGAAATACTTCCAGTTGGAATTTTTAGTAATAAAATCTTTATTTGCTATAAAAATCACACACAACTTCATATTATAAACAACTAATTATGTATAAACTATATTAACTTTTTTCTTGTACTGTCCCTTTACACACCCATTTAATATTATTAACTGTTGTATGAGCATTATACATTGTTTTTTCTGCAAATTTGTGAGTATGTAGAATAGGGTGACATTGTAGGTATAATACATACAATATTAATTTATTTTTATAACTATACTTCATAAAACTAACTCATTTTGCAACATTTATAACATTAATAAAAAAATTGTTATGCATTGCATTAAGTATAACTAACCCCTCATATGCGAGAATTGAAAAAATAGTGCATTCCACTTACTTCTATGTAAATGTAAGCAAATAATGCTGATTAAAACAAAAATACATTAATTAATAGTGCACTGGGTCTGTGCTTATACACCCAAGGTATTAAAATATCTTCAAACCTTAAATTGTGCTAAAATGTATTCAAATGTGAAAAAGTCATGGCTTCGTCTTGTAATGTTTCATGTGTACAGCTCCTTGTGGTATGTTCCGAATTTGAGAAGACATGCGTTAATGTGGAAAAAAAAAGTCTTTTTCGGGTTTATGACAATAATTTATTGCTGCAGAATACTTCGGGATTCAAGAGGCAGCCAATTTGCATGTACGCCAGTACAATGGAAAGGCAAACACTTCTTCCGTGTGATTATCTTTCATTAACAATATCTGTTTACATGTTTTAGTGTGTATCTAGCTGGTATAATTGAAACAAATACGTTAACTAATATTTGCATGTCAGAAAATATTGCCAAACTTTGTCCACTGCTTTATATTGCACACTCAATATGCTTGCTAACCATTATAACTGCTTTCATCATTTATTTGTTTATAGTGTCCGACCGAAGCTTCGGCTTCGGCTTCGGCTTCGGCCACCTTCGGCCAAAAAATCCACCTTCGGCCAAAATTTGGCCGAAGCTTTGGCCGAAGCCGAAGGTTTGCAAATTGTGATTTGAAATTGAACGAACGATGCCAGAGTGAGACGGATAGTGCGCAGCGCTTAGCAGAACAGCGTTTCGCCGACCCGATCGCATTGCTTGCAGTCAATCTTATAAATAACTGACAACACATAACATAACAACATAAACACACTTGATTTCGAAGCGAAAACTGCGGAAAATATACTGCTGTTTTTTTACTATTAGCAAATTCTCTAATTTCTTTGGGTCAACACACCTTCGGCTTCGGCTTCGGCTTCGGCCGAAGGTTTTCATGAAAGCCGATTGATCGGCTTCGGCTTCGGCTTCGGCCAAAATTGTACCTTCGGTCGGACACTATTTGTTTAGTCTTTGTTGCGTAAAAAAGAAATACAATAAATTACATACATAGTTAGTTATAAAATAAGTATACTGCCTAAGTCGGGTGAATCCAAGTTCAGACCTTTTATTGGTACCTATAAGATACTTTGCAGTCAGTTGACTTTAAAATTAAGGAAGTAAATTCCGTATAGTTTTTTTATAAAAAAAAACAAGACAACATATAGTATGTTGAAGTATAAAGTCAGTAAAGGGACAGAGTACACGGGAAATACAGCCGACTTTCAGAACTATTGCTTAGAATGAAAAATCCTATTTGTTCTCATTATTACTTTTTTTAGTATGACATGGTGCTCCAGTCTAGTCACGTGCTAGATATCTGTATTATACAGGGTAATAAGGAAATACTTAACGATATCATAGACACCTGTTTATTATTAAAACTTCAAAATATAGTTTAAGTAGTTTCTCATTTTCGTTTGTAAATAAAAAATTGTGTGTCATCAAAGTTTTCCTAAAAAGTACTAACATTATTGACACCGCGCGGGCAACTAGGTACAAGCACGCGCGGCAGAGGGGGTTGGGCTTCCCGCCACCTGCCTTCACCTCTCTTCGCCCTTAGCGCACCGCGGATGGTAGTATGCGCACATTCAATATTTTTTTGGGAATTTCCCGATAAAAAAAGATGAAGAAAAGTGTTTTTATTTTTATTTTACTATTGAGTTGTTAGTGATTCTGATTATCAGGAATTAATTTCGTTACAGAATTATTTATCAGCCTATGTGTAGAAACGCTTGGCTGCATTAGCTATAGACAGGCTTAGCCATTTGATGAAAATTTGTTCATTTCCTTCTTTTTTCTCAATTTTTAATAACGATTTGGCGGTCACAGAATTGAATCATAAACTTTGTTTGATGAAAAGTTAGGCACATTTTTTTATTTACTGGCTATACCTACAACGAAAGCGACCGTGAGTTATGTCAAAAAAATGAAAATAAAAAGAAATTGACAACTTTTGGACTGTTTGTAACTGTTTGAGTTAAACCATCATCTCCTTTAAAATGGCAGATATAATTTTGTGAATAAAAGTCAAGTTGTCCATTAAATTAATGACGATATTCCGCTGTTTTCATCAGAAACAATGGGTTTCCTTAAAAATATTAAAGATGTGATTTAGATCTCTGAACATTCACGAAACTAGTGGCTTTTTAAACTTAAAAAAAAGAGGCGCCATCTGTAGTTTGTACTGAGGACTTACTCGCTTCTTTCGATCTTTCAGTGTGGTCACGTAGACAAAAAAACTGTTAAAAAAAAACACAAATTACAAGCCTAAGCTATATGCGAATTTCGCGTCGACTAACTTGGCCATAATTACCGTTGTTCTCTACGACAAACAACTTGATAACGAATCACCCATTCTGAATGCAAACGCGTGAAGCGTGAGTTATTGTTATGGAAATAACCATCCATAATACACGTCCGTCGTCTATTTACGATGGGTAAGTTTCGGTTTATTGCTTCGATATTTATTGTGTACACACGCTGCACTATCCGAACATCGACGTTCGGTGCATTTTTTCTTTTGAAAATTAAGTATCTCTTACGAGAAATTTCTAAGCTTCTGCTGATTCAGGGAAGAATTAAATTAGGTCTAAGGCCAACCTTACACCTGTAAGTTTTAGTAGGGACACAGCTATAAGCTAGATTGAGACAGCAATACTCATCTCTCTTTTTAGCCAATAGCTGCGTCCCTACGTACGTAAGTAAAACTTGCAGGTGTAAAGCTGGCCTGAGAATAAGCCACTCTTAGGGTCCCCCTCCTATCATCGTCAGTCCTCAAATACTAGGCTTAGCACAGCAACATGCACGCGGGAAAAACTGGCTGTCACTTTCTGACTTCTATGGTTAGACTGTGACAAGTAGATATAGTTTAGCTCACGCACATCTTTTCACGCCTTTCTATGGTAAGCTGACTGCTCTGGCCTGGCCCGCTTCATTTTGATGACGCCATCGCCAGCTGGATTCATTGTTCTAGCGGGCGATTATTCGAGCGTTTCAACCGCCTCATTCATCTGGCTAGATTTTATATGAATAGGGTGACCGCACCAGTAATGGACATAGAACTAGTGCTGGACAATGACTCTTATTTACTACCCACTAAGGAAAAGTCATTTGTTTTACAACAATCAATTCACAACTCTATGGTCTTTAAATTATGAATGAAGTGTCCATCACTGGTGCTTGTCAGCTTAAACCGTCCATAACTGGTGCCGTCACCCTATGTTGCAGATTTTGATATCGTTTCTGACTATTTTTTAAGAGCTCCTGTTACTCTAATAGATGATTAAACGACGGTATCAGAATATTCTTCCATTTTTACGGCAGTGTCCAGATGAATGAGACGGTTGAAACGCTCGAATATACGCCCTACTAGCGTTGTAGGCTTAGCATAGCAACATGAGCGATTTAATAGACTATCTGTCATTTTCTGACGTCTATAGTTAGACAGTGACAGATATAGTCTACCTCGCGAGTGACTCGACTCGCGAATTTAAACAGTCCCCGGCATCTAATTTGGCAAAGTTCTATACTATAGACCGATAGGTACTTAAAAGATGGTAAACAATCTTGACGTGTCTTTTTATTTAACAACGAGCTGTTACCCGCGACTTCGTCTGCGCAGAATAAGTATTTCGGATTGCGTGGCGTAGAATATATGGCATTAAAATTATCACACAAATAATTTTTGAATCGCATTTGACAAATATAACAGCTTTTTTAACAAATTGACGTCTGCCCGTGTTCGGGTCGCGCACTCAGTGACGCGTGACGTTTACCCCGCGCATGCGCGTCACTTCAACGGTTTTGACAGCGGACGCCAAAACTCGCAAATGGTATATTTTACCCGACTTACTTGAGAATTATCGTCGTATATTGGATAATTCACAGAATATCATTACAATTTGTAGCCTATGTGTTATTCTGATGTATAAGCTACATTCTTATAAAGTGTCATTAAAATCCATTCAGTAGTTTTTGCGTGAAGGAGTAACAAACATCCATCCATACATCCATCCATCCATCCATCCATACATCCATCCATCCATCCATACTCACAAACTTTCACGTTTATAATATTAGTAAGATACACTTTATAAATCAAAATCTTTACATTTTACAATTTAAGTATGAAAAAATCATTTACTTTCATAATTGAATTGTATAGTGTAACGATTTTCATTTTTAGACTGTGTATTTCAATAAAAAGACATGTCAAGATTGTTTACCATCTTTTAAGTACCTATCGGTCTAAAGTATAAGTATGTAGCGCCCAGCGCCACATGCGTCGAACAGACGAACTAAACGGTTCTACATCGCGCTAACGAAGTTTCGACGAACGGTTGCATAAATACAACTTCCAACTTCCTCTCTGTGGACTTCGGTCCCCAGGCATAACATCTGCCTGGAGAGAGATCTCTCTATAGGAGTCTTTCCCACAAGTAGTTTGGGCTAGTTCGCGAACTTAGCTCCACTGCTTAAAACGTTGATAAGTAACATGCCAGGGAATAGTATTGTTCACAATGCGCACGATTGCCAATTTCTAGTGAAAGACGGTAGATCTGGCTAGCACTAATGCTTTTGTTGTATCGACTACGATAACTACGATTGCACAAAAAGCTACTTATAAGATTATTATAACATTTTTATAATTAAATTTCGATGTCTTCACACAGAAAGTATGATTGTTACGCCATTAATACCTACATCACCAGTTAGTTAAAAAATGTATTTTTACGAATACCTGTAGTTATATCGCTTTAAAAAGGTCAAAAATATCTATAGGCTAAGCACAGCAAGACGCGCGGGATGACACGAGCTCGAGATAGAACACCTGTACTTTTCTGACGTAACTAGTTAGCTTATCTCCCGCGCATCTCTACTCGCGCCTTGCTGTGCTAAGCTGGCTGTTTAGTGTAAGAAAAGTAGGCCTTCGCCTATCAAAATACATCAACAGCATCTGAACTGTACTTCAAACTGGCAGCTTACAAAACAGGAAGTCTCCAACCTTTTTTCTTAAACTTTTTTTAAAACTTTTTTTTTATTTTTCCAGCCAGATACTTCCGCAGCATGCT
The DNA here is from genome assembly GCA_005406045.1 of Adoxophyes honmai. NCBI lineage: Eukaryota > Metazoa > Arthropoda > Insecta > Lepidoptera > Tortricidae > Adoxophyes > Adoxophyes honmai. The sequence continues at coordinate 258,362 of BHDV01013400.1, forward strand.
CCGCCGTCAGTACCTGCGGTTGCTCCGCGTACGCAACCTGCTCCTCATCACACTACTCCTAGTGTTACTGTACGCTATTAGGAAGTGGGGTACCGGCCCTTCGCTCTCAGTGTTGCCCCACAAAAATGGGCTAACTGGCGACAGTGTGCCCATCTTCGTTCCCACTAGTTTAAAGGTAATTTGCAGTTGGAGGATTATATTTTTATTATAGTTCTAAGTTGTATCTGTATTTTACTAAAATATCTTTCTTTCTTTGTATGTATTTAGTGAAGTCTATGGGCCAAGATGCCCGAAAATAAACGATTTCAATTTTTTTTATAGCAGGTCGTAACAGACACACTCAGTTCACGAACACATTTTAAAAGACATGACTATGTTAATAAAAGCAGATTAAGAATTGGCAGTTTTTGCAGAGGTGTGTAATAGACCCGTGTGGCGTCGGGTTTAAAATAACACCCCTCCATTTCTTCCGTAAATGTCGTAAGAAGCGACTAAGGGAATAGGTTGGGGCTTATGTTTTATGGTTTATGTTTTAGGTGACATCCTATCATTTATATCTGCCAACTTAAAGCCTAACCGAATATGCTAGAAGTGGCCACGGAACGTGAAATAGTCATAGTTTTGTCTACGTAGCGTTTCGTGTGCTCTGCCTACCCCATTTGGGAATACAGGCGTGATGTACCTATGTATGTTTTAGGCGACAGGCTTGCAATCTATCACTATTGTATCTGCCAACTGAAAACCTAAAAAACATGCTACAATTGGCCACGAGACGTGAAATAGTCATAAGCTATGTCCACACTAGTGCGCTTTCGCGTTCACCTTGCGTCTTCTTATGTTTGTATGTTTTTTTTTCAGAAAATCGACTGGCACAACTACACCCTCATAGCAGAGGAAGCCAAGCGAGTCGGTACGTGCTAGTTATATACGTTTCCAGTTTATTTTTCGCTTATCTGTCACTTATCGTATGTGGGGCAATAGTAAATGCAAAATTTGCGTGAAATAAGTCACTTAGCGATTTCACGTTGTAACTTTATTACCCTGTGATTAATTGATTCAGGTATATGTGTGCCCATATATGTAGATATTTGTCATATTTACCTAAATGAAAAAATAAGTTATTATTCAAAATAGGTACAGTATTACGAAACAAAGAATGCTCCACGATATACCTGCGTAATAAATCAGTTTTGTGGCACGGGAAACTTCGATCTATCAATGATTAAAGAGATGTTTTCGCGCGCTGAACACTTGCGTTGTGATTGGTTACTGATTGTAGTCTCAGATAGATGACTCATGAGATGACAGATGTCTAGCACCCCAGCGCCAAATGCGTCGAGTAGCCGAACTAGTGTGCATAGCAAGCAAAATTGTGCCCAGAGCGTT
>BHDV01013400.1:271623-301514 GCA_005406045.1 Adoxophyes honmai
TAGAATCACACCGTGATGCTAGCGCGCTATGGAACCAAACGCGTTAGCATCACGGTGTGTGTCTAACACGCGTGACGGGTTAAAATAAAATTTCTTTCTTTCAAACTGCCAGAAATATGTACACGCGACCTTAAAGTTGAGACAGTAAGATCCAGTATACATTTGGCACTTTGACCACGTTGTAATGTTCCTCTCTGTATATACCCAACCTTATAGAACTACAGGCGCGTAGCGGAGGTGTGGATGGACGAATACGCCCAGTACTTATACAACCGGCGGCCGCACTACCGCGAGATCGAGACGGGCGACATCTCCGAGCAAAAGGCGCTGCGGGAGAGGCTGCACTGCAAACCCTTCCGGTGGTTCCTGAGTCAGGTATTTTTGGGATACATACATACATACAATCACGTCTGTGTTCCTAAATGGGGTAGGCTGACACACGAAACATGACATAGATAATTTTAAACAAAAAAAAACCGACTTCAAATTAGCAATATTTTGAAAGTATTCTGTTTACTGAATGTAAAATCTTGACTTCATTAACAAATTACCAAAAACGCCGTACATCTCCATATAAAATTAGAAGAGTTCCCTCGATTTCTCCAAGATTCCATCATCAGATCCTGGTTTCGTGCCAATGGGACCAACTTCGAGTTATACCCTTTCGATTAAAAAAAAAATTCGAAAATCGGTTCACGGGTCTCCGAGATATCGAGTAACATACACACAAAAAAAAAAAAAATAGGTCGAATTGAGAACCTCCTCCTTTTTTTGAAGTCGGTTAACAAAATCATTACTATTTCACGCTTCCACTTGTAGAATAATTTTAGGTTTAAAAACAGGTGGAAGAGGTACAATAATGACAGGTTTCTAGACTGTCGCCTAAAGTATACCTAAACCTTATTATCCTTAGTCGCCTTTAACGACATCCACGGAAGATGTTAAGAGGTGTTATTCTATTTTATACCGGTACCACACAGGTAAGTTTTTTTAATGAGCCGTAAATGGTCCCTTAACAGATTTTACGCTCGCGTTTCGCGCATTGGAAAGGCGCTTCAAGACTCGTGTAAAATTGCACATTTACGTATACCAGTTATAGGGACAGTTCTTATTACAAATATGAATCTCATGGATTTATTTTTGTTTCTCCAGGTGGCGTTTGATCTGACAGCGAAATATCCGCCGGTGGAGCCAGAACCGTTTGCAGAAGGCCGGGTAAGTTTTAACAACATTAAATATTAAATTAAATTAAATGTTTAAATGTTAGCTTCAATTTTTAATTCTAAACGCACTTGCGGCGGAAGGGGGGCGATAATGATGAAGAAGAAGATGATGATGTTGTTGATGTTGACGATGATGATGATGATGATGTTATCGTTCCAGATAAGGCCGCAGTCGCACTCCCAGCTGTGCGTGGACGCGAGCGGCGGCGGGCCGAGCGCGGCGCTCAAGCTGGAGACCTGCCGCGAGGCCGACGGGAACCAGCTGTTCCTGTTTACCTACCATAAGGATATCAAGTGAGCAGTACCTTCTATTCCAGATAAGGCCTCAGTCTTATCCCCCACTGAAGCTAGAAACTTTCCACTACAGCTGCCGAGACAGCTATTCGATGATAGGTGGCGCTAGAACGCTATACCGGGTAAGTAGTTCGGCTGTTCGACGATAGGTGACGCTAGGGCGCTACACCAGTTGTGTAGTTCGGCTATTCGACGCTAGGTAGCGCTAGAGCGCTACACCAGGTGTGTAGTTCGGCTATTCGACGCTAGGTAGCGCTCTAGGTAGCGCTAGAGCGCTACACCAGGTAAGTAGTTCAGCTATTCAATGATAGATGGCGCTAGGGCGCTACACCAGGTAAGTAGTTCAGCCATTCGACGATAGATGGCGCTAGGGCGCTACACCAGGTAAGTAGTTCAGCCATTCGACGATAGGTGGCGCTAGGGCGCTACACCAGGTAAGTAGTTCAGCTATTCAAAGATAGGTCGCGCTAGGGCGCTACACCAGGCAAGTAGTTCAGCCATTCGACTATTGGTGGCGCTAGGGCGCTACACCAGGCAAGTAGTTCAGCCATTCGACGATAGGTGGCGCTAGGGCGCTACACCAGGCAAGTAGTTCAGCCATTCGACGATAGGTGGCGCTAGGGAGCTACACCAGGTAAGTAGTTCAGCCATTCGACGATAGGTGGCGCTAGGGCGCTACACCAGGTAAGTTTTTCGATTCGAATCAGTAGTTCCTGAGATTAGCGCGTTCAAACAAACAATCAAAGTCTTCAGCTTTATAATATTGGTATAGATTGTAATGATAGATGCAGATGTGACGTGCATTGTTCTTCAGGTGCAAGCACAAGAACTCGTGCTGGGACCTGCCCGAGTCTGCGGCCCGCAGTCCTGTGCTGCTGTACAGCTGCCACCTGGGGGGAGGCAACCAGGAGTGGCGGTACCATCAGGTGAGTGTCATACATACATACATACAGGGATATATTCGCCTTTGTATTTGTGTTTTGGTCTGTGCTTGTTATTTTGTCATGTTTACATACGACATACAATCTCGCCTATTCCCAAATGGGGTAGGCAGAGCACGCGAAACGTGATATAGACAAAACCATGATTTCACATTTCGCAGCCATTTCTAGTATAATTTTAGGCAAGTATGAAAACAGATATTTTGCGGAAAAAAAATATTTTGATTTTTTTCTGAGTCCCGCCACCTACAAATTGCCTTGAAAAAGGAAAAATTGAACTTTGAGACCCCTGTAAGATTTCTGCACTGGTTGATCTGACAAAAAAGTTTATTTGACTTTCTATGCTTACTTTGATGCGCTCTACACGATTTCATTGGCAGAAAAAAATCATAAAAAAAACGTCCATTTTTTTGTCCTGCGCCCCCTTTGCTTTAGTCTAACCTTTCAAGGCATAAGTACTCAAATTTGGCCAACCCTTCCAAATCGCTTCCAGAAAACCCTCCAAATCAGAAAAAGTTCGACAGTCTGTCTTGACTGGGACGTAGCAACGCGCGCTCTCTTCGTGCAGCCTTGCGACGACCGCGCCGACACGCAGCGGTGGACCGTCGACGCTGTCAACGCCGACAGGATGGCGCAGTGGGACCAGGCGCGACGGAAAGTGACAGGCCCCGAAGAATACCCCATGTGAGTGATTGACAGACGCTGTACAGTATAGTAGTACCAGAAATATAAGTCACATAAAAAAAAGGCTTTCTGCCAAGTTTTTTGCGGCGCATTCCTCTTGGCAATGATGGTAGACTCGAAAATGACGTCTTAGGAGACTATTTGCATAAATAGTTTTGAATTTTGAAGGTACCTGCGCAGAATGCATTATTTGAATACGTTTTTAGCCAATAATGCAGTGCCATTGCGCGGGAAAATCTTTCTCTATACTGCGCGACGCCGGCAACTCAGGCGCCCGCCTTGCCTGGCGAGATGAGAGAGGAAAGATTTCATCTGTTATTGCATATTTTACCTTATGCTTGAAGTTATAAGGTTTTTTTAATTGGTCATACATTCGATTTCATTCGGTGTTTGTCTGCTCGTCGGCCGAAGATTGCCGATGTAACTTATATTTGTGGTACACCTGTACTTACGCTACATGAGTGTTGAAATGACTAGCAACTGTTTAACGGGCCAATCAACTATTTTGACTTTTAAATCGAGATTAGCGAGCTTCATTGGGTTCATTGGGTGAATTCATTGGGTTCAACGCACCAAGGCTGCGGATAGACGAGCACCCAATGATGGCTCACGAAATTGCCAGAAACATGATTGTCGAGCTAATCCCGAAATATGAATGAATGGTTGCTGGTAACGATTTTCTAGGATGAAATCCGGCGTGATTTAGAATTTTTTACAATTATAACCACATTATTTACGACTATTCTCTAAGCAACTCTATCGCAATTGTCTCCTGACTTAAAGGAAAGAATAAAGACACAAAAAAGTTGATTGGCCCTTATGTCTCCTGAGTTGCTTACTAAATACAGTCCATTATAGTAAATTAAAAAAACTTGGAAAATTATAAAAAAAGACATGTTCCTAGGTATTCTTTTTTGAGATACTATTTTTACTTTAGTGTATTAATTGATGGCCAACCAAAACATGTCACGTATTAAAAATATTTCTTTAAGTTTTATACTTGTGTGATGTTTTACGAGTGGGACGGTGTGGTCAAATTATATGGTTCCTTTACTGTTGACGTCACACCTTTTTTAAATGAAAATGAACGATTTTATCTTATGATATATGTTTTATTATTATTTTGTATTAAGTACATTTTACTTCGACATCATTTATGTGTGTACTCAATGTTTTTGAAATGTAAATGTGCTTACAATAAATATAGTCATAATAAAAGAAGTCAGAATGTGCTTATTATTCATGTGTTTTAATGACAGTGGGTAAACATCTAGTGAACGAATAATAATAATTTAATAGTATAGTACTTATAATAAAATGTTTTGTTGTATGTTGTTGCCAGGTATAAAATTTTATTATCTAGGATTTAGGTGTTTTTTTAGGAAAATGCATTGTTACAATAATAAGTGTAAAATTATGATAACTTGACATACGTTATGCAAAGATTGATATGCCTCTATTTTTATAGCCTCCTTGGCTAGGAAGATAAAAACTTCGCCATGTTGAAAACCAATAGAAGTAATTTATTGCAGTGGTAACACTAAATCCAAAAAGATGCTGTCAAAGTTTGACGTTTTAAGCTCGAGTTTTTTAAAAATGTTATTTTATGTATTTGTGCATCAATTGCCTCGGAAATTAAATGTCATACGTAATAAAGTATTTGTTGGAGAAAAGTCGTAGGTTATATAATATTCCTAAATATCATCACTTCAGTATCGGTCTCGATGTGATTGGAAGGTGTAAAGAATTTTGTAATGTAAAACTTTAAAATTCTATATTTTTTTCATTTGCCTGATCATGTTATTACCTACAACACTGTATACATATTGTCAGTTTGGAGAATTTTCAGTATTTGTTCTGTACAATCAACTATTTTAATGCATAAAACGTAATAATTTGTTTTTAATGTACCTTACGTAATAATTGTAATACAACCACATGAAGAAAAAGTTCCTTAAATATTGCTAATGATATTTTACTTATTTTATTTTTTAAGTTTTGTAAACGTAGTGAAAGAATTGAATAAGAAAAACTTTTTCGTCCGGAAATCGAACTACGCATATGTGACAAAAAAAATATTCCGTACTTTTTAAATTCATAAATTCCCATTGAGTAACATAATTATTATCTTAAGATAAACAGACACCATGAATAATCACTTTAACGAAATTTAACACGATTTGTTAGGCGAACATTTTATTTCCTTCGAGCATAATAGCATATCCTCTTTTGCTTAATGTCGTCCCTTTTAGTCTGGGGGCATTCTTAATTTCATAATGTTATTATTTTCAATTTAGACATAATTTAATGGGCTACAACTTGTATGTGTTGTGTTTGTGGACCATGGATTGTGTTAATTTTGTATTGAGTTACTATGATGTCATATTACGTAGTATTCAAACGTATTTTAATTTATAGTTCTAGCTAAATTAGTAGTCATAAAATTTTTAAAAGCTGTTTAAAAGCAAACCTGCCTAAAGATGTCGACGCTGGAGTAGAAAAATGGAACTAGCGATTTTTTTTAGGATATTGAGTTACGTCAATACATAGTAGATGTCAGCAATTTTTATATAAATATGCGTCATATAGCCTTATCTATACTAATATTATAAAGCTGAAGAGTTTGTTTGTTTGTCTGTTTGTTTGTATGTTTGTTTGAACGCGCTAATCTCAGGAAATACTGGTTCGAATTGAAAAATTCTTTTTGTGTTGGATAGACCATTTATCGGGGAAGGCTTTAGGCTATGTAACATCACGCTGCGACAAATAGGACCGAAGAAAAATTGGAAAATGTGGGAAAAAACGGGGAAATTATTCACTTTTCTACGCGAACGGAGTCGCGGGCACAGCTAGTATAAAATATGCGTCATATAGCCTGTATTCCCTAATAGGGTAGGCAGAGCACACGAACGCTTCGTAGACAAATCCTTGACGTTTCATGGCGACTCCTAGCATTAAGTAAAGAGGTACTTTACCTACAGGTTGTTAGCCGTCGTCTAAAATATACCTCATCCTATTTCCTTAGTCGCCTCTTACGACATGTTAAGGAGAAATACAATAACTTACTTTCCTAAAAAATTTCGCTTATCCCATTTCAAGCTTAGATTTAGTCCATGTTTTTACAGTCTTGTAGCCAATTAGATGATTGTTGTAGCTGCCTAAAGACTGAACTTTATAGACGTCTCATTTAAACGTTTTATAGCGTGATGGCATTAACGTTGTGCTAAGTTCTTTTTTGACATTCGATGGAACTCTGTTACAGTAATTTGTCACTTCATATTTGCTGAATGTCATGATAATTAAATGTCAGTTCCTTAATTCCTGTTAGAACTGCATTTGGACGTTTTCAATGAAAAGTGATGCTTCTCTTATCATTTTTTTTTACTTTTTATGTACCACTTTTGTGACACGTTCGTTATGAAGACACATCCGATCCTGTATGAGAAAAACCGTCTCAAAAGTAACATTTATGTGTCGTATGTTTTTAACTATTGTAATAAGTGTTGTATTCTTTGTTGAAACGTCCAATTGATTATTTATAGCAATGTTGAACATTCTGGCAAAACGAGAGCGTCAGCGGAAAATGGTTTATTTGTTTAGCAATAGTCATAGTCAGACAAACATTTGGCGTTTGGCCAATATTTGTCCTAATGCCACCATCATGTATCGGCAATAAAATTGGCCACATTTTTTCCAGGTGAAAGCGATACGCGAACCCCCACCACTTATATGTGGCCAAGTTTATTGCCGACCACTATTATACTGTTAGTGTTGTATACCCTACATTTGACAATAAATGGCGATAGTAATGAGGGTAGTCTTGCGCCGATATTAGTTTCGTCGAGCACGTGCAGTCGCGCGAACAGAATGGTACAGTGCGCGTTTGGCAGCAACCGCCGCGGCTTCCCGATGAAGGGCTAGGACTAGCCCGAAATATGGCGAGCTTGAATATAAAATTTTATATTTAATTATGATGTTATTACTTTCTTTGGCCAATGTTAAAAGATCTTGAGACCACATTTCCGCTGAGGACATTAGTTGCAAAGCCTTGCAAATTGTATTACTAGTCGCATGCGAAAATGAACTTTAATATCAAGGTGGTAGAATTGGAATTGACATCGCCTGCTGTTACCACATGCATGATTCTAGGTTTTCGCATCGTATGATCTCACGGATGGTAATAAGGTTCATTTTCGCATGTACGAGGCACGCATATCTGTTATACATATCACTAGTTGTACATGCGCATTGGGAAGTAATAAAATAAATATTTTTATTACCAATTTGATATTTTTATTTCTATTGTGTGTGGAATAAGTATCCTCGTGAGAGTTCATGAATTGAGACTGGATAGTTCTATCTTTGAATGTAAACCACCTATTTTCTTCCCAACCTTATCCTTATATTTCCTCGTATTTCCACTATGGGATATGTCGAGAACGATTTTTTAGAACTATTTTAAACATTTAAGGTACCTTACCTTCATCTCTTCCCTTAATACATCTATTTATGAATAAAGTAACGGCCCCAGTCAAGGACAGCTTAATCTGCTAGGCACCAGTAATGGACACTTCATTCTTAATTTAAAGATTGAATGGTTGTCAGTTGATTTTTGAGTCGATTAAAAAAAATAAAAATAGTTAAGGGTTTTAATGAAACAAAACTTAGTTGATTCCTTTGTGCAACGAAAATTACCCAATCATCTTGTTTAGGTAATTTTCGTTACACAAAGGGAGCGATCCTGATTTTGATTTTATTAACCCTTAATACAGGGTGTCCCGAAACTCAAGGATAATCTGGGACCGGATGAAAGGCCAAATTACACCACTTCTGGGAAAAATAAAAATAAAAAATCCATGTCACTCCGTTCAGTATTACTGCTAGTTGCTAAGTCCCAGCGAAATTGTAGCACTTTGCAGGACTTGAAAATACAACCGAGGGTGTCGAATTTCAACTCTCTTGAAAAAATGTCTATTACTGCTGAAAGGAGTTAAGGTTTAGATCAGAGGTTCCTAAACTTTTTACTCGTAGACCCCTTCCAAACTTTTATTGGGTTCGGTGGACCCCCTGTTGCTACATTTGTATCAAATTCCTAAGTATGCCATATTTCCCAGCACCAGCGTGGACCCCCGTCGAATCTCCCGTGGACCCCTGGGGGTCCACCTGGACCACTATGGGAATCACTGGCTTAGATTAACACCTCTCCATTTCTTCCGTGGATGTCGTAAGAGGCGACAAAAGAAATAGCCGGCATTCTAGCAACCTGTAACTATTATACCTGCAAACTTAAAACCTAAAAACATGTGCTAGAAAAAGCCACGAAACGTGAAATAGTTATGGCCTTGTCTTAGTAGAATTTTGTGTGCTCAGTCTACCCCAATTGCGAGTACAAGCGTATTGTATGTATGTGTATGTGTGTAAAAGTCAAATCCTAAATTGAACGGAGTATAGGTCAATTGGTGTGAATTGCCCATTATCGTTAAGTAATGCGATGTCGTTATGACGTTTAATGTGGAAAGGTCATGAGGTTTTGATAAACGCCTACAGTGTTCATGTTGACTAAGCATAGAATTGGTGAGCGGTAACTGGTAAGGCTGTCATATGCTCATGTGCCAGAGATTTCCTTAGATTTACGTACGTGTGTTATGTATCAACATAAACATCACCCTTGTATTCTTTACACATTAATCTCTATTTTAAACGGTTTTACTTAGCTTACCCCGTTTGTTTTAGTCGTTGTTCAAATTTAGAAATTGAAATTTCACCCTCTTTCCGTGAACTGATTGATCTGAAATTTGGTATACATTTTTAGTTTCGGTGACAATACAATAATGTATATTCATTGTTATTTGCAAATTCAAAATGGCCGCCGCTACAAAATGGCGGATAGCCTATTTGTTATCAACTCCATCAATATGGGTATCATTTGAATGGTCTTTGCAAGGAGAATACAGTGCACTATATCAAATATAAAAAAAAAACTAATAACTCGAAAAAAAAAGTAAAAAAGACTTAAGTAAAACGGTTACATACATACATGATTAGACTAAAATAAAACCGTTTTACTTCAAAGTTTTTTTTTACTTTTTTTTATTCTCAGATACTACTTAAATGACACTGACGGTGTTGCCTGATTTTGGCAATTCTAAAATAGTGGAGGCATTCACTGTCACTAGGAAATAGGTTGAGGTACCCTTTAGGCGACAGGTTAGCAACCTGTCACTAATATGCTTAAATCATCTGTTTTTAAACCAAAAAACATGCTCGAAGTGGCTACGAAACGTGAAACGTACATACATACATAAAATCACGCCTATGTTCCCAAATGAGGTAGGCAGAGCACACGAAACGTGAAGTAGACATATCCATGATTATGACTACTTCACGCTTCGCACCCACTTCTAGCATCGTTTTGGGTTTAAAAACAGATGTGAGAGGTAATGTAATAGTGACAGGTTGCTAGCCTGTCGCCTAAAGAATACCTAAACCCATTTCCTTAGTCGCTTCTTACGACATCCACGGAAGAAATGGAGAGGTGCTATTCTAGACCCGACACCACACGGGCCAACGTGAAACGTGATTGTATGTATGTATGTATCCAATGTCAAAAGTTGACGGCAAATTAAATTTAGTTCCGTTTTTTATAGGTAAGCTATCCCACACAATAATCTAATAAAATATTTGGTTGATTACGACAATCAAATTTTTGCCACCATTTTTGTATCCTGGGTGCACGAGCAAACATTGTCGGTGATGACGAGCACCACTAGTTTTTGAATTTGGCATTTGGACTTGTCAATTTACTTAGTACCTATCTGAAAACAATATACTGTAGGTACATAGCTAAAACCTTGACTATTTTACGTTTTTTACGTATTTTAGGTTAAAGCCAAAGATACATTTGGCGACATTTGTCATGCGACATGTCGAGCGATGTAGCGCGACGTCGCCGGACATCGCTCGACATGTCGCGCGACTTATATCCGCGTATATACACGTGTACAATATCACGTTTAACCATCTGGTTACCCTGCTGAAATTGCTAAATGTGGCACTGGATTTTTGAATTCATGTGCTCTGCCTACCCCTCTTGGGAATACAGGCGTGAGAATATGTATGTATGTATGTATACACGTGTCGCGTGACATGTCGAGCGATGTCCGGCGACGTCGCGCTACATCGCTCGACATGTCGCACGACAAATGTCGCTTAATGTATCTTTGGCTTTAAGTTACACTTACATAGATGAAAGAAGTACGACAGGCCAGCCAGTCGCTTAAACTAAATCTATTTCCTTAAGTTGCCTCTTAGAGATAGTCATTCTACGGTTACACATGCCTTCGCGATGTTCTATTATCTATTTATTGACCTTAGGGACAGAATTCGTCGTATCTCTCACATAACACTTTTTTTATTATGATTTCTAATCACTGGGTTTTCTAATCACGCCAAATGTATACAAAACATTGAGGTTGAACCCTGGGAATCCCAACTTCATTAGAATGTAAGCAAATAGAACAAAAAACAAACCGAACTGATTTTTTATCTAATACATTTACCCTGTGTAAGAGTCGACTCTGGGAAAGGGTTAGTGTATTGTGGGCGATGGGCTAGCAACCTGTCACTACAATATCACGTTTAACTATCTGGTTACCCTGAAATTGCTAAACGTGGCACTGGATTTTTGAATTCATGTGCTCTGCCTACCCCTCTTGGGAGTACAGGTGTGAGAATATGTATGTATGTATGTGTATATTTACCCTGTTTCGCGATTAAAATGAGGTCGCCATTCGGTCATATTCGATTATTTTCAATATCACTTGTTTTTCAGATAGAGTAAATTACCTAAATTGAAGGGAGGTTATAAAAACAACAGGTACCCAGTTGCAGTACTCGGGGTCTAAATTGGCAAGGATTAAAGTAGTGGGGTTAAGTTTGTACACCGCTTTACCGTGAAAAAACGATCTGCGAAATTAATAGACAAGACTCACTGTTTGAAACCTTGCCTAGATAACACCGGGGACTGTATCTACATTGGATGATTTTACAGAAGTAAATCATGTGGAAATTCTCTAGTAGGTACAGTCGAGTTCATTAATGTATGAGCAAAACTGAGGGTTCAAAAATATCTGTAAACCTTTATGACATTGACAATAAGGTGCAAAGGTTTACATATTTGGCATTTGTCTGCTCATATATTTTTGAACTCGACTGTACTTAAGTTGGAAACTAATTCAATATTGTAGTAAATTAGACACAAAAGAAAGGATTTATCTTCATCTCTTTCATCAGTCTGTATTAAAAAAAAATTACCTCTGTCATTTTTTGTTGGAATTTTTTTTGTTGCTCGCGTTATGTGCAAATTGTGCAATAATGAAGCACGTAAAAAAGTTACATACATTCACACATAGGGTTGCCACCTTTTTTTTCTGCAGTTAAAGTACATTGGTTATTATAGGTAAGAAAAAAAAAGTACACCTAGTATCAAGATAAAGTACAAATTATTTTTCTTGAATTTTATATTTAAAAACATGTTTTTATTACTTTTTGCACTTTGTATGAAATAAGTATCTCTTACTAAAATATTGCACAGCATCTTTACAGTCTATATTTAGGTAAGTTAAAGTAAATATGTAATTATTTTTTTATGAAATTCAGAGACGCTTTGTTTCTTTCGTCTCGCCACTTGCTGTTCATCACAGAAAAAAACTCTTTCTGTGAATGCTGATGTGGCGCTGGCGAGTGGCGACATGGATTCATCACCAATCGATAAATTTCGTTTAACGAAAATACACTTAGGACTAAACTTTTCAAACCTCAAAAAAATCTAATCATTCAAAATAAAGTATTTTCGCGTACTTTATTGTTCTCATAAAGTATAGAGTACAATTACCTGAAATAGAGTACAATACTTTATTATAAAGTACGGGTGGCAACCACACATCACGCCTGTATTCCCAGATGAGGTAACAGATTACACGAAACGCTCCATAGACAAAACCACGACTATTTCACGTTTCGTGGCCAATTCTAGCATATTTTTAAGGTTTTGAGTTGGCAGGTGTAATAGTGACAGATTGCTAGCTTGTCGCCTAATTTAAACCTTTATAAAATACTAGCTGTGCCCGCGACTCCGTCCGCCTTCCTCTATAAATGGTCTATCAAACACAAAAATATTTTTTCAATTCGAACCAGTAGTTCCTGAGATTAGCGCGTTCAAACATACAAACAAATAAACTCTTTAGCTTTATAATATTAGTATAGATAACTTATTTAAATTAACCTATTTTCTATGTCGCCTCTTACGACATCCGCGGAAGAAATGGAGAAAAAGCCTAAAAAACGTGAAAAAAGTCAGCTGTGGTAAAGTTCTTAACTCAAAATGTTCAAGCTCATGGTTAGCATTAGCAAGGCAAATTAGAGAGCAGCATTTTGGCAGTTCGGAAAACTGCTCGACCTGAATGAATGAGCCCATACTCGCATTACAAAATGTGGGTGTCAAACCGCCAGGGGGCGTTTAAGTATTTCTTAACGTAATATTTATGATAGATTTAGATTTGTGAACCCCCTTCCCCTTGCGTAACGCGCCGTAAAGTTTTCTTCCCCCTCCCCGTCTCTGAACATTACGTAACACTCGTGACAATTTTTACCTAGAAGTCACAAGTTACATATGTTACGCAAAGTAGCAGATATAGCAATGTGCTTTTGCGTAAACATTAACAGATATTGATAACGAAAAAATAATAAAAAATTATATAAAATACTGTCGAGGGATTCCCCGTAAAATGTAAACGGTTGTAATTGTTGTTGTTGTAAGTTGCCAACTCGGAAAAATTTGAATACCAATTTTTTTAATTAAAAAACCATTCAAGTGCGAGTTAGACTTTACGAAGGGTTCCGTACCAAAAACTGCATAAAATACCGTTTGTTGTATGGGAGCCCCGCTTGATAATGATTATTATTTTGTTTTTAATATTTGTCGTTGTAGTGACAAAACAAACACATAATCGGTGAAAATTTTTACCTGCTTAGCTATCACGGTTCTTTAGATACAGCTCGCAGAATGGTCACCACCAAAAACGGCCAAAATATCACGTTTTTTATTTGCTTTTATAGCGGCAACAGAAATACATCATCTGCGAAAATTTCAATAGCCATAACTTCTTACGGTTCTTGAGATCCAGTCTGTTGACAGACGGATAGACAGACAACGAAGTCTTGGCAATAGGGTCCCGTTTTTACCCATTGTTTGAACCCCCCTTCCGCCCACGTAACGCATCGTATTGTTTATAAGACCCCTTACATCCGATTGCGTTACGTAATACCTTGAATGCCCCTAAGTTTGAGTGCACTATTCATGTATGCCGCATACATTCGTTACCTAACGAATTCTCACTCGCATCGCATCCATACGGTAATTGAAACCAATCGGCGTTGTTTTCTGAGCGTCTAGTGTGTTGAAAACGATGATGAATTCGATATCGACTTCGTTTGCGAGTTAACGCGGAATTGTATGGAGACGTGTCGACCCCGGCAGTTGTGCAAACGTTCCGCTGGCGGCGCTGTCTCAGTTTCCATACAATTTAAATCCATAATATCTATCGAATTTATCATCGTTTTCAATAGCGTCTAGCGCTCAGCAAACATGGTTGATGTGACGCCGGTTGCATCCATTCTTACATTTTTTTATCGTCAAAAGAGTGGATATAATAACTAGCCAAGTGCGAATCGGACTCGCACACGAAGGGCTTAAACAAGTGCCTACCTGTAACCGTTTATTGATATTTAGCAAAAAAGGGCTAAAAAATTGTGTTCGTTATATACGAGTCCCCTTCAATATTTTATTTAATTTGTTTTTAGTATTTTGTTGATACAGCAGCAACAAAAATAAATACCTACCTACACAATCTGCAAAAATGTTCAACTTTCTAGTTTTCATGGTTCTTGATATACATACAGATGGACAGACACCAAAGTCTTAGTAGCTAATAGGGACCCGTTTTTCGCTTTGGGTACGGAGCTCTAAAACAGGTGATAACCCAAGTCAAACAGGGATAACCTATTTGCCCTCACTCACTGACAATACATATTGCGACCGTTGGCGCTGCTATTGTCAGTTTCCGCGCTGTGTTCCACCATGACGCGGTTGGTAACCATAGCGGTATTTCTGACGCTGACTGCGTCCGCGTTAGCTGAGATTAGCGTCCGTTCGTCTTTCGAAGCCTTTACGCTCAGCGGCCAACGATGTTTGGGGGATTGCGGAACAATATGGTTCCAGCAGAAGTGTCTGACTGCACTGAGAAGCACGGACTACTGCACCCCGTCTCACGAGAAGAACACCACCCATTACAAAGGTCTCACCACCGGCTACATGTGCATAAGTGACTGCGACAACTTCGGAAACAATCCCAAATCATGGTGCGCAACGGGCTTCGAGGATTGGGATTGGGACTATTGTTCACGAAAGTTGGCACTATTGGGATACGAGACGGTGCAATCTAACAACAAGTATTCCACGTGTTTGGACGAGTGCGAGAAACGAGGAGGATGGTACAACAAGTGCAACACGGGCGACGATAGCTGGGCGTACTGTGATCCTTCGAGAAAAACATTACGATTTAACAATCCCACGGAGACTGGCGAGAGGTGCTTGACGAGGTGCAAGGGCTACTATGCGGGCTACGAAAATCAACCGATGTACTGTTACTCGACTTCCAAAAAATGGGCCAAATGTTTCGCGAACCCACCGCCGTCGGTTGACGTATTCGGCAACATAAGCAGACGCGTGAACGATGAATGCACTCTGTGGACGACCAACAAAGACGGTAGTAACCTAGTGCGCTGCACCACGTACCGTCGCACTCGACGACAAACGCCGGCGAACGAATTAGGCTTCGACTGCAATATCGACGTGGAAGATGTTTTGCTGACGCATCAGGCGATAACGCCCCTGATCGAAGTGCGCCCGTTCCTTCCTCACAATCCTATCACCACCGACACCAACCCCATACTGAACTATCACGTGTTGGAAACGTTTAGCTCTTTCGCCGATCAACAGGAGGCGATAGATGTACCGTTGAACATAGAGGCTGTCATAACGCGCTACACGATCGGTAACGCTCGGGAAACATTCACAGCGGCCGTCAACCACAACTTCAACGCCATGGATGTTGGTATTTCGGATCCTCACAGAAATTTTGACGAGAGGGGCCACATGATAGCCGCCAGACTGGGTGGACCCACGACCCCTTTCAATATCTTCCCACAAACGCGGTGGTCCAACCGAGGTTCCGGTTCGCCGTGGTACGCTATGGAGGCTCAGATCGAAGCGTTCGTGAACGCGAATCCCAGCACTAGATACGTCCGCATGTGGGTGGTGCTGAGCTACCCGGTGGACGGCTCCGAGGTGCTGGTGCACCGGCCCGACGCGGTGGGCGTCCGCGTGCGCGCCTACGAGAACGGAAACCTGGTCGACCTCAACGGAGCGCCCGTTACGCTGGCCACCAACCCTCACGAGAGTATGTTCTTTACCAATGATCCGGCGCGACGGTGCAGAGCTTGATGTTTGTCGGTTGTTTCTACTGTACCGGGTCATATTGTGCTCAAGAAATTTCCAATAAAATTTAAGCGTTATGTACAAATTTAACCGCGTGATCGCTCTCTGCATGTATAAAAGTATGTAATGAATTACGATTAATACTAAAGCCTAAGTAGTCCTAAGTTATATCTTCTGTTTTTTATCACATTACTATCAGTTTCTGAAATAAACAGTTTTTTTTTTTCATTAAAATAAATTCACCATTCGGCTACTTTCGATAATTGTACCTACAGGTCGCGCGGTGAGTTAAGATCGTAGTAAAAGTAGAAGAGCATACCTATGCGCCCGCAGTGATAATTTTTTAAGTCTTTCGTATCCGAGGAACGAAGGGGGTGGACGGCGACACGGTATTGGTAGATCAGTCGCACTTCACCCCCACGCGCTGCTTCCATGCGCCGATTACACCCCACTAGTTTAACCGAGCGATCTTAAACCATCGCGTGGGGTTTAATTCATTTGTTTTTTAGAGTAAAGTAGATTGAAGGGATGATTATGAAAACAATATAATCTACACTGAATGATATTATACAGCAGCTCAGGTGTAGAAAGCACACGAAACGCTTCGTAGACAAAACCATTTTCAATTTTGTAATTATTGTTATCACATTTTTAGGTTTTAAGTTAATAAAGTAAATTAGTAATGTAGTATTACGGCATAAAAATTTAATTTATCGTTACTTAAGTGTTTCATTTTTTTATTTAATAATAACTAGCTTTTGCCCGCGGCTCCGCTCGCGTTAAATTCGGGGTATCACAGAAGAGATAGCACACATACCAATTTTATAGCTTTCTACATTGAAAACTTCCACTCCTCACTTTAGGGAAATTGGGGGTTTAGAAGAGACAAAATGTAGCCTATGTCACTCTTCATGCCCTAAACTATCTCTACCTAAAAAATCACGTCAATCCATCGCTCCGTTTAGCCGTGAAAGACGGACAAACAAAGAAACAAACAAACAAACAAACACACTTTCACATTTATATATTGGTACGGATGTTATTGTTGTATTATGCCGATTTTCCATATTTATGTTACTTATGCTTATGTATTCTTTGTTAGAGAATTTAGACAAAACAGTAGGAAGCGATGTTTCGACACGCCTGCCGCCGCGAACATGCCTGATACACTACAACAGCGGGGCAGGCACATCAGCACCCTGAACGATTGTAATGCACTCTCAAAACATTGAGTGCCCGATGTGTATGCCTAGCCCACAGAGCACACGAGTAGAAGGTTTAACTTGAGCCTTAAATAAAGTAATCTTGACACCCTCACCACATCGCGCGGACCTACGTGCCAGCATATTACCCCGGACCGCCAATGCTCGGCGCTCCCTCTCTACCTCTACGTCGTCACACAATGTGTCCACTATCCAGTGCCCCAAGTATTTAAATTGTACCGTTACTTAAAGTGACGTTTTATTTCCAGCCTTAAACACCAACAACTCTTTGCCGCGTTGTACTTGAAGCTCAGGGCAGCAGCACGACGCTCACATACAGCCAACAGCTTCCTCAACCCACCGATTGAAGGGCTCGACAACACCTTGTCGTCCGCTGATGTTAGTAGTAACTTTTCCACCGACGGAACACCCAACTGACATGCTGTTGAGCTCTCCGATCACCTGGTTCATGTATAGATTGAAAAGCTTTGGAGATGTCAGCTCACCCTGCCTCAAGCCAAGGATACACTAGGGGACAAATGTCCCACGACACGTGTCCCCAGCAACGTCGGGTGAAGTAGCGCGACGTTGCCGGACTTCGCTCGACATGTCTGGCAACATAAGATGTAAGTGGATATAAGTCGCGCGATGTCGCCAGACATGTCAGGCGAAATCGACCGGCTTCGCTAGACATGTCGCCGACGCATGTCGTGGGACATTTATCCCCTAGTGTATCCTTGGCTTCATTCCGTACTTCAACCTGTATACATCTGACAAGCAGCCAAACCACCTCACAACATTTGTTTGGTGCCTATACCAATACTTGAATATTGATATGGGCTCCCCAGGCTAGCTTGTCTTCTTGGATAATTTTGACCACAAGATATCGTTAGAAACTAGGTCGAAGGCCTTAGAAAGATCCAAGAAACAAGCATATACAGGAGTTTTTTCTTTTGCATAGTACTGGACAATGTGCTCGAGACAGAAAATAGGTGATTCAGTGGACCGCGGCCCCCCCCGGACCCCCTGGACCGCGGCAAGAGAGGGGGTTGCAACCCTCGATTATTTCCAATTGTCTCATGATTTTTGTACGGCGTTGCGGAATAATGGATTAGAAGCAGTATCGAAATAATATGAAACTGATGCCGTACAAAATGAAATGACCAAATTTACCGTGGCAATTATCGGAAAATGAAAAGAAAATCTGACTTTGTGGCTCACCATTTTTGTACGGCATTTCGCGTTTTCTTATTATTTTTCATGGATCTATCGATGGTATCGAACGCCGTACAAAAATAAATGACCAAAATATACCCAGTCTACTTATACTTTTCAATTTTCACCTGCACTCAGTTGGACAGCTTACAAGTGACGGCATAGTGCTGAATCTTATTAATTTATGGTCTCATATCGTTCTAGATAAGTCTCCTAGAGTGGTTAGGATGACCCATAATTTTTTCAACATGGGCCAGTAGGTACTATGAGTATTTTGTTAATACTTCAAGTAGGCACTTGACAGGTAGGCACCAGACCTGTTATCATTTTTGCTATCGAGTAAAAAGGCCTGGTGACAGACATACGGACTGATAAGTCTTAGAAATAAAGTCCCATATTTCCTTTTGGGTACGAAACCCTAAAACAGGCGATAACCCAAGTTTAGCAGGGATAACCTATTTGACCTCACTCACAGACTATTATACATATATATTGCGATCGTAGGCGTTGCTATTGACAGTTTTTGCGCTGTAAACGGCCACAATGCGGTTTACAGTGGTATTTCTGACGCTGATGACGTCCTCATTAGCTTCGTTAACCATCCGGTCTACTTTCGAAACTTTCTCACTCAGCGGCAAACGATGTATGGGGGATTGCAGAACCTATTGGTTTCAAAAAAAGTGTATCATTGCAATAGGTAGTTTTGACTACTGCGATGGGTCTCACGGGAAGCGCACTACACATCTCAAAGGTCTCGACGGTAAAATGTGCCTCAGTGACTGCGACAAGTTCGGAGATCAACCGAAGTCATGGTGCAAAACGGGCTGGGAAGACTGGGATTGGGATTATTGTTCGCGAAAGCTGGCGCTATTGGGATACGAAACAGTGCAATCGAAGAACAAGTATTCCACGTGTTTGGACAAGTGCAAGAAACGAGGAGAATCGTACAACTGGTGCCACACGGGCGACGGTAGCTGGGCGTACTGTGATCCTTCGAAAAAAACATTACGATTTAATAATCCCACGGCGACTGGCGAGAGGTGCCTGACGAGGTGTAAGGGCTATAATCCAGGCTACGAATCTCAACCGATGTACTGTTACTCGACTTCCAAAAAATGGACCAAATGTTTCGCAAATCCGCCGCCGTCGGTGGACGTATTCGGCAACATAAGCAGACGCGTGAACAACGAATGCACTCTGTGGAAGACCAACAAGAACGGTAATAATTTAGTGCGCTGCACCACGTACCGTCGCACTCGACGACAAACGCCGGCGAACGAACTAGGCTTCGACTGTAATATCGACGTAGAAGAAGTTTTGTTGACGCATCAGGCGATAACGCCCCTGGTCGAAGTGCGCCCGTTTCTTCCTCACAATCCCATCACCACCGACACCAACCCCATACTGAACTATCACGTGTTGGAAACGTTCAGCTCTTTCGCCGATCAACAGGACGCGATAGATGTACCGTTGAACATAGAGGCTGTCATAACGCGCCACACGATCGGCAACACTCGGGAAACATTCAACGCGGCCGTCAACAACAACTTCAACGCCATGGATGTTGGTATTTCGGATCCTCACAGAAATTTCGACGAGAGGGGCCACATGATAGCCGCCAGACTGGGTGGACCCACGACCCCTTACAATATCTTCCCACAAACGCGGTGGTCTAACCGAGGTTCGGGCTCGCCGTGGTACGCTATGGAGGCTCAGATCGAAGCGTTTGTGAACGCGAACCCCAGCACTAGATACGTCCGCATGTGGGTGGTGCTGAGCTACCCGGTGGACGGCTCCGAGGTGCTGGTGCACCGGCCCGACGCGGTGGGCGTCCGCGTGCGCGCCTACGACGGCGGCAACCTGGTTGACCTCGACGGAACGCCAGTCAGTCGGTCGACCAACCCTCACGAGAGTATGTTCTTTACCAACGATCCGGCGCGACGGTGCAGAGCTTGATGCTACTTGTTTTTAGTACCGTAGCCCCGTCGTATTGTGTTTAAGAAATATTCAATTAAATGAAAACATTTTTTAAAAATTTTCTTTTTTTCTTCGATCATTCTTAAATATCACCTGAAAACGCAACTTTGTATCGTTAAGACTTTTTTGATAGAGATTCGGTTGTAGAGCGTTTATCCGACTGGCAACACTACGAGTAATTACATTTTAAATGTCAAAAATCCGACTACAGATTTTTGAGAAAATTTTACCGGCCGACCTTTGTACATATCTGTCATTTCCTAAGTATCAGATGTTCCTCCAAAATACTAGACCATCACCAATTTACCCGGTTTGTGAATTGCGATGTTCTCAAAATAAAAAACTTTCTTCTTGATACATCATACTTAATTCTCTTTGAAACCCCATTCCCGGTGCTCTATAATCATATTTTAAAACATTAAATACATACATTCATACATACATATTCTCACGCTTGTATTACCATGAGGGGTAGGCAGAGCACATGAATTCAAAAATCCAGTGCCACATTTAGCAATTTCAGGGTAACCAGATGGTTAAACGTGATATTGCAGTGACAGGTTGCTAGCCCATCGCCCACAATACACTAACCCTTTTTTCAGAGTCGACTCTTACGACACCCACGGGAGGAAAGGGGGAGGTGCTATTCTAACCCGGCACCACACGGGGAACATTAAAACATTAAAGAACCCAATATACCATCTAGATTAACTTGACATGTTTTTGGCCAGTTTGTGAGCCCGTGACCCATCACCGGGAGCAATAAGTAGACGACATGTCGAGCTAATCTCTATGAAAAATACGTGAGTGTACCCGTTTTATTTCACTATAAGTAGACCCCGTTATCTTGTCGCGAAGATTTTGTTTTTCAGTAGAGTATGAATAATTTTTTAACGACCTTTTTGTCGATGTTTAATAATCCACTTGAATTTCCCTATTTTAAGTATACAGGGTGTCCCAGGACTCAACGATAATTTGGGACCGGATGAAAGGCCAGGCTACACCAGTTCCGGGAAAAATAAAAAATAAAATCTATGTCACTCGGTTCAGGAATAATAGGCATTTTTTCAAAAGAGTTGAAAATCGCTACCCTCGGTCGTACTTTCAAGTCCTGTGATCACCAGTGTCACTATTTCGCTGGGACTTTTTTAATTTTGGGATCTTCATTAACTATGCTGTTAATCGTAACCACAAATTGATGCCAAAAACATCGGTAATTTAATAAAATAAGTCAAGTATTAGAGAGTCATGGTTCACGAAAATATTGTTTGGTAACTTTGACTCCTCATTTTGTAAAAAAATAGTACTACACTACCCTTGGCAAGTTATTTCAAAAGATGGCGCATTTAATCAAGATTTTAAAATGGTGCAACACTTGCTCAGTTTGCTTGCCATTTAATATTTTATTTCTTGTTTTTTACAAATTGAGCTCATTATCAAGAACTCGACGTTAAGAATTTAGTTTCCAAAATTTGCTATTTTTTGTTTCTGTTCTGTAATAGAACTATTATTTTTAGCAAAGAGATAATTGAGCCAGTTAATCCTACTAATATTATAAATGTGAAAGTTTGTGAGTATGGATGTTTGGATGTTTGTTACTCTTTCACGCAAAAACTACGGAATGGATATTAATGAAACTTTACAATAATGTAGTTTGTACATCAGAATAACACATACGAGTAAGCTACATTTTATAAAGATATTGTTTGAATTGTCCAAAATATGACGACAAGCAAGTTTAGTGTCAAGTAAGTAACCGAACCCGTGTGGTGCCGGGTTAGAATAGCACCTCCCCCTTTCTTCCCGTGGGTGTCGTAAGAGTCGACTGTGGGAAAGGGTTAGTGTATTGTGGGCGATGGGCTAGCAACTTGTCACTGCAATATCACGTTTAACCATCTGGTTACCCTGAAATCGCTAAACGTGGCACTGGATTTTTGAATTCATGTGCTCTGCCTACCCCTTTTGGGAATACAGGCGTGAGAATATGTATATGTATGTAAGTAACCGAAATCTACGCGGACGTAGTCGCGGGCGGCCGCTAGTAATCAATATTATTGTTAAAACATACTAACGATAATACTTAAAAAAAAACAATTAATGGTGCGTTACAGATTATTTAAACGATGAATTTCCTGAACATTAAACTACCGTGAAACTCACTCATCTTATAAAATACACGGATAACTCTCATTTCAAATCGAGTTTAGCTCTGCATGTTGAAAATTTGTGATGTTTGATATGTTGATCGTGAACTGGGTCACGTTAAGCGTGTCTTGGAGAGCAAAGGGTACAACTGGAGGCAGTGCAACCGTGTTGTGACCGTGTCGGCTCGTCAATAGTCAGAGTAGGCTGAGAGGTTGCCATTGCCAGTATACTTACCGTTTGTACAAGGGGTAACGGATAAGCCTGATGGCACTAGTTACGCCGTAGATGTATCATCAAGCATAGATACTCGTAGCATCAAGTCGATATTGATGAAAGTGGTGTTGTTAGTGTTGTGTGCTACATTTGACAATAATTTAAATGACGATAGTAATCAAGGTAGTTGTGCGCCGGTGTTAGTTTCGTCGAGCACGAGCAGTTGCGCGAATAGAGCGGTAGCGCACAGTGCACGTTTGGCAGTCTAGTGCGTTCAAGTCGATCATGCAGTATTGTAGTTAACGAATTCGTTTGAGGGTTATCGCAAAATTGTATGGAAACTGAGAAAGCGCCGCCAGCGGAACGTAAACGACTGCATGATCGTTTTCATTACACTAGAAGCTCTCTTCACCCGACTTAACGGACGTTTGCGGCCTGACGGACGTCTCGACGGCCCTACGGAGCTCGAGAGTGCCGATTGCCGCTGTACGGGGTTGCGACGGCAGATACGGCCAAAATATCTAATTTTTTCTATGGGAGCCCCCCTTAATTATTATTATTACTATTTTGATTTTAGTATTTGTTGTTATAGCGACAACAGAAATACCTACATCATCTCTCAAAATTTAAATTGCCTTGCTCTTACAGTTCTTGAGATACAGCCTGGTGACAGACAGACAGACGAACAGACAGACAGACAGACAGATAGACAGACATGGAAATATCAGTAATCGAGTCCCATTTTCATCCTTTGGGGGCTTTGGGTACAGAAAACAAACAAAACATCGCAATTTTAAGAACAAAATTCTTAATGTCGAGTTGTTTATAATGAGCTCAATTTGTAAAAAACATGAAATAAAATATTAAATGGCAAGCAAACTGGGCAAGTGTTGCACCATTTTAAAATCTTGATTAAATGCGCCATCTTTTGAAATAACTTGCCAAGGGTAGTGTAGTACTTTTTTTTTACAAAATGAAGAGTCAAAGTTACCAAACAATATTTTCGTGAACCATGACTCTCTAAAACTTGACTTATTTTATTAAATTACCGATGTTTTTGGCATCAATTTGTGGTTACGATTAATAGCGTAGTTAATGAAGATCCCAAAATTAAAAAAGTCCTAGCGAAATAGTGACAATGATGATCACAGGACTTGAAAGTACGACCGAGGGTGGCGATTTTCAACTCTTTTGAAAAAATGCCTATTAAATATTCCTGAACCGAGTGACATAGAATTTATTTTTTATTTTTCCCGGAACTGGTGTAGCCTGGCCTTTCATCCGGTCCCAAATTATCGTTGAGTTTTGGGACACCCTGTATACTGAATTCAATTAAAACGTTTTGTTTGACATCACGAAAATCCCTATATAACCCTTATTTGCACTGACAATGTACAGTTGCTTAAAGTTTATCGTCTCTATTGTGGAAAAAATATGAGCAATCCTAATTAGTGTTCACCCTAAGCTTTTATTTCTTCGTTTATTATTATGTATATTACAAAAGTAATAAACAGTACCTATTGACACCTCTTGGAAATTATCAGTGTCAAAAAGTATCGACATCTACATTAGTCGATAAAAAAAATATTCATACTCTACTGAAAAACAAAATCTTCGCGACAAGATAACGGGGTCTAACTATAAGTGAGTCTCTCGGATGTTTTAAATTAATACCTTAGTACTGCTAAAAAAACATGATGTATACTCGTAGAATATTTGGTGTTTTGGGAATCTGATATGATGATCTGGTAGGTATGTCTTCAATTTCGTATGCAAATATGGTTTTATAGATATGAACACTTCTTAGAAGCGTGCGGCACTGTTGTCCTTATACCCTATACATAATAAGGCGTGGTGTTTGTGTTAAATAATGAATGATAATTCAGTTCCATTTCTCATTTAGGTAACTTTACAATAACACCATCTCATCCGTGGGTGTCATAAGAGGCGACAAAGGAAAATAGCACAATTTTAACTTTAAACATAGACGAAACAAGGACAATAGTGACAAGTTGCTAGCCTTAGTTGCTTCATATGACAACCACGAAAAAATGGTGAGGTAAAGGCCATCTTGCATTGCTCCCAGACCTTATAAGGACGCGTTATTCTCTTTCATTACTGACTCAACCTTCCAAGTAAATATGAGTCACAACGTCTCCTGAACTATTTAAATTAGATAATGAGCTCTCAATTTAGATATACATTCTATGCTATTATCGGAGGAAAGCCCGAAATAGGGACTCGTGCGTATCGTGACCTGATTCTACATTCATACATAACGCCTGTATTCCCAAATAGGGTAGGCAGAGGTCACACAACGTTACATAGACAAAACCATGACTATTCCACGCAATGTAGCTACTTCAAAATATTTGTAGGTTGACAGGTTGTTAGCATGTCGCCTAAAACATACCTTAACCTATTTTCCTTAGACGACTCTTACGGCACCCATGCAAGAAATGGAGAGGTATTATTTTTTTAATCCAATACCTACGACCGGTCTTGAAGGCCGGATAGCCCAGCCCAGTGGTTAGAGAACCTGACTGTGAAGCTTAAGGTCCCGGGTTCGGTTCCCGGTCGGGGAAGATGTCTGTATGATGAATATGAATGTTTGTTTTTGAGTCTTAGATGTTTATCTATAGGACGTGTTACAAAAAACCGGGTAAAAAATGTAAATTATTAAAACGAACAATATTGTAAGCTTTCACGTAATATGTAGAACTGAAGCTAACATAGGTTTTATAACAGAGTGCATTGCCGCACTTTTGGCGTAGGTTAGGGTAGGTAATGTTGGCGTACTTTCTTGCGGGTTTAGCACGGCAAGACGCGAGTCAAGACGGACACAAGATAGTTGGCTATACTTGTCACACTAACTAGAGACGTCAGCAAATTATGCAGGGCCGTCTCTAGCCCATGTGGCGCCCGTGTGCAAGCATTACCCTAGCGCCCCCTAGCAAGCTCGCGGTCTAAATGAAATGGGTACAAAGTAATAGTACAGTCGTTTGTCCAGTCGCTTAAGGGTGAGGACCATAATATATATGATATGGATGATCCATGATCCATATCCATAATGGATCATTTATCCTGAAGCCACTGGACGAACTAGAATTCCAACAAATAACAATACATACATACATACATAAAATCACGCCTGTGTTCCCAAATGAATTATTATGACTATATATAACGATTCGCAGCCACTTCTAGCATAGTTTTAGGTTTGCAAAGATGGAAGAGGTAGAATAGTTGAACAAGGGGGTCCCAAATAAATCAAACTGAGGTAATTCGCAAACCACCGATTGTATATTTGATCTGAAGATAATGAACAAAAAAAATGAAAGTACTTAACAAACTAAGGTAGCATGTCGTTATCAAGTGAGTTGGCGGTACAGCGACATCTATCGGGAGTTATGAAAACTAAATTCTTTGAATTGATTTTATCTAAATTTACAATTATTGCGATTCTAATTATTGGATGCCATTTTGTATATTTTTAGTATTACATTAAACATTTGCTCAACAGTAAAAATTAAACAAATATTTTATAAAATGAGTACTACTAACGCCATCTATGACGGAGTAGAAGAACTAAAGTTTACTTTACAAAGTTGTGTTTCTTTTTTGTTGGTTTTCTTTTCATATGTAGGTTTTACAAGTTAATGCATTAACATACCGCCCGCCAAGGACGCAATGAGGAACGCAGTCCTTTAATTTTCTATGATAACAACTCTAAATAAACAAAACAAAGCAAATAAAATTACGGTAAACAATTTGAAACTTTATGTGTCGTGTTCAACTAACAAAATTGTTATTTTTTACAAATTACACCTTTTTACAGGTACACAAGTAGGTTTATGGTAGACAAGAGAAAATAAACTTAAATGGTATAAAAACTTTAACTTAGGACATTACTCGTCCACAACAAACAAACAATACTTAAGATACTTAGTTGACATTTATACAATAGGTAAGCAACATAATTTGCTTACTGGCCGTTTAATTACATTGCCTTTACATTTTAAACTGACGACGCGAGTAACGCCGTCCAATCCAGGGTGTTTCTCTACAATGAGACCGTACAACCACTTAGCCGGAGGTAAGCCATCCTCTTTGACTAGAACCACATTACCAACTGAAGGTTCAGGGGTTTGATGAGACCACTTATATCGATGGTAAAACTGGGTCAGGTATTCACGCGACCAGCGATGCCAGAAGTTCTGTACCATCCTCTGAGTAAGCTGCCATCTCTTCAAACTGCTTAAGTTGCAGGACAAATAATCACTTTCGGGAATTAGGATGAGTGGTTCCCCAACAAGAAAATGACCTGGCGTTAAAGGCATTGGATCATCCCTATGATCCGTGATTTGAGATAAAGGCCTAGAATTGAGACAAGCTTCGATTTGAGTTAACATTGTCGTCATCTCTTCGAACGTTAATGTTGTGTCACCTATTACCCGTTTTAGGTGATGTTTGGTCGATTTAATCCCAGCCTCCCAGAGACCACCAAAATTAGGGGAATGGGGTGGGATAAAATGCCAACAAGTTCCACTGTTGGCGAGTTGCTCTGCTATATCTTTTGTCAAGTTGGAAGTATCGTTGGCGAATAGTTGTTTTAATTCGCGAGCAGCACCCAGAAAATTACTTCCGTTATCACTGTACAAATCTGCACAGTGACCGCGCCTAGCTACGAAACGCTTAAATGCAGCCAGAAATCCCTGCGAAGTCATATCACTTACAGCTTCCAAGTGTATAGCTCGAGTAGCCATACATATGAATAGGCATATATAACCTTTATAAGAGTGATGCCCTCTACCCTTGGATGTTCGCATGTTGATGGGGCCTGCATAGTCAACTCCGCTCTGTTGAAATGGTCTATTAGCAGTTGCTCTAGCTGACGGTAGTTGTCCCATAAACGGTTGATTGATTGGTGCTGAATATCGCAAACATTTCACACATTTACGACAAAAAAGCTTAACTAAGTTCTTGGCTCCTACTATCCAATACTTGGATCGCAAGTAATTGAGCATAAGCTGAGGTCCACCATGCAGCGTTTTTTCGTGAGCCTCTGCGATTATTAGATCTGTCAAGTGCGACCGTTGAGGAAGTATTATAGGATGCTTAAGCTCCTCGCTGAGCCCTGCTTGCTGTAGCCTGCCGCCAACTTTCAGTATCCCGAGGACGTCTACTACAGGATTTAATGAGGTAAGTTTACTCTTTTTATTGACTAATCCGTTTTCTTTCAGGTTATTTATTTCTTCTTTGAAATGCTTTTTCTGTGTTGCTATTATGCATGTGTTTAAACTGTCTGACAATTCTTGAGTTGTAAGCCACTGTGTATATTTTTCCTTTTTGCAACCTTTTATAAATCTTTTGCAGTAAGCCACAACACAGATGAGTTTGCGTAAATTGGAGAACTTACTTATCAGTTCTTCTTCTACATCGACATCATTTATACAGGTAGATACTAAACATACTTTCTTGCATGCCTTTTTCTCTAACTGTGTATCTTTGATTCCTATTTTTGTATAATTTATGTCCTTTTCTTTCAGCCACGACGGACCTTCTATCCACAGCCTTTCTTCCGTGAACTGGTGAGTACCTCTCGAAGCACAGTCTGCAGGATTGTCTTTGGTTGAGACATGGGCCCATTGACTAGGCTCCAGTGCGGTTATAATTTCTGTGACACGATTTGCCACAAACGTTTTCCAACGGTTGGGATGACTGTTTAGCCACGATAAGACGATTGACGAATCTGTCCACGCATGAATGTTCGTCTTGTTTACATTCAAGACTCTTGCTGTCTCCGTCAGTAACTTGCTGAGCAAGACGGCTCCACACAACTCAAGTCGTGGTATAGACACCTTCTTTATAGGAGCCACCTTCGTTTTTGATGTGATAAGTGACACGTGTACTTTTCCGTGGCAGTCGACAACTCAGACATAAACAACAGCAGCATACGCATTATCTGATGCGTCGCAGAATCCTTGCAATTCAAATGTTTTATCACTTTTACTAGTGTTTATCCACCGAGGCAATTTGAATTTAGTCAATTGATTTAATGATTCTCTGTAGCTAAGCCATTCTTTTAGCAATTCAGCAGGTACTTCGTCATCCCACTCAATGCCTGAAAGCCACAACTTTTGAATGAATATCTTAGCTGATATGATCACCGGCGCTAACCAACCGAGAGGGTCGAACAGTCTAGAAATGTCCGATATTATTCTTCTTTTTGTTACAGGAAATATCAGTTCGGGCAATTGCACAGAGTATTCAAACTCGTCACTGCTTCGGTTCCAGGTAAGGCCTAGAATTTTCATAACCGTGTCTATCTTTAGTTCGAGATTTCCTTCAACTTCCCTTTTTTCTTCAGTTACTATTTTCATTAAATCTTCTCGATTGCTACTCCACTTTTGTAGTTCAAAACCTCCCCTTGACAGTAAATCATTCATCTCTTTATAAATTTGCTCTCCTTCTTCCAATGTGTCGCAGCCTGTTAAAAGATCGTCCATATAAAAGTGTTTTAAAACTCTTTCAGCAGCCATCTGTAGCTCTTGTCCTTCATCATGTGCAACTTGCTGCAACGTGCGTACTGCCAGAAACGGCGCTGAAGCGGTTCCGAAGGTAACTCTTAACAGTTTGTAGTGTTTCAGAGGTTCATTTGCTTTTTCCCGCCAGAGTATTCTTTGGTAATCAGCATCCCTTTCATCCACTAATACCTGCCGATACATCTTCACTATGTCTGCTACGAGGCATACCGGATACCGACGCCAACACATAATCAAGTGTCGCAGATCAGGTTGGAGAGTAGGTCCTATCATGAGTGAGTCATTCAACGATACTCCTCGATTATTTTTACACGAAGCGTCAAACACAACTCGTAACTTCGATGTACTCTTGTCTTCTCTGATGACTGCGTGGTGAGGTAAGTAGCATGATTCATCTTTATTCTTTTCGGGATCGGGTATCTCTACCATATGCCCCAGATTGACATATTCTTGAATAACCTCACTGTATTTTTCTTTCAGATTGGTGTTATTCGCAAGCTTTTTCTCCAGGAAGGAAAAACGTTTGGCTGCTATCATTTCCGAGTTTCCATCTGTACATTCTGGGACCGGTTCTCGAAATGGGAGCTTTACGATATAACGACCAGAGCTATCTCTAGTTGTTGTTGCAGAGTTGCGTAGTTTTAAACTTAATGATGATGATAATAAAGGATACTCTTAAGTTTAGATATGCTTTAGGCGACAGGCTAGCAGCCAAGTATTATCTAGTAGTCACCTGTTTTTAAACCCTAAAAATATCCTAAAGTAACCATGAAAAGTGAAATAGCCACGGTCTTTTCTATGTGAGGCGTGATTGTATCTATATATATAAAAGGAGAAACTGACTGACTGACTGACTGACTGACTGACATATCAACGCACAGCCTAAACGGCTAAAC
>BHDV01013400.1:303367-345996 GCA_005406045.1 Adoxophyes honmai
AGTGATGGATTATAAAAAATCCGAGATCTCTTCTGTGTCATTCCGAACTTAATGCGAGCGAAGCCGCGGGCAAAAGCTAGTTATACATATATGTTGTTGCTATGCCGATAAAAGTTTACCCAATATCAGTCAAGTCTCTGTTCATAAGATGATTAGATACTTCTTGCCTAGGGCTTAACCTTTTTGCCTAGCATCCACAAACTTATATCGAAATAGATACCGCGAGTTCCTGCATTTGTATGACAACCAAGCGTGCCACTTTTTCTTCACCTAATGTAACGTCACATGAGCGCTTCAGTGATAGGAATTGACAGTCCGAGTGAAACCGATTCAAAGGTGACGCCGCATTATTCAAGTTTTCCTGTCTCTAGGCAGTTAAACCTAATCTAAGTGGTACAAAACTAAATGAAATCGCGTCAAAAGAAGAGCATTGCTCTCCCTTTTGCCACGCGAAGTACATACACTAGAGTCATCTATTTCGATATAAGTCTGTAATGGCGACAAAAACAAAAACATTAGAAGCCCGCGACCTGATTAACAGCGGGGGTGCGTCTAGTTAGTCAGCAAAGATGTGTGATGTGCAGTGATTGTGTTTTTTTTAAGGCTGCATCTCAAGATCCGTAGTAGCTATACAGTTAAAACTCATTTGTATTTTTACTTTAATAATAAATTTAAGAAAAATACACGACAGGTGGAGGGGATTCCTTTTCTCCAATGCTATCAAATAATTATATCGGAGCAGTCAAATATTTCTGTGCAAGACTAAACTTCTATAAATTCTGCACATTCCAAATGCCATTTATATCACAACTGCTGCAATGCCATAAATATCTGAGCAAGGTGTTTTTCAATAATTACTTTGCATACGTTCAGTCGAAAATATCTGATCGAACAAGTGGAACAAAGTGGTCTCTGCCTACCCCTGTGGGGAAGAGGCGTGACTGTATATGTATGTATGTATGTATGTAGAGAAGAATAAACTTTATTATTATATGCCTTACGTCGTATAATTAATTGGCTAAGGTACCGAGCCGCGTAATTTCGATAGATAGATAATCTAATCTGTTACTACTGGCACAGACATACAAGCTTCCTCTCATGCATGAAAGAAAGAGCTTGGATTAAGCCGTCTGTCCACTGGAGTAAAGAAGTCAGGAAAGTCTACATACTATCTATCTAAATAGCAATATGTATTAAAACTAACCCCTCTTTCTCTTAGTCTCACTATAATTTGAGAACGGCTTTACCAATTTAGCTATTGCCATTATGACTGTTTTAGTAGTTATAGTGGTACAAGTCTCGTTCTCATGAACGTCTACGTTATCCTATCCTAGATTTGAACCTGGTACTTCGAGTTCAATAAGACCACTTACCACTGGGCTGTCCGGCCGTCAGATTGTGACATCATTGGCATCGTTACCTATACAATAGCGGTCCAGCACGGACGCGACCCGATGACTAATCTGGAGTGACCCGGCGCCCCGACACATATATATTGCGAGCATTGGCGCTGCTTTCGTTAGTTTTCGCGCTGTATCGATGATGGCACAATTGCTGCCGATATTAGTTTTTCTGTCGGCGATTGCCTCCGCGTTTTCGGCGGTATACGTCTTTTCTACTTACGAAGCGTTCACGCTCAGTGGTCAAAGATGCATGGGAGATTGCGGAAAATTATGGTTTCAGCAGAAGTGTCTCGTTACACGCTTCAGAGGGGACTACTGCACTCCGTCCCACAAAAAGCACACCACTTACTACAAAGGACTCGACGGCAAAGTTTGCGTCAGCGACTGCGACAAGTTCGGAGGAGACGCCCAAGAATGGTGCGCAACGGGCATCGAAGATTGGAAGTGGGATTATTGTTCGCGTAAGCTGGCGCTGTTGGGGTACGAGACGGTACAATCGAACAACAAGTATTCCACGTGTTTGGACGAGTGCGAGAAACGAGGAGGATGGTACAACTGGTGCCACACGGGCGACGGTAGCTGGGCGTACTGTGATCCTTCGAGAAAAACACTGCGCTTCAACAATCCCACGGCGAACGGCGAGCGATGCCTGACTCGGTGCAGGGGCTACTATGCGGGCTACGAAAACCAACCGATGTACTGTTACTCGACTTCCAAACAATGGACCAAATGCTTCGCAAACCCGCCGCCGTCGGTGGAAGTATTCGGCAACATAAGCAGACGCGTGAACGAAGAATGCACTCTGTGGTCGACCAGCAGCGACGGCAAGAAACTCATACGCTGCACCGAGCACCGCCGCATGCGACGACAAACGCCAGCGAACGAATTACACTTCGATTGTAATATCGACGTAGAAGACGTGATACTAGTGCATCAAATGTTAACACCCTTTGTCGAAAACCGACCTTTTCAACCTGACAATCCCATCACCACCGACACCAACCCTATAATAAACTACCACGTGTTAGAAACGTTCAGCTCTTTCTCCGATCAACGGGAGGTGGTCGATTTACCGTTGAACGTAGAGGCTGTCATAACGGGCCACACGATCGGCAACGCTCGGGAAAGATTCCACGCGGATGTCAACAACAACTTCTACGCCATGGATGTTGGTGTTTGGGATCCTCATAGAAATAATGACGAGCGGGGACACATGATAGCCGCGAGGCTGGGTGGGCCCGCGCTCCCATACAATATCTTCCCACAAACACAGTGGGCTAACCGGGGCACCGGCTCGCCGTGGTATGCCATGGAGGCGCAAATCGATGAGTTTGTGAGTGCAAATCCTCACACGAGATACGTCCGCATGTGGGTGGTGCTGAGCTACCCGCTCGACAGTTCTGGGGGCCTGGTGCACCGGCCCGACGCGGTAGGCGTCCGCGTGCGCGCCTACGACAACGGCAACCTGGTCGACCTCAACGGGGCGCCCGTCACGCTGGCCACCAACCCCCACGAGAATATGTTTTTCACCAACGACCCCGCGCGGCGATGCAACGCCTGAATTAGATATTCAAATACCTACGCGCTTTTTAAATTTTTGTACTTGGCCGTACGATTATAGTCCTCATCGTACCTATTACTTAGGGAATAATAATGATGTAGCTACGTCTGTGTACCTAATATATGAATGTATGTATATCTATCTGTTTATCATACAATAAATATAAATCAATGTGAAAAATTGTGAGTGTGTATGTGAATAATACAATCGTTGGGACCAACCTTGATAAAATTTGGTATGCAGGAAATTGACACCCTGGATTAACACATAGGCTACTTTTCATTTCGACCAGATAATCGGCGATGTACTAAAGGGAGGCCAAATTAGGAGTACCCAAAACCGTCGAGCGTGTATGACGAGAGTGATGAATGTTAGCGAAGCGAAAGAAGTACCTATGTCAGTCAATGGATGGCCGATGGAAGTCAATCACGCGGTGCATCTTCAACGCTCGCTAATGCGGTCCGAGTTTACAGCTGGCCTGTCCCTTGCAATTTCCCACTGCACTACGATACCTCACCGGCCTCTAGTCTAAAAGGGGGGCTGATTTAGCGCCCCAGCGTCACATTCGCCGAATAGCCAAACTAAACGATCCTACATCGCGCTAACGAAATTTCG
Organism: Adoxophyes honmai; assembly: GCA_005406045.1. NCBI lineage: Eukaryota > Metazoa > Arthropoda > Insecta > Lepidoptera > Tortricidae > Adoxophyes > Adoxophyes honmai. Next base: position 306,947 of record BHDV01013400.1, read on the forward strand.
GTGATTGGTTGCATAAATAAAACTCCCAACTTTCTTTCTGTGTACTTGGGTCCCCAGGCATAACATCTGCCTGGAGAGAGATCTCTCTATTGGAATCATTCCCACTCAATTACAAACTCGAGTCATGAAAGCTCTCCGTCTTTGGCGTTGGGCTTCTTACTGACTCTCGTTAGCAATATCCTTTTTACAGGTATTTTGTATTCACAATGTATTAATTCTCAAGCAATAGTATACCAGCAATCACTAGCTGACTTTTAAAGACATTTTCTTTAGCTGTGTATGTCGGTGTGGTGTGTTAAAGTGTGGTAAAGGTTGCAACAGTAAAACGTCCATGTAATTTAATATTTTTTATTACATATTCCATTAGAATACTTTCTATATTATTATTGTACATGCTTCCCCGCACGCACCTCCTTCTATCGAGTACGAAACTCTATACACATCCAGAGTCTTAAAGGGGTCTACGCTCATATCTACAATAGTACAAAGTAAATGCAGCTTGAGGAATCCTGTTCTATTCTACGCGCCTCCCGTAACTATGTGAAGCATTCTATTATTATCTAGAAGCTGAGTCTATGGCAATTTGATGGTCTATGGTTGTCGACGATTGATTACAGCGCCACCTTGCGGTGAGTAGTGGTATTAATAAGACTAGTAATGAACTACTTTAAAGCCACTCGCACGCGTATACGGAGGTTTGTAAATTGAACTTTTAGACGTTAGGCCAAATTGCTTGGGACATTACTTCCATATCAATGTGGCCTAACGAATAACATTTGTGTCGTTTTGTATCAATCGTAGAACGTCGCGGTATCCGATGCTAGCCTCTCACTGCTCTCTGCCGATATATTACATATAACCTAGCTTACCGCTATAATTATAAATAATTCCAAGCGTAAAGATATGTACAATATTTTTACAGATTACATCCTCAACTTTTAAGTACCTATTTACAAATTAGAATTCTTTATACATTATAAAAAAGAACAATACCGCTCTAGTTTTATATCACCGCGAAATCAATAACTACATTCACAATAGATAATATATATTTCATTATAATTAATTAATTTAAATAAAAATACACCTTATAGTTAAATAAAGGATAAGACGTATTACATTACAATGTATTGCTTCGTTTAGTCACATTTTGCAAAAATATCACCGTCGCAGGCCGTGAGGCCAGTGGGAGCTCCCTCCGCTATATTTTTTGTAAATAATATCCACGTTCCTCGCTCAGTCAACTAGCTAATTAGTACTTCTAACACGGAGTAGACACCACAATTTAACTGATACACATTTATGGACATATACTATAAAACTACTGTTTAAATTACATCTCAACCCTCGCTGACTTACGAAAGGAAATTCACAATCACAAGTGGTCGCTCACTGCGCAAATACAACTGCCACGGTAATTGTGATTCTGTCATGTCATGATTACAATGTTCTATCGACGGTCATGGTTAATTGGAAAATAAAAGATTGGTTTACATTGTTATGTACCTATAAAAAATCATAAAATAACTGTAAAACGTTTGTAGAAAACACAAATTTCGCCGTGTGAAGTAAAAATAACGTTAGCGGTTAAGTTGAACAACTTGATTTATTGGTTTTTTCGCTATGCGCAAGCACACCTTCACTTCTAGCGTTCTTTTTACATCACGCGAAGTACTTATACACATTACAAAATACAAGTTTTTTTATGAGAACGCCATTAATTTCACTTTTGTTGATTTTTTTATTGTAATTGGCCTTTTTTAAAGGTTCGTTTAAGTGTTGGAACGCGTGTAAACGCAGCTGTAACAGCGAGAGTGGCGTTGGTATCACTAAAACGGGGTTGTACCAAACAGTGTGGTTTGCTTTATTTCAGATGCAGACCGAAAACCCCTTATAAAATTTTATTGTAATGTACACAGCTTATATTTAATTGAGTATTATTTTTGTCCTGAATTTGTAGCTTAGCTGGAGTCGTATTTAGATTTTTGTTGTCTTTGCGCAGTCAGCGTACGAAAAAAAGTTTTGTTTCAGTCTCTAGGAAAATGTGCCGCACTATAAGTCAGCAAGAAGACTACCCGGTTACTGTTACGCTATCGTTTTTGCACAACACATGCAAGTAGGGATTAAAGATTGTAATTAAATTAATTAATTATTTGTCTATTTTATTCAAGAGGCCGTTCTAAAGGGTTACTGTATTGCTACTCAGATCTCTGTCGCTTCAGCCGGGCCTGTCCCCGGCCGGGCCCCCTTCTCTGAGACAAGATCCTAGCGGGGGTCATTAGATTTCACGTATGAGGCGTTTTTATAAAAAACATTATAAAATTATTGCTTAAATAGTAATAGTATTGCGAAGTAAAAAAGACCTTAGGTCTAATATTAAAGGAACAACTACGAGATTAATAAAAATAGTATTTACACATAACCAAATTACAATATGGATAGCATGAGATATTTGGCTACTATGTGATAGGGCTACATTGATTTCGTGTAAAATAATAATTCTAAGTGACAAGAGTATATCGATAAAAATATCATTATGTAGGTACTACTAAAATAACTTTAAAAGGGGTAAAAATTGTGATCGCGTTCGAGTATTTTGGTTTATTATGCTCAGTTCGTAATTATTATTATGTTAATTATTAAGGTATCTTTTGACCCGGTACCCTGTTGAGAGTTATCCATGAGATTCATTTCAGTCCGATGGGGCAAAACATTAAAACAAGCTACAACAAGACGAGGGACCAACGTAATTGACACGCCCTAAGGACGCGAAGCTGAGAAACGAACTCTACTGCGGCCGAGTAAACGTATCCAGTACCAGATCACGCCCAAACCCTTTCACAATCCCATTCAGTCCTAGTACCGCACTACCCATCACAATAGCTCACTCCGAGAATCCTTAAGCCGACACTGAAACATCAGTCCTATAAAAAATAAATCTAAGACCATTCGAATTTAGAATGGCGTCAGGTTATGGCACGTTCAGGAAAATCACGAGCGGTGGCGGGAGCGGCCGCTCTTTCTCCGTTTCCGTCTCCCGTCGCGCACGAAGACGATGTTGGCGGGGTCGTCGGCTAGCTGCGGGTACTTGGCGACGGAGTGCACGTCGCGCGCCGCCCAGCCGTCGACGATCCCGTGGGAGATGAGCTCTTCCTTCTCCTCCTCGGTCCACGAGCCGCGGCCCTCCCAGCCGGCGGCCACGAGAGCCTTCTCCCTCTCCCACGCTCGCGCCGCCGCCCGCTTGTGCGCGTGCTTCAGGAGTTTGATCCTCTCCTGCGCTGGATCCACCCCGTAGCGTAGAACTATGACCGCTTGAGCCGAGCCCTTGCCTACTGCGTGGACTCGCACCTGAAACGAAAAGACGGGGTTTAGTGACATGGAATAGCTCAAAACATGCGTTAAACCGAGTACCGTCTTCGCAAGGTAGGTAGATGAGGCGAATAAACTCTAAAACAGAGAATAAAATCGCTCAGTTTTTCTCATTTGAGATTACAGACATGACATTTATTAGAATGTTTTAAAAAAGTTAGAAGAAAACATATTCACCTCTAAGCCTTGATCATTCGTCTCATCTTGCGACACGTTGAACTTCCCGGACAGCCTTCTCAACTCCTCCATGTCGTCTCTAATCTTCAGTGAATTGTCCTTCACGAAATAGAACACGTCCTGATCATGGATGCTGAAGTGTACGTCAAGGAAGTAAGAGTTGTTGAAGACGGTGGTTATGACGTCTTCGACGACGCTGTTGGCGCCGTCCGCGACGCTGATGTAGGCTTTGCCATCCACTCGGGATATGAGCACTCCCTCGCCAAACACCCCTCGCTTGTAAGACACTCGAGGAAGCAGGTTGCGTGTGATCGGTTCCATTTTCAGAAGAGGAGTCGGGACGAAGTCTATGTCGGATAGCTTGTCGTTGACCTGAAAAAAAGTAGGATGTGTTAGCAAACTGATCAAAAGGTCACAATAAAAAACAAACAATGTTGCTGCAATGTAAAAAAATGATCGTACCTTCTCAATGATGCACTGAAGACCAGACATAACACCGAAATCAGGAGCCAATTGCGGAGCCGTCACGGAAGTCATTGGCTGGAAGATCATGTCTGTGATGTATCTCGAGCCCATTATCTTATGCAAGTTGTATCCGTACAGTTGCAGCCAGCTCGCCAAGTTCGTCATGTATGGAACGTTCTGGTTCTTGTTGATGGGGTCGTTGTTCTTAAAACGGTAGATGAAGATGTCAGTTGGAAGACTCAGTTTGGTTGCCAGGTGCTCCCAGCTTGGCGTCATCCATTGGCCAACTATCGGGTCGTACAGTCTGTTGTCCAGATATACCAAATTCGTATTGTAATCAAAAATACCGCCATGGAAATCTACTGGAACGTAGAATCCGGGGTTGGTGTCTTTGATTATCTTTCCGAAGGGGCTGCGCTTGATTTCCTTTATTATTTCGCCGTTGACATCAAATACCACGAGTGGCGAGCCGTTGTGATCTGTGGCAACATAGAACCTTTGGTCTTCCGTCTCAATACCAGTAAGAAAGTCGCGCTGGTCGTATAAGAGCCGCACGGTCTTCTCAGTTTTAGGGTAGTGCATGTGAGTGATAAGATTAGGCGTTTGAGGATTGGTGTAGAAGAACTGAGTGATGTTGTTTTTATCATCCTTCCATGCGACCAGTCTATTCCTATCATCGTAGAAGTACCACATCTGGAACTTGTCTCTTTCAAAAGCGTGGACAAACTGTCCCCGCGAATTGTATCTATACTTCTGTTCTCCGCGTCTAATCACGAATCCTCGGCCGTCGTAGCTACTAAATTCGATATCTCCGTACTGAACTACTCGGTCCCCAATATCGTAGCCGAGATATCGCTTCTCTCCGTGCTCGATAACGCCAATCACATTACCATTCTCATCGTAAACATATTTCCAGTCATCTTCAGACCCGACCACTTCCATTAGATGCCCGTCGAAGTTATAGCTTATTCGTTCGCTGGATGACGTGTCACCGATCAACATCTTCTTAGACTTGATCCTGTTTCTAGCATCATACTCGAGTTCAAGACGGAAGACATCGAAAGATTTAATATTCATCAGGACAGTTTTTATCCTGCCGTGGTCGTCGTAGTCAGTGATTGTGAAGTATTGCTTGCTCGTGTCCTGCATCACAGATCTGTTGAAGGTATTCCTGTAGATTCTAAGGTCACTGACGCCTTCGAGGATTCCCAAGTTCTGGTTATACTTGAGTCTCAATTGTGGCATTTCCTTGCTATTGATATTGACGTCAATTGTGGAAAGCCTGGCGTTTCCGTCGTACTGATATTTGAGATGAGCATTATTTAGACCACTCTTGGAGTTGAATTTCATTTTCTCGTCTTTAAGAATGCCAGCGTGATACTTATAGTCTTGCTTGAGCTCGTAATCGGGGTCAGTTATTTCAACGTTCTTTACCAAATGGGTGTTTTCGTGGTAAACGTAGCGGATGGCAGACGCACCAGCCAAAATCGTTTCTAATTTTCCTGTCGAATCATAAACGTACAGAATCTTACCAGACTGGTGGGGGAAGATCTTTGCCAAAATGTGACCATCATCGTTATACAAGATTTCATAAGGATGTCTGTTCATTGGCGAGAAATACTGGTATTTGAAATAGCCCAAGGATGTCATTAGAGCAAAGGTGTGGATATGACCTCTAGGAGTGGTAAGATTTTGAAGGGCACCCGAGTCGTCATAGTCTAGCAGATAATCGCTGCCTCTAGGAGTTGTGACCTTCAGTGGAAGACTTGTGAACATGTCCCTGAATGAGTAAGCCAATGAGGAACCATCTCCGTATCTGATCTCATGCAGTCTTCCAGCCCTATCAAAGCCGTAGGTTTCGTTAAGGTCACCCCATCTCCAACTAGTCAGTCGGCTGAACCTGTCATATTCTAGTTCGACTTCAGCAAAGATACCGTTTCTCGGTCCCCATTTCACAGGTCTGGCGGTTCTGTCGTATGTCACATTTAGTAATTCAACTTTATCATCCATAAACACAGCAACAGTGGATGTATCTCTGTCGTATTCGAGTGTCAGTAAGTTTTCACCGTTGACCCTCAGTTTGCGACCAATCTGAGCGACTGCCTTGTTGCTCTTTCCCTTGTTCGATTGCAGTCTTCGGAGGAAGTATCGCCATTCAAATCTATTCGCTAGGTCACCGCCAACCTCGGTCCTCTGTTTCGCGGGCACAGGGTAACTCTCGCCAAGTATCGGATCGATTTCGGAGAGAATCGTGTACGGAACCGTATCTGTGGAGATAACATGTCCCCACGGCATGCTTGAAGAAATGCTGCCGTCCGTAGATATTATGGTCTTTTTCTCGGCTTCTCCAACTTTAGTATTCACCGAAGATCCTTTGATGAGAATTGAGATGGGTTTCCTGTTGTTTTCACTGACAAGTACCGTGGCACCCTTGAGGCTGAGATCGAAGGTCAGATTTATAATTCTGCCAGTGGGCGTAACGGCGGATGTAAGTCTACCAAACTCATCGTACTTATAGATGTAACTGCGTCCAGTGCTGTCGTATTTAGCTTTGAGCAAGCCAGTGGTACCATGGTAATCAAAAGTAACATTGAAGTTGTCGGGTGTTCTTAATTCCTGTAACATTTTCATTCTGGACATCTTGAGCCTGCACTTTTGACCCTTAGTATTCTCAATCGAATTCACTTGGCTGGAGTAATCTCTTAGCAAGAAGACTTTGTTGCCAGCTGCATCGGTGACCGTGCTCAGTTTACCATTGCTGGTATTAACGTTGTAAGTGAATACGTAGTTATTTTCACCAGTAAGAATGTTTTTAGTCATGATATGCTGGCCAAATCTGTTAAAGACGTATATTTCTTGCGTATCTGGTGAATAGATCTCGTATTCTCTGGAGCCACTAGCGTCGGGTATGCTGGCCATAACAGATCGTATCCTGTAGTTAGCTTGATCCGCAATGTGAACTATTCCATCAGGGCTTACGATTACTGCTGAGATGGTATTGAATTTGGAATTTGAAGCTAAGAAGTGATCCGCTTCGAAGCAGTCACAACCTCTTTCGAGGCAATTGCATTTAGATTCAGCGCCGGCATACAAGGATATCTTGCCATCAGTGGTAATGAGACGTACGCGGTTAATTCTTTGCGAGTCACTCTCAGCTACGTACAGATCACCAGCTGCCCCGAATGCTATACTTTGCGGCATCACCAAAGTAGCATAGGTAGCTAGTTCCATGTCGTATCCAGTCAGAGGTGATGGGCAATGAAGCGGACGGCCAGCAATCACCTTTACTCTGCCGTCTGGAGCCATCTGCAGTATCATATGGTCATCAATAATGTGCAGGCTATTGTCCAAAGGATTGATAGCGAGTTCTGTCGGCCACCTCAGATGTACTTCTTCAACGCTCAAAGTGCCTTCGCACGGGATTGGCTTCCAATGGGCTCTGTGCATATGATTTCCGATGACGGTTGTGATAATGCCGTCCCTATCCACCATTCGGATGTTAGTGCCATCAGCGAAGTAAAGGACATTGTCGATGGAGACAGCTACGCCCTTGGGATAGGCGAGTTTGGCATCTCTAGCTAAAGCACCATCTCCGCAGTGCGCCTCGTCTCCCGGTAGACACCTCTCGCCGGAGCCGACGACGGTCTCCCAGTTGTGCTCAGGGTCGGAGTAGTCGTTGGTGTTGCGTACTTTGATGATTTGGTGCGATTCGGGATCAGAAATGTAAAGTGTTCCGTCGAGGGGCGAGAGAGCCATGTGGTATCGATAGGAGACGCGCGTGGCACTGAAAATAAAAATGCCCATTAGTATCAGAATATTTTTGTGTCGAAACTTGGCAAAGTCAATTAATTAGTGACATATTTTATTTAGAAGTACTTAGCTTAAGCAAGAACTTAGCTAAAGACAACTTCAATTTATACAAAATTTCTACATATTTCAAGTAGACAAACAGAAGTATATCAAACTTGTCAAACTCAAACCTACTATTCACGTTGGGAAAGAAAAAGAACAATGGTTCGAAATGGAGGTGACCGTTACTCACTTCAGTTTGACCACCGTCCACACAGATCCGTCGGTTTTGATCTTCCTGACGAGGTTGAAGTCTCCCACGAAAATGGAACCGTCAGGTGCTGCTGCAAGGGCCACGGGTGCCAGCAGCCGCTGCCGGGTGGCCGGACCCTCGCACTCCTGGCCGCAGTCCAGACCTCGCTGTCTCCCGTCTCCCATGGTGGTGATGATGAGCCGGGGCTTGTGCTTCAGGTAGATGTTGGTTCCGTCGCCTTTTTGGAGAATGCCTGGGGAATTAAGAAAAAAAAGTGAAGAACAGGTGATACTGATATAGGTGACCAGTATACGAATCTTGTAATGCATCTTCATAAAAATCAGAGTCAGAATATTCTAGGTAGTGAAAGAGGATGAAATGCTGATTAAACGTTTCCTATTTAATATTGTTCCGTGGATAATTTCTTCCGTGGATGTCGTAAGAAGCGGCTAAGGAAATAGGTTAAGGTGTTTTTAGGTAACAGGCTAGCAACCTGTCACTACTTTACCTGCCTACTCAAAACCTAAAAAAATATGCGAGAAGTGGCCGTATTTTGTCTATGTTGCGTTTCGTGTGGTCTGCCTACCCTATTTGGGAATACAAGCGTGATGTATGTATATCTATTTCATAACTTACCTTCATGGAAATTATATCTATGATGAATATCAAGATTCCATCCACCGACATCAGAAATGCTCATATCATGGCCGCTCAGTTTCGTCGTCTGCACATTCCAGATGATGTCTTTACAATCTGTGTACTGGTATCCAACTTTGACTAGCGCTGTGGTGACACCATACACTCTCTGCCGGTATACATTCAGTCTGTTCCATGGATACGTGAATTTGATGACGGGGTCTGCTTCGAAAGTCTTTTCGAAGAGTATTCCTTCGATGGTGATCCTCAAGTGGATGAGAGCTAATGTTGGAGGGACTTTCTCTGGTGTCAGCTGCAGTTGGATAGTGGAGAGGTAGCCTGCTGCTCTGGAGCTGTGGTAGACTAGGTTCAAACCAGTGCCGGGGATTTGCAGACTTTCTTGGACCACCTGGAAGACAAAGTTACTATGTACTATTCTACTAACATTCTGTATGCCGTGTGGTGTTGGGCTTAGAATAACACCGCAGATGATGTAACAAGTGACTACAGAAAATAGGATAAGGCATATTTCAGGCGTCAGGCTAGGAACCTGCCATTATTATACCTCTTTTATCTAATTTCAATTTCTATTATCTATGCAACGTTTGGTACGCTCTGCCTACTTTATTTGATGACATAAACTATGCTCTTAAATTTTGGTACTCAGCATTTTTTCGCTTTTGTGAATTTTGACAAGTGCAGGAGACTCACTACGGAGTATTTTTTTCGATACTTTTGTTGTTACATTAACAGCCGTGTTCGTTTCAGGATACATTTTCAGTGTTTCACATTATTGATATCAGTACGTTCATACCTGTGACTCGGCTAGTATAGCGCTCTTGTCCGGGCAAGCGCCCTGGAAGCCGTGTTTCCACGTCGCCAGAACCACGGGCTTCATGGCATCGTAGTCGTGGGCAAGGCACGCCTGCGGCGGACCCATGCCACTCTTCTCATCAGCTGTCGTCATCACTACTTCATCAATTATCACAACCTGGAAGAAGACACGTTGGTAAGGTTAGTAATTGGTTAAGGAGCTAGCGATACGTTTAAGTAGGTACGTTTCTGTCAATATCTATCTCTGCATTAGTTCGTTTTATTTATCAGTTGCCTAACATTTTCAAAGAAAAATCTTGTGTATTTGTAAGTTTTTAGCCGTCCTACTTTCTGATAGCCTTTTGTTGCTCTTTGCAAAATTTTTCATTGTAAATTTAACCGAAAGTGACGGTTCGCTCGGATTAGGTAAACTCCCGACACTTCGCAACAGCCTTCGTAAAAGTTAGATTCTTATAAAAGACGATAAAACTCCAACAAAACGACCGTTGAAGTTTGTCGAGTTGAAATTATAATGCCCCTTTAATCGCCCCGTCGCATGTTTCGGGCCAAAAATTAAATTGCTTCATACGAAGTTTGGGAAGTCGTTTGAATTAAAAACGGGCGTCAGGGCAAAGCTGTTTTATTTTAAAGTGGGTAAAGTTAAATTTTGGCCGTGGAGCTGAAAAATAATGAGCTTGCAGTTGCTCCATTGGCACTTAACTTTATTGGTTAACTAGCTTGTTTTACTCCACTTATCGCAAAGAATCTCAAAGAAGTTAAACTTGCAGTAGAGGCGTCTTAACATTCTTAACTCACCTCATTCCAAGGCACGAAAACAACTTGCGAAGACCTCTTGAACGGGGCTCTTCCAAAATGTAGCGTCACAGCGCCTCCACCGTTGACCAGCAAGTCAAACCAGCCGTCTTCCCTGGTCAAGGTGAATCCCTCGAGGGGCGTAGACGTGGATACCCTGACCCCAACCAGACCAGAGCCGAGGGAGGTGACCACCCGCCCTCTGATCACCGCAGAACGGCTGAAGATACAACGACGAGAAGTTAAAAACGGTGGCAAGAACAAAAGGGATTTCTGGGACGTCAAATTTTAGCTGTCTCTACAACTAAAACATAATAGATGCCAAAGATTAATTGACTTAGTTTTCATTCTTGGAATTGCAAAAAGTACTTTTAAGGTTAATGTTTGATAAATAGGTGGGGATCAAGGTAGGCACTTAATGGTTTTCTATAGCAATTTTATAATCTAATAATATTATAGTTTCACTACTTTTCACTTCACAACTGTATCAGGTTCATTCACAAAGTGCGCGATATAGATAATTAGTCTATTTCTGGCTAAGTCTACCTACATTTACATATCTTGTGGTCAGTAGAATGTTTCTTATACTTATACTATATAAAATAAAAAGCGTAACACATAATTCACAGGACACGGTATAGGTAACTAAATACAATAACACAAAACACATGCAAACAACATTCATTTGATATAAACATATAAATATATTGCCAATTTAGAAGGTACTATAATAGATAAAAGTATAAATCCTAGACTCATTGTATTTAAAGATACACAACAAAGAACTGCAGATAATGTAAAATTCCTGGTTAATGTTTAATTCATTCGAGTCTACAAGTAAGTGAAATTTGCCTCGATTTACATTATTTGCCTCGATGTTGTGTATATTAGAATAGCAGAAAGTCACACACACAATCCTAAATCTGACTCAGAAGTCTTACCTCGTGTTGAAGTGATTCCAAAACATACTGCGCAGCAGAAGAGCGGACAGAAACAGAGATAAGTACCATTGTCACGGACAATATGTTAATTTAGAAGACTTGTTGGTTAATAGCGTACATATATAAAGTACATGCATGTGCCAATCGAGTTGGTTTATAAATTTATTGACATGTATCAACATAAATTCGTCCTCAGTGTTGGAAGAAAGCAAAAACAATGTGTCACACTCTTATATGTAAATAAAACATTGGGATTGACTGGGGCACAACATTGCGTATCTTATATAACAGATATTTTGATGGTTTGTCGAGAATCGTAGTTAGTAACTAGTATTAGGTTATGTCCAAAACTTTCCGTTTCACAAAGTAACTTCATTTGTAACAGAAACCTTTGAACGTCCAATAGAACGGAATGGTAATTTAAAAGCTGCAACATCTGACTTTTAAATTACCAAGACAGTTAGGTATTTAAACTGAAGAACTGTTGACAAAGCATACAATTTAAGTAAACATTATCCTTATTTAGCTAAATTAAGCTAAATTATTCATTTTCTATCTTGTCAACTAGTCCTTACGACAGCATAATGGTTAGTCAAAGATAAACGCATACGCTCTATTACGATCGAAAAAAAATCTGACAATCTTTCTTACAGTCTTCACTGCTGCATTAGTTCTGTAACTAGTATTAACTGCTTGAGCATATGTGTCTACTTTGTTTCATACAAAACATGTAACATCAAACACGAATCCTCACCTCTCGTTGAACGTTTCCTGCTTCGCATAGTTCTGGAGACTACCTTCATCGATGAGGAACTTCATTCTCTCGAAGAAGGACGCCGTGATGGCTGGAGGCTGCTTCCGGAGAAGAATGTCCGTGGGCTTGGGAGACGACACGCAGAGCTGGCTGCCTTTGCAGGCTGCTGTTTGACAGCATTCCGGGTCTTCGCAGTCTATTAAGCCATCTGGAAAATACGGTTAGATTTGCTTGTATTCACTCGCCTGCTGCTTTGTAAATTTTAATGGAAGGAGACTTTGAAATACTCTTAAAGATTACGTCTAATTTAAGTTAATATAATGTAGATCACCATTTGTTTAGTTTTCGATTTGTTCACAAACTGCCTACCTTTATCGTTATCCTTGCTATCGTCGCAAATCTGCTCCTTAAGCGTGGTGCAATCGGGTCCATCCCATCCGTCAAAGCACTTGCATTCCCAATGTCCATCATTGGCCACCCTACATTGACCATGACCAGCGCATCCTCTGGGACAGCCTTCCAACGTGCAGTGCCGTCCGTTCCAACCAGACACGCAGAGACAGGTCCCGTTCTTGCACTGTCCGTGGTCGCTGCAGCGGGCGTCGCAAAGCTTGGAGGTGCAGAACTCTCCCGTCCAACTGGGATCGCAGACGCAGGACTCTCCCACGCACCTGCCATGCGGCCCGCAGTCGAGATCGCACACCTCTGGAATATTTAATGTTACGTCAGTACTCTACTAAAGCAAAGGCAGATTTATGACTCTCAAAGGTATCTCCTGTTGCATTTTTATTTACGCTATAGAAGATAATAGGATTGTCTTTAAATTACCTTTGGAACAGTCCTCGCCCGACCATCTGGCATGGCAAGCGCAAGTTTGCGTGTCCACATCAAAGTTCCCATGTCCAGAGCAGTCAGGCAGACACTGAAGCGCGTCCTTATCCATCGTGGCACAGTCAAGCCCCTTCCAGCCCTTTTTGCAGACACACGCGCCTTCGATACAGAACCCGTGCCCCGAACAAGTGGGGTGAGGACAGTCAACTTCTGCGCAGAACTTTCCCTTGTAACCCCTCACGCATGAACACTTCCCGTTCACACAGTGGCCGTGGCCGTTGCAGTCAGGGACCTCGCATTCGTCATGGCGTAAGGAACACTCTTTGCCTTTCCATCCTGGGTTGCATTGGCACTCGCCGTTGATGTATTCACCGCGTTGACTGCATAGTACTGGACATACACCTGAAATTAGAAATTGTATTTACACATTAGTGTATCGAACACTTTGAACTTCATCGTAATTTTATTTGATTCAAAACGCAACTTAGTTCTTGAGCTGCGTTCAGACTGATTGCAATGTTATGTAGAGCCAAACACACAAAAAAATACTCACTCTCACTACAGTCATCGCCTCCGAACCCAGGCTGGCATTGGCAGTGTCCCATGAGACATTCGCCTTTCCCAGAGCATCCGTTGGGGCAGTTGTGCGTCATGTCCTCAGCCACCGCAGCGATGAAAGAGATTTCTCGTGGGTCGCCGTCGTCGTTGTACAAGGAGAGGAACCAATGTCCCTGCTCCATGTAGTGTGTTACTTCCTTCTTAACTGACGGCTGAAAGATATAGTGGACAGATTAGTATTGAAGATAATTATGCTTTAAAATGTTTATGCGTAGGTTGATTTTTGGCACTTACATGCGAAGCCCTCGTAGATCTCGCTTTGAATCCGCTCAAGACCTCCAAGAAGTGGTATTGCGTGTGAGTGGGCAGAGCGTTCCGTCGCGCGTAAACGCCGATCGACGCGCCGCGCGGTATCATGTAGTCGAACTTCACGTACGAAGCTTCAGATTGATAGAATTGCATATTCCAGTAACTATATGGAGGGATTTCTTCTGATAATTTTTCACCTAAATTAATTTGTTTGAACGTCGTCCCGTCTGGCGGGAACGACTGTGCGGGGAATGTTCGCGCACCTAGAACATAAGCAATCGTTAGTTTTTTTGCTCGTATTTTAAACATTTATATAATATTTCGTTCATTACATTACATCATGCGAAGATGTGGTGAAATAAAAAGTAATTTGAATTCTACAGTGAACTAAAGAGCCATTCTAATCTACCCTTAGAAATAGAAAATGACAGAAAATGTTGAACATTCTAGTACTGTAAGCGCATGCTGTTGAAAAACGTTGCACCATTAGTAACCCTGTACCCGTTGAGGAGATCATGCAAATTAGTATGTTATTTACTATAACCTCTGAAGACCCTATGATGGTTGTATGCCAGTTAGTAAGTTATCGTGGTTCGAATCAAATAGGGTGACCTCACCTTCCAAAATAAGTATAGGCGGTGGAGTAACCTTTGGACATACACATTTTGGAGTTTCCGTGGTAGTCGGGCATTCCATTGGTGTTCCGGTGGTGAGGTCCGTTGTCGAGTCGGTCATGTCTGTCACTGTTGTCGACTCAGCAGTAGACGTTTCAAAGGTTTGATCTGCTGTTTCCATTGTCTTATCAAATTGAGTAGAAGGATCGTCAGTGTTTGTAAAGCCATCATCAGTCGTACTTGCATCACCACTAGTACTAGATTCGATTTGATTTGATGCTGTAGTTGTTTTATCGTAGTAGTCATCGTAGAATTCGTCGCCCGAACCTTCGCAAACTGGACATGAACATTCGCAAGTCCCTCCCTCAAATATCGGTACAGGTTCTACTGTTTTATTGACTCTTGTTCCTTCTACTGTTGTAGGATTATTGAAGCTAGGCACAGTCGGCGTGACATCTATTGGAGTGATTTTCACACTTGGGATTTCACCCGAGTCACCAACTGTGGGAACTTTAACTGTCAATGAATAAAGTGGTTTATAAGCAGAGTTGTCGTCAGCATCGGCGGAAATCGTGAGATTAATCATTACGTGTTTATGGTTAGAAACATCCGGGGTTTTCGACTCCGCAGCTATATTTACAGTTGATGATTTGAGATCGATCGTTTCAGTTGCGTTATTGATTATCGGTTTGTTAAAGTTAGTAACACTCAGTGATGGTTCTGTTGTAAAAACGGCGTGATTTTCAGGTGAGTAATTAAGGTTACTTGATGTTGAAGTGGTAATTAGTTTATTTGTCGTTATTACAATTTGCTCTGTAGTTGTCACCGGAACTGCAGTTGTGGTTGGCTCTGTATTAGTATTCTGAATAATGTCACGTTCGTTTTCGTAGTGAAACCTTTCGAGTTCATTATTGACATCTTCACCATCGTTAATTTTAATATGCAGTTCGTCGTTTACTTCTTTCAGCTGTGATTCTAATTTCAGATATTGGACTTTTTGTAATCCTCGCCACAAAATAGATGAAAACGAATCGCTTTGCATGGCTTCGGGGTCGTAAGCGATATCATCTCTAATTTTGTCGGATTTGGGGTTTTCAGGTATATGCTGCGGTATATCTTGGCTTGTTTCTGGAATTTTACGTCCAGCGTCTGGCACTGCACCGTCGCGTGGTTTGTTAGTAGTTTGAATATTTTCCGAAGTTTCAGGAACATGAGCGACATTAACCCCAACATTATCAGTTTTTGTAGATTCATTCACAGTTTCCGGTGGTGCATCAACAAGCGGATCAGGTTTGTTAGTATTTTCGTTTGACACATCAGCACTAGTGTAATCCGAAGCTTCAGTTACTTCCACAGTTGGGTTATAAAGCGTCGTAGTTTTAAGCTCTACATTTGTTAGCTCACCGATGTTATCCACACTAACACTAGACACATAAGCGTTGCCTTGATCTTCGGTTGTCCCGCCTTCCGAAACACCATGCACTACACTAAAGGTGTTGACAGAAGGCGTTGTGATTAGCTCATGCATATCTACAGCGGAAGAGTCCGAAGAAGAAGGAGAAGGCGGTTCGCTAGCATGCTCGTCGACGCTTCGACGAGCGCGTTTACCTGAGCCAGAGGTCGGCGTCTGGTGCGGTCGTGCTACGGACTTGTTGGACTCCAGCGTCGTGGGTTTCGACGCCGGGAACACCTCAGTGGACTCGCCTACGACCACTGAACAGGGGCTCGCGTTATGATATGAGGTGACGAAGTATGAGGCTGTGGAATAAAAAGAAATCAGTATCTACTGTAGTGTCAAAAACTGTCTAAAAGTTACAAAGAATGTGTTGGGGTTTTCTATAAATATGCTAGTTTGTGATATAATATTGATGGGAATGAGACCTCGGAGTTTAAAAATAAGGATGACAATCCAAAAACGCTAGAAAACCCAAACAACTTTAAACAAACTCATGCAGTAAGAAACTCACAATTACCTGACGTATAAGACGCGATGGCTAACAGAAGAACGAACAACACTATGAACACTACGGCAGTACATTTCCAGGAACATCTAGAGGAGAGGCCTTTCCTAAAATGGAACCGGGAGGCTGCGGGGGGGAAGTGGGAGGCGCGGAGGTTGTTCCTCACGGGGAGGACGGGGACCGGGGCGCCGAAGGCGGGGTGCCTCTCGTTCCGGTCCATCCTTTCGAGGGTGCTCTTGTCTTGCTTCCCAGGACTGCTGCAGGACGAGTTTGACTTGTAATCCATTGACGGATTCTTTTGGATGTCGCCTGGAATGGTGAAGATGGGTGGTTAGTTTGAAACCAAGGGTGTGTTAGAAGTCGCAGAAGAAATTTAGTCAATTTGTTTGTTAGTTCTGTAAGCTTAAAGTAAATTTATGGGGGTTGGTACGAGCTTTAACTCTACTAATAAATATGGCAATATTCTTAATCTAAAACCTTTAAAATCAGTACGATTAGAGTTGAAATAACATGGAAATGAATGACGTTGAATGTTTAATAGCAAATTTAAAGTTTCTTTATAGAAATACGAACTCAAACGAGTGATAACCAATACATAGAAAATGTCTGTTTTGTCATTAATATACATATACTTACATACATACCGTCACGCCTCTTTCCCACAGGGGTAGGCAGAGACCACTTTGTTCCACTTGCTACGATCCTGACATATCTCTTTTGCTTCATCCACATTCATTAGTCTCTTCATACATGCTCGTCGATTTCGGGTACTCTTGACCTGACCTGTTTCTAGAACGTCCGCGATTTGGTCACGGAACGTCCGTCTAGGTCTTCCCCTCCCAACACATCCATTCACACTAATATAGTGTTCATTAATATAGTGTTAGATTTTATGTAGAACCCATCTACCGACATATCCTATCTAAATTTCAAAGTCAAAGTAGGAGGGTAGACGGGAACTACCCCGAACCTTTTTAATTGCAACCTTTTTGATAACTAACTGACTGATTATAATCCTTTTATAATTAATGAGTAATAATCTAATAATGCCACTGCTAGCCAAAGTAAATAAACATGTCAAATATTTAAAACAACAGCGTGGTAACAAAGTTTTTTTATTGCTGTGCTGACTGAAAAAGTCGCTGTTACTATTATTCATAACCTATCGTTAGCTTATGAGCGAGTCTCTCGCTAACTTTAAGTCTAAAATACATCTTTCAACTCGATTTTTTATACCTGAAGGCACGTAGAAGTTGCCAGAAGGCGTGCGCACGAGGCACGAGGGCTCGAAGTCGGCCAAGTCGGCGGGGTTGCCGGTAATTCGGCCGTTCAGCCGCGACATAGTCGGGTTGCGGGGGGGCACATCGGGCGGCGGCCGCGACCCTTCAAGCAAGCAACCTGCAACAACCAGAAACCTCTGTTTAGAAAAAAAAACATCTCCAATGCAAGTTTTTGCTGACTATAGGGACTGTAGAGTTTAAAATATACATACTGTAACTGCTCTTTCCCACAGGGGTAGGCAGAGACTTCTTCCACTTGCTCCTGATATACCTTATTTGCTTCATCTACATTCATTAATCTCTTAATACACGCTAATTGGTTTCGGGTACTCATGGCCTGACCTGTTTCTACATACCTATCCTCACTTCACTTATTTTGTTTAGTAAATTTACTTTCACACATCCTCTCTTTATGACCATACCAGGTAAGCATACTTTTCTATCCTAGTCACTATATCTACTTTAACACCAGCACGTTCCCTTATTCGCTATTTGTATTTGTAAGTGTAGATTTGTATGTGTATTATCGTTCCTGATTGAAAAATTGTAGGCAGTTTTACTGTTTTGAAAATATTCCAAAATATAAATTTAAGATTATTATTCATTACTTTCACAACTACAAATCGATAGACTTATTTTTTAGTGGTAAATTCGTCGGAATACAAAATAAATATGGCATAGTGCCGATTCACTTATACTGCCTTTTCTCATTACCTAACCTTTTTATGGCTAGTTTGACGAATAACAGTTATTGAGATGCAGCCTGGCGATAGACAGACAGACAGACAGGCAGGTAGAACCTACTAATAGGGGCCCGTTTTAACCCATACGGAACCCTAACAACGAGCAGCCGACGCAATTACAAAATCAAAATTTACTTGTATAAAGTTTAAAGATGCTAAAAGGAATGAAGCCCGTAATAGCTCCGGGCTCGAAAGTAAACTTCAGCAATATTCCGATCGACTTTCAAAGTTGTCCTAATGAAAACGCTATTATTACAAGAAAACAACAATTTAAAGGTTAATTAGAGTTAAACTCGCCACGTGGGTGTATTTGCTTCGGCGATTCCTCGGACCAGTTTTGCAAAGGTCAGCACGAAGAATAAAGAACCTAGAGGGACTCCGAGTTAACCGAATACTCGCTCTGAGACCTCAACAACGTTCATTTGTTATTTTAAAAGCCTTAACAAAATTAATCAGCTCGCGATCGGCACAAAAGCGACCATTAGAAGCAGGGAAAGATTCAATTAGTTCCATCCACGGAAATTCACAAGTTGAAATTCAATTAAGAGCGAATATTGTTCCTGGTAATGGCTCATAAACAAATAGCGGCGCTCGCGGCCGGCGGCGGACATGCAAATGGATCAAAGATCGCGTGTTTCGTTTCGGTAGTTCGTTATAAAGGAAATATATTAGACCAACAGCCATTCCTCAAACCGCGGGGAGCGGAGGCCTCTCCCATCGCTAATATAAGCTAATGGAAAATCGAAGTATTATCTGTCCGCCCGCCCCCGCCGCACACCCAACTTTTGATCCTCGACAAATTTTAAAGATTCCTTCAAGCGTTAATTAATTTATTGTAGCTGATGTAGCCGCAAGAAAACTCAATTAATTTTAAAAGGGTTTTTGTGTTGTTTTTTTCTCGAACTCGCCCCCCACGTTTCGTTGCCGAAAAGAAAATGGTGGATTCTCGATAATATCGCCGCCGCTTTGTGGCCGTGGCTTTGAGACGATTCGCTCGCTAGTAATTACTAGTTAAACAATTTCAGGACGCCCTAATGAAAAACGCTTTCGCCGCCGCGATCAAATACAATGATGATCATTAAAGATGGCCACACAGTTTGTCGGGCGCGTTCCGGGAGACGAATCCGGTTGTAATTTAATATTTGATTTGCATAAGGGCTTTTAACATGAGCTGAAGAGGGCAATTTGTCGGCCGGGATAAATGCGCCAGGAACGGCCCGGCCCGCGCCGCCGCCAATGAAAAACTAAATCACCAGATCCCTCACCTAATTTAGGAGGACAAGTATAGTCATTAATACACACGTCACTCCTGGTGCTACTACAAAATGTGGCCCATTTATATCCCGTCTCGGGGCTTGGGAATTATGGTAATCGGGCGAGTCGTGTCTTTTGTCTGTAATGGTGGGTAATTACAGAGGCACCTCCGGGGGACACTTCGTCTCGCGGAGGGGGCCCTAGGGCGAGAGAATTCGACACTCGTTACGTGAATCGTCTCAACTTTAAAAAGGGAACGAGATTTTGAACGCCGCCCTGGGATTCGTCGCTTACTGATGCAAACTCCTTTTTTTCTGTTCTACTTTTTCCTAAAATTGGCTTTTGCGGATCGGTCCGAGTTCCACGTGCCTTTTCGGGGCTTGTTTGCGTAACGAAAATACTGTTTTACAACGCGGACTTTTCAGTTTGGAAGCTCGATTTTACAGCCCATATTATTTATGGTCCCAGCGGCTCTATGCATAAAGCAATCACACAGGCACCAATATCCATATTCCGAGCCGTTTGTTTTTATGTATTTTCAAGCCATCTGGCATCGCTGCGTTTCCCGTCTAGAAGCCGCCCCAGAAAAGCAAAGCTCGCTTACTTATTGGAAGATAAAGGGGGTGTGTTTCGGCTCATTTGCGGCCGAGCTCGCCCCGATCAAACGTGATTTCTTATTGGCAACGGAAAGGAAGCAGACGGCAGTCGTAATAGAGAAACTGCGGTTCACCCGAGCGGACTGTGCACAAAGGAGCGAGTTCTTTATTTTCGCTTTTAATAAGATTAATATCGGGCGCGGGTGTGCCGCGACTTCCGGAGAGGCGTTTTGGGCACGAACTGTCAAAGATATATCTCTCTCCAGGTAGTTTCATAAGTCGGGACGTTGATGTACGAGCGCGGCTGATGGCGGCGGCCAATCTCGCGAGACAAGCGCGACGCGTGCTCACAATCTTAAACTCGTTACGCGATACATTCCCGAAGCAATTTTGAATTTACCCCTCGATTCGGGGATTGACTACAACTATGGACTTTAAAAGACGTTGCGCCGCTTTCGAATGTTTCGCTCGCCGTATCGATCTGGTTGCCCGAAAGGCGAGGTTCAATTGAATTTGTAAGATTAGCATGTCAGCAGAAAAAGGCCTCGCAATTTTACTTTGAAAGTCCCTCGCCCTGAGAATTTGTGTTAGAATGCTAAAACTGACGATTCAGCTGCGTAAAAAGGTTCTTATCGGTGTTTTTGTCGCGCAGCCGTTAAATAAGTCATCGGAGCGAGCGCCATGAATACACCGGAGCGGGCGCACCGCAAAAACACTTAGCGCGTACGTAACGCCGCAAACCGATTCCCCAATTTCAATTTTAAATTTAGCGCCGAAGTTGGCCCGGCGCTCCGTACAATATTTATATGAGAGCTGCACCGCGATTTATAGTTAGGAAACAATCGGAAACTTGGTCCGGCGTCGTCGTGACTTCGTTTTAATTAGTACCCATTCATCGCGGAACAATCGAGTCCTCGAACAAATCCATTATCGGGAACTTTTCGATAGTCGAAAGAGGTGTATTCAAAGTTTTCGATTGGAAGGGGATCGGACGGATGGGCTTTTGTGGCAGTCTGTAGCCGGCCCGTGTCTCGCGTCGCGACTGCGCTTCGGCAGTGGCTTGTTAGTCGCGTCCGTTTTCACGTAGGTATTTCTTTTTAAATCATTTTTGTTCTGACCATTGTATCTACAGCAGGCACTTTGTTTCGAAAAACATAAATGATACTTTATACTGAGTTAGCAAAATAGTGAGACGGGTGTATGTTACCTACGTACAGTCAGCTGCAGAGAAAAGTAACCCCCTAGTAATGAAACATTGTATGGGCGGGGGGTTACTTTTCTCTGCAGCTGTCCGTACATACGTAAATGCGTCACTTCTTGCCGGTATTCCCAATGGGATAGGTAGAGCATACGAAACGAACATTCTGCCAAAATTTTATATTTATTGGTTTTCTACCCTTTATTATATTTTTATTTAACCTGTAAGTCCAAAATAAAATAATAACAGTCCTCACGGTATTTGCTAGTCATCGTAGTTTAGACGTCTCTGGCAGTCGGCGTCGTGACAGCGTTTAAGTCGTCAGCGGCATTAATCAGGCTTCCGCCGATGATTGAGGGCCGACAATCATTAGGGCGGGCCGTTACTAAGCTAGTTTATTATAATTTCCCTTACATTTCCGATCTCGGAACATTTAAAAGGCATTATCGAAAAATTGGGAGGCATTAACGAGACGGGGCCACTGTCTCCGAGCCCTAACGACGTTACGCGGGCCCTTAATCGGTGCCTCACGATTCGGGTTCCGTTCATTATTCCGTTTTGTTAATGCGCTTTGAAGCCCAACTAAAAAATATTTAATTAACACCCGCAGTGATCAACTGAACACCGCTTCCATTTGTACGAGATTTTTCATTAAAATTTCACTTTTCACCAACGGAATGCAGTAATAAATTACTACGAGTAGGCGCGCTGTGTGTAAAATTGGGTTTTTTCGTCTGGCAACAAAATTAATGAAAGCCGAAGGAAACTACATTTACTTGCGCGGAAAATATTTGTTACGCGGACGAAAAAGCATTTCGGGCAACTCGCATCCCACATGAGAGACGGTCGGAGGCACAGCGAGGACGATGCAGGCCTTTAATTAAACAGCCCGCTTAGGTCCCAGCATTGGGCCAGGCGGATGTAAATATATACAGCGCGGCAATGTATCATGTCAAGACGCCTGCCTGCCACACTGATAAGATTACCAGACAAAGGAAGTCCACCCATATCACTACCACCACGACCGCTAAATGCGGACCTTCATTTACTACCCCCGGAGAGCACAAAGCCATTCTGGCTGTTAATCCCTAAACAATAGAGCGGAGATTCCCACGTGCGGCCGTTATTAGCGTCCCGACGTCAACGTCTGCTTCGTTAAAGGACACTCAGCTTTATTTATGTTGACATACTGGCAGTGTTACCTTATTTGCCGTGGCGGCGGGCGCGCGGCTGGACCGTCTGCGATTTAAAATAGAGTCGACATTGTGCCGGCCGCGGCGCGCCGGCCGCCGGCTAAGGGACTGTCGGCTTTTTTGCGCGGGGGTCGAGGGTTGTTTTTTACGGGGTCCCGCCGAAGTAGTTAGTTGGGTGGTTTCCGGAGCTCGATAAGGAGGTTGCCTAAGTCGGTCCGTCACGCGAGCTGTCCACTAATTTATGGCGCGCTGATTGCCGATACCAGCGGCCGCTACCCGCCCGGAGCCGCTGCGGACCTTTTTATACTCCGTTATGTTAATGTCTCGTCTAGGAAAACATCCGAGCAACTTACACCGACTGAAATACATAACAGTTGGGCTACTTTATGCTAATTCGAATGGAACATTAGAAATTGTAATCTGTCCTATCTGCGGCAGTAGTCTCTTTTGTTGCTGTTGCGGTTGGAAGTGTTTTAACTAGATTTATTGTCCATTTCTTTGTGGTTTTAAGGAAGTCGGAGACACGGAACCGCGTAGATAAATCTCGGTCGTTTCATGTTAGTGTAATGTTCACGTGGGGCAAGTTAATTTGCGTCGATGGTCTAGGGAAGGTTGGTGAGCGCGGCGGCTCGCGGCTCGTTAGCCGGCGCGTGCAGTTCATTAGTGGCGACCACCAAATAGAGAAAAACATCGCGGACGCGGGTTACCGGCAGCCGAACGTCCTCACGCTCCCGACATCTGCTAATGGCCGAAACAATGCTGAGGTGCACCATTAATCTCACTATCTCATTGTACATATTTCTTTGTCTAAATCCATTAAATTAATTACAGCCATTTGGGGCGCCGACTCCGTATTTATTAGGCTCGTTATCATTCATTGAATCTTCCGATAGACGAGTACTGGAGTCGTGGATTGGTGATAGATGCCCGACTTACACGTAAATGGGGGTCCAAATTAGCTGTCTGCGGAAGAATGCAGTTGGCTGGGTGACTGATGCGGCAGGATTTGAAGGGGCTCCGTGATTCATGGATGTCATCGGCTGGAGGATTGGGGATTCCTTCAGGGTGTAAACCCCGATTGCAGGTAATGCCGGGCTTAGTCGGGCTAATTAACAGCAAGTGGTCTGCCGCAGTTGCGGTCGGTGACTTTGACGAACGGGGTTAATTGGCATTACGTCGCCACCTTGAACTAGCAACGTTTGCATAGTAACCAATCCTGACATGGAATATACTAAAAATCAAATCATGATCAACAGCCATGGTTGTCACATGTGCCTTCCTAGTATTATTCCATGTAATGAACTGAAAAAGCGTCTTTTTTAGTATTTTCACGGTAACTAATCCACAATCCAATTGTCTTGGTTGTTTTTCAGTCGAATCGCAAGCTTATTCCAACAGCCTAATGTAATACGGAGCTGCCAATACAGATGTTAGGCTTGTACCAAAGGGCTTGCCAATTCCAGGGCGGTCAATAGACGTTTTGATCCCGCGATGGCCGATAGCCGTCCGGGCTGACCCCCCGCAAGTTAATTAGTCCTAATAGAAACAAACAAAACGAGCTCGCAGATAAATGGGCCGAGATAGTTATTTAATTGTCTTATCCGAAGAATGGAACTCCAGGGAGGTTTAAATGCAGATTCATTCGCCGGTTACGTCTTAACTTTTGTCAAAACTTTCCTTTGGTATCGGAACTCCCCTTTCACTAATGAACGGTTCAAACGAGATTTGGAACGCGAATTAATGTTTTGTGTAATTGCGAGTTGTAATTTCCGTGGACGGAATCAGGTTCTGTTAACATTTCGCCGGCAACCATAACAAAACCTTGTCGCCGAAGAATACAGTTTAATCTTGAACGGTTGATTAACAGCGATTTGCGTATTGACATCCGCCGATTTTGTGTGAGACGTGTGATTGAATGTTTTTGTTCCCGTTTGGTGTTTTCGCACTTAAATTAATTAATGGCTTTTAGATTAATGGAAACGCTTTGCGTCAATTGACGGAGACAATTTCTTATTGAGGGTTCGCGGCAATTTGCTCTAGTGATTAGAACCTCGGGTCGGTTAGCTGGCTTTGTGACCTAGTTTCAATAAATCTTTATCGAAGGGCTTAACACTACATTATGAGCCGTGAAGCGTTAGAACATAATTCAAATCAATTTAGCACTGCACTTAGTGCTTCTTATTGCAAAGATTGTTCGTCGCAGTTCAACGCGGTAATGCGGCTTACGTTTTGAGCACCTTTGCGTCTGGAGTGACGCGGGGCGGTTTGATTGACTGGTTTTATTTGTTGCTTTTAGTGCTTTATGTGACTTTGGGGCTTTTTTGATCAATGTATTTAGCACTTAATATTAACTATTGTGTCACTTAATATTAATTACAGCAATTTCGCGGTACGAGTATTAGAAATAAAGGTATTTCTTCAAATGTTTTCTATTATGAGGATTAACTAAGGTTAATTTATACTTTATTGACTCTATTAGACATGCCAACTAGAGTAGAATATACAGATACTTCTAACGCAACAATGCTGCACCAAAATCCTATAGATTCACAAACACTCTTCTAATCACTTAACTACATATTCTGCAACGGCCAAAGACCTATTAATTTAGCTCACGTCGTAAAAATGTAAAGTCAATATTTAACGAAGGGCGGCGATCCTGTTCCGCTGATAAATTGTCGCATGATTACCGTGTTCGACATTTGTCGCGCGGTTAAGGTGCAATTAGTAACTGACCGCGTAAACGCGCAGCCGCTATTTTGGATTATGTTTATGGAGGGAGCTTGAGAGAGAACTTTAAAGTAGAGTTTATAAAGTTAGATTTTGCATTGTGACGGTTTCAAAAAACACCAGCATTTCTTACGTGAACGTTGCAAAGAGACGGCTAAGGATTTACATTAGGGTATGCTTTAGGCAAAAGGCTGACAACCTGTTACTATTAATATAACTCTTTCATCTATGATTAAATCTAAAATTACGCTAAAAGTGGCTGCAAAATGGAGTCATGTTTTGTTTAAAGGTTTCGTTTCAATACACCTCTATTCCTTCCATGGATGTTGTAAAAGGCTGCCAAAGATATAAGTTAAAGTATGATTTAGCCAACAGGCTGGCAAACGGTCTTTGTTATTTCTCTTTTATCCTTATTCAAACCTAAAATTATGCTGAAAGTGGCTGAGAGGCAGTCAAGTTTCACTTCAATCATTTCAATGCATGCGATTCATTTTTGGAATACAGGCGAGATGTGTTTACTTTTAGCTAGCTTTTAGTTAGCTTTAATTTAAATACTGGCTGAAATAACCGCCAAAAAACTCTAAAAAAAACATCGCCAACCTTGCCAGCCTTTAGTTTATTGACCTTAGGTATTTCCAATTTCACCCCTCGCAGGCCGAGTACCTCGTATGGTAAGCAGCGAGTTAAAGGCTTTCTCCATTAGACCGCGTCCACACGTCGGTCATATTTCCCGCGTTTTTCAACTTCCGTCGGCCTGATAGAGATTGATGATACCACCCTCGCCTTAGGGTTGCTAGTGCTAAAAATTTAAAATGTTTGTTTTTTATTTTGAGAATGGACTAGTTGTAAGGCTGGGTGTTTAAAACTAGTGTTACGTAGTGGAAAATACATAGAAATATAATCTTTTGAAATAATTTTAAAGGATGCTCAATTAAGAATTTAGTACGAGTAAGTTCCGTATAATAGGTTTAGGGTTTGGTATTTTTATTTTTTTATTTTATATTAGTGATCTAATAAATGGAAAATGATAGATTTTCTCTAATTCAAAAAGTTTTATAATATTATTTTTTACGTACAGAAATATCCCGCCTGTATTTCCAAACGGCGAAGGCAAAGCACACAAAACGATACATCCACAAAACCATGGCTATTTCACCTTTCGTAGTCAAATTTAGAACATTTTTGTCTAAAGTTAGGTAAAAAGAGGAATTATAGTGATGTTAGCTAGTCGTCCAACATAATAACTGTAGCCTAGCGGTGCAGCTTCTCATGAATTTTTCGGAACTTTTATGCAAAATTGAATTTCATATTTGCCACGACCTACGGTAAAGGAAAACACCGGGAGGAAACTTGCATACAGCGATGAAGTAATTTAATGTATATGAATTTCTCAACCCGCTTCGCCGCGCGTGGTAACTACAGCCCAATCCCTCTCATACTGAGAGGAGGATTATTAAGCGTAATCGAATACTAGTTTTAACACTCAAGTGCCAGCCCTGTAGTTCAACACAACACACAACCCTATCGCGGGTCATTGAGCTTACGCGATTACGCCCGCAGGGGATTCGCATATATCCAAATTACGCCGTGATGGACGCTTCTTACGCGGATAACTATCGACTATCGAGCATCGACTATCGGTATCGAGTATCGACTCGCTCGATACGGCTAAATTTACTGACACGGAATCAGATTACGCTTAAACGTGAGCATATCCCGGTTTATGGACTAGTTTGAGCAAAAACAAAAGGTAAGCGCTTTTTCAATGTTTAGTTTATGCTTAAGTGTATATTAGTTCTTCGTGTGGTATCGGGCTTGAAATAACACCTCTCCATTTCTTCCGTGGATGTCGTAAAAGCGACTAACGAATATGTATACTTTTGGCGACAGACTAGCAACCTGTCACTATACCTCTTCCATCTGTTTTCAAACCTAAAATAAATCTAGAAGTGGCAACAGTGAAACATTTGTGTTCGTGCATGCCCATTTGGGAACACGGCGTCATTGTAAAAGACCATAAACTTGACCTACTTTAAATGAATTTGTTAGACTGAAGCGTTGATATACCTGAGAAAGAGATAAAAATAAAATAGTTTATTACATAGAATATACCAATTTTAAAGAGAACCGAAGTATCTTTAGGCAACTCATGCTATATCAAAGTTACTGAAACATGCAAGATTGTAGTGCCTTTTAAAGACATCTCAAATTCATATAAGTCAATAAAATCCTCCTAAAATCCCCCTAAATGTTGCCATGTGTATCTTTGTTATGGTAATGCACGGTTAATGGCAAAATTGCCTTTAATACGCCATAAAAGTCTATTTGTCGTCCCGCCTCCTATAACGGCGCTGTAAAAACCTCGTCTCCGTTTTTGACGCGTAATTCGAAACCGTTATCATTCGCTAATTAGTCGGCTCCTTTTGTAAATGAAAATAAAAGGCGATGCGTCGGAAATTATGAGGTATTTTAATTGACGCGCGGTTTTCGAGTGTCGCGTATGGCAACACCGAGATTCTCGAGTGATTTTTTGACTGAATAAACGTGACAGTTTTGTGTTGGTTCTTAAGTCACTTTTAAGTATCGTTTTAAAACAAGGGGTACCTAACAATGTAACTTTATACAATTAAAATTGCAATATTTTCACCAACCCTCGCTGTCACAGGTTCCTAATAACTAAACGTCATCTTTCGCGCCCTAACCCAATTCATTAACCGCAAACAAATCTTTAAGAATCTCCTTGTAATCAACACAGGATGCCCCTCAAAATCCGCCATGATGCGCATTTGTCACTGCAGCCGCCATCTTGAATCCCGAGAGCATTCGACGCGGCTGAGTGCCTCGTTCACGCGTCTGCCATAGACAAGGCAGCCATTGTTGGCGCGAAAAAATGTGCATTTTCTTTGCGTAATTGGCCATGAACCCTTCGGTTGGAAAGTGATAGAGCGACGTTGTTTAAGTCACGGTGGGATCATGTTACCGCCAGATAAGATTTTGGTGTTGGTTACAGTTGCAGCGATGCAATCACGAGCTGCCCCTTTCATAAAGATGTTAAGTGTTTTGTTACCCAAAAAATCAAACAAATGAAGAAAAATATCTGTCACGGTTTTTACACCACATTTTGTTCGATTGTAAGACGCAAGAATCATATTGTCTAGGTACTTCGATTTGCAGAAATCGACAGCTCACTCTATTTTCTTTAATAGCATCTTGCTACCGAACACAATAGTGGCTATACCCTCACAGACCTACCTTATCTGCTGCCTAAGAACTGGCTTTTTCTAAAATGATTACCAGTTACCAATGGATCTCTAAGATCTTGAAAAAGGAAGGCACTTGATTGCTCTTTTCATTCCCTAAATCCATAAACAATAATGTTGATAAAAAAGTGCATGGGGCGATACACAGGAGTGATATGAGGGGAAGCAGATTGCCATTCATAAAAATATCGCGTACGCCATAAATCAGTTTTGGACGTTACACCCTCGGTTTTATCTTATTAAAACAATTTGTTTGATTGTAGTCATCGCCCCGCGTAATGTCTACAATTTGTTTTGAGCTGATCATTAGTCTTTTGGATTATAAAAAAGAGGCCAAGAGTGAGTTGGGGCCACCACGGACATTTCATAGAACAACACTAAACATTATAAGGGTTTTCAAGTTTTGTATGACGTATAATGTTGGGTATAATGGATCTTTTATACAGTTAAAGAGCCTCAGATTTTAGCCGGAAATTGCTCTGTTATCAAACCTAACAAGACACTTTTATTGAGAACTAAGATTTGTGTTCTTGTCTCGGCTAATCCTTTAAGGATTGAAGCTGAAATGTAACCAGCTGATAAAATAAGATATACTAGGAGTCCAGGAAAAATAGGAGCACCGAATCGTTCGGCGATTCGAACTATTAATCCATTAAGTCCTTGGGTTACTAACTGCGTAACGTGGGTCGCCGGTGATTTATACAAACGGTTTATCGCTGGAGGCGGCCGATGACGTCCCGTGACGCGGCACGTCAAATTTGGACCCGGATAAATGGATTGTCAGACATACAACGTGGCCGACTATCAATCCACGCATCAAATATGTACACAGTCCAAACGAAAGTGACGTACCCAATAACCCTCATAAAAGGCTGGTGGGGTAAAATATGGAGGAAAAAACTATTACACGGGTAGAAGGAATGGGTGTTGGGTCATCATTGTCATCGGGTATCGGGTTGTCATCCGTCTGGCCGCCGGCCGGCAAGACGGATGGCCGGATGGGTCGGAGTGGCCTGTTTGGCTGCCCCGTTTACATTTGGTAAATGGGCGTCGCGCTTGACCGAGTACTTTGCAGTATTTGCGGGAATTTCGCTTGAGCTTTTTGCGCGGTGAAATATAAAGTGTTTGGAGTTTTACGCCATTTACTGCGGCTTTGCGAGCTCCGGCTTTTATTGCTATTTTTAATACGGATTGGAAACGGAAGTGTTTCTAATGGTGGTTAACTCTTCGTTTGAGAATTTAAAGACACAGCAAGAGTTGTTAATAACTTGTGTCCGAGTTTTGTAACATTATCTATACTGTAGAGCTCTTACGATATCCATGGAAGAAACGAAGAGGTTATTCATTGCGTGGTAAGAAGCAATTGTCATCATATCTCCCGATACTAAGAAGACGCGAATTCAGCTGTTCCTTCTCCTACCATTCAAACAAAGTCAACACGTGGTACCACCAAATCAGTCAATACCAACAAGACATTAGTAAACAAAAGTCCATACGAACCCAACCGCGATAAACATTTGTCCGCGACACCGGATTATGGCGGCCATTAATTAATCACAGCTCACAAACATTTGCGGCACTAAACCAAAGCAAATAACAAATAACTAAAGGGTGTTGCGAGTTTTTGACGTTCACATGTGCGCTGGAGCGCCTGTTTTCGGAATGCACGTGATCACGTCGAAAACTTGGAAGGGCATTTGTTCGAGCGTTTCAACCGTCTCATTAATCTGGACACTTTTGTGTAAAAATGGAAGAATATTCTGATACTTTCGTTTAGTCATCTATTAGAGGAACAGGAGCTCTTAACAAATAATAATCAAAAACGATGTCCAAATCAGCAGCAGATTCGTATAAAATCTAGCCAGATGAATGAGGCGGTTGAAACGCTCGAATCGCTCGGAAATGCTATATTGCTGAGTGTTGCGTGTATTGAGTTAGGATCTCAACTACGGTCAAATTGCATTCATTTTTATTTAGATTAATCTTAATTTAGTGACTGCGTGGTGTCGGGTAGTATAACACTTCTCCATTTCTTTCGTGGATGTCGTAAGAGACGACTAAGGATATAGGTTTAGGTACGCTTTAGGCGACAGACTAGCATCCTGTCCTTATTGCACTTATTACCTTCAATCATGAAATAGTCAACATGTAATACCACACTTGGAAATACAGACGTGATTTAAATATGTATGAAATTTAATAAAAATATAGTCTACTAGCTTTCCGCCCGCGGCTCCGCCCGCGTGGAACTCGGTTATATTGCGGTATAAAGCACAACTATAAGAAAACTTCTCGTTTCAAACGACACACGGCGCCATCGATCTATCATCTATCGATCGGTTATCGATTGATATCGATCTATCATCGATCAATATCGATCTATCAAGCAAACTATATTTTTGTTTTCCCTCGGGAACATCAATTTTTTCCGGGATAAAAAGTAGCCTATGTCACTCTCCGTGCTCTAAACTATCTCTACCTAAAAAATCACGTCAATCCATCGCTCCGTTTAGCCGTGAAGGACGGACAAACAAACAAACAAACAAACAAACAAACAAACAAACAAACAAACACACTTTCACATTTATAATTATATTGGTACGGATTTGACTTCATTTGTCATTCTCATTTTGACCATAAATTAGTCACTCGTAATAAAAAGTATTCGTATAATCTGAACGACCCGAAGCTTTAATGACCCATTTACAAGGCGTCCCGTCCTCAACCAATGGCAACATTGTTTACCTTTTCGCTTACCTTAAAAGGTAAATCAGAAATCGTATTAAACTTTAATTCTACCGCTTATATCTTTCGTATATCGGGGCGCATCGCTCGGCGGGAGTTAAGAATGAATTTGTCATTGTCTCCAACATCGCGACCCTTTCTTTAAACACGTTTATAAATCGCTCGCGTAAGTGTTGCAAGGCGAAAGTGAGATTTACACATTTTGTTTTTTTACGCCTTTTTTGGGTAAAAATGTTGGTTGTGCGTTATCAGCCGGTCGCCAAAAAGGTTTCATTGCCTACATGTTGTATAAAAGATCAGAATGATCTGTATATTTTGATCATGAAAAGGTTAAATATAGCAGTGAATATAGTAAAAGCCTCTCCGTCCTATTGTTGGGACGTTTTCCATATCTAATGATTGTTTAACTGAAAATAGATCATTCCAAAGACAATGTACCATTAGAAAAATTTAATATGGTCTACCAATACAATACAATACCTGTCCTACTCTTTAAAAGGCAGCAATATGTAAATACCTACGTTTCGATCAAACTATTGCTAATGTCGTTTTTTCTAGTTTAACATACATATCTATGGGCATTTACTTTTTTATGACAAGAAAACAAATATATTTAACTGTAGGCTGCATATTTAACTGAATGTAAATAGATCACCAATATTTAGAAAATGCACTAGGTTGAGTTACCATTCATGTCGAATTTGAGTTACCTATTTGCACACTCTATCTACACATACCTATCATACAGAGCGAATTAAACAAACGCGAACCGCAAAATTCGGTACAGAATACACAAGCGATCGCATCAGCCGTGTGATGTGTAATAATTGCATCTATAAATCAAAATGACACGCGTTTAATCGCGACCCGGGGTCTGCGGGGCCCGGCCCGGAACCGGGCAACCATCTTTGTCGAAAAAACTCGGGTAGAAACCCTCGCTAATGCACCCGGGTGTAGGGTGACCAGGCCCGGGTTATAGAGGAATAGTTTGGTTAGTTGCATCGAACTATTTATTATTGTGCGTATTGATTCTGAGCTGCTGAATGTGATAATGATCCACGTTGTCAGGGAATGTGTAATCATTATTGGTTTGAATTTGACTCAATAAAAGTACATTAATAAAATTATCATGTGTTCAGTGCCTAAAGGGCCAATCACACCAAGTTGTTTACCTAACGCGGTCGCCGCACTTGTTTCAAGCTACGATGGTCAACAATCGTTGTCTTTGTACTACAATGACCGCTGACCGCCGTCGCTTTAGCCAGGCTGCAACGGCTGTCGCCAACGGAGTGCGGCCGAATACCGTATTCATCACACTTGCGGTCACCGCAAGTAGCATGCGGCGAGTGAGTCAATGTAATTGCCGCTTTACCTCTTCAATGTCTAATAAAAGTAAAGAAAGTTTTATGCGTTCAAGAATTCTATTTTCGTCCCATTTCCGCGAACAAAGCCGCCAACGTCAGGCATAAAGAGCGATGACTCAAGAACGCACGCAACGATCCATATCATTTTCGTATGCAAATCTCGCACGTCCACCGCATATCCGGCAACCCGCGCCCGGGCATTCCCGGGCCCGCAGACGGCTGGCCACCGCGCACCGCGGCACAATGGGCCCTGACCCCCGTGTACCGCCCACGGGTCACGGGCCGACCCGACCCGTGACTACCACCTTACATTCGTTCTTTTTTAAACTCATCCCAAAAACTTGTAGGCTCCCAACACGTAGGCATCCATCGGGGAATCCAAGAATATAAGAAAGAATTTTATGTTAAAAATGCTCCCTCAACGCTCGCCAGATAATATAGACAACGATCCCGTTCGAGAGAAGCCGAAATAAAAAGCCGCAAGTAAAAGTATCTTAAGGCGATCTCTTCTTTTTCCGATAATTAGACGCTCGTGTTTTCGCTGTTATATTTGATATTCAAAGCAGTGGAGCGGCGATAACCGAAGCGTATAATAAATAGGCGCACTTCTCCGTACAAATTGATTCCCGATACCACAAATCTCATGCAGTGACAAATACCTCC
Organism: Adoxophyes honmai; assembly: GCA_005406045.1. Classification (NCBI taxonomy): domain Eukaryota; kingdom Metazoa; phylum Arthropoda; class Insecta; order Lepidoptera; family Tortricidae; genus Adoxophyes; species Adoxophyes honmai. Next base: position 340,256 of record BHDV01013400.1, read on the forward strand.
ATAAATGTATCGGTTGCGACTAGTTAGTACCGCACAGTGGGCACACTCCGTTTATATTAGTGGCCGGCCGCCGTAATTTATTTCTCTGGACAAATAGGATTAGCAGCGGGCGGTGGTAGCCGCACAGTGGGTCATTTTTTGCGAGCGGACAATGCGGCGGCACAGAAGGTTTTACAAATTTCCCTCACACGGAGCTATTCCCGCGGCGCTCGCCGATCATGGAAAGAATTTATCGACACAAACTCCCTTCGTTCTTATTTATCAAAGTAAATTGAACCAGCGCTAAGCTGGCCTATTGAAATAGCGATCCTTAAATCAACTCGACTGCGCAGCACAATTGTCCAGAGAATGCTCGTTGAGAGGCGAAACGTGTCGAACTGTGTTTAAGCTGCATTGCAGGAGTCTCAGCTAATGAAATTGACTTTTTGCTGCAAGTGTTTGAGACGCGACTCCGGAGGATCAAATGCACTTTCCCCACTTCATACAATAACAAGCTTTCCTCGAGTGGCGTTTGGATGTTCGCGGAATTAACATTTCAAATACGCTTGCAGTGCACCAGGCCGCTTGTAGGAGTGACCAACTTAAGCGAGCACCCGAGCATCGTATTAAATTACGCGGCGAACGGCGGAAAACATAATACTAAGTTGATGAGCCCGCAATTCCGAGGAGGAAAACCGCCGAATTTTAAGGCGTTCTTAACGAAAATGATTTACCACAGAAATGTAGGTCACAGTGACAGGTGGCAGTGAGGCTTAGACACCGCATTACGGTAACCCGACTCGGCCGGTTTATCCGCTGAAATAAAAATACTTATCACGTAAAGCCGGGCTCTCGTAAAAGAGTGGCGGCGGTAATAAAGTGTCACATGCAATCAGCTCGCGCGATGCTCGATTGGATTGCGCGCGCGCGTGCCGGCGCAGGCCGCGGCGACGTACCTAGCTCCAAGCTCCATGGGAGGTGGTCACGCACGCAAGACCATACCATCGCGAACCGGGATTGTTGAGCCACCTACCTACGTTTGTAACTTGGTCTTGTTACTAATCCTATACCTAACATCTAGTCGGTCACATCGGTCATTGACTACACGTCTAAATTGCGAACAGTGGCAAGTGGCTCAACAATTCCAGTTCGTGACTGTACAGTGTACATCCATACAATAATGCCTTAATTTCCGAATAGGGAAGCAAGATCACACGGAATGCTTTATAGACAAAACCACGACTATTTTTGACGACTATTGTTTTTTTTAGTTATTGCAAGCTCCAAGTACCTACGTGTTTGGTTAAGGAAGACCTAGCCCAGGAGTTATGACCTTTTTGGATTAGACCTTTAACTGATATTTAGAATCATGAGCTTTTTTTATTCCAGTGACAGAACTAAGTCCCAAAGTTTTTTTCTAATCGCGATACCATTTTCTGTACACTTTGTAACGACATTGTTCGGAATTTTTGGGATAGGTACATTTTCTCAAATTGGGATTGAATGAGCTCTTGATTCTACATAGATGCATCACATCAGTGTTCCTTAATGGGATAGGTAGAGTACACAAAATGTCACATAGTCATGACTCTGAGTAGATATAACTAAGAATTATTCCAAGAGAGTGAAGAAGTGCTCTGATACGTCGCCACGTGATCTCTGTGGCAGAATCCTCTGAAATTGGTCATACAGCCTTTGTGAACCCGCTGAATTGGCTGAGAAATGCCATACTGGTTCAGGGAGCGTGTTGCCAACCGCCCCTTTGCACTAGCTTGAATAATTGGAGAGCAAAGCATTGCCCTACCAGGTTATCCAGATGGCAATATGCATTGACTTAATAATTTACGTCGAATAAACTTAGATCATTCTAGGATATTTTTACATATTATGAAGCTACATTTCTTCTGCGTACGTCGAAAGAGATTGAGGTATTTTTTAAGTGACAGGTTAACAACCTGTCACTATTGTACTACTTAATTTACCTCGGCAAAAAAGTGCCAACTTGACATGACTGTGAATTGTTTCGAGTGCTCTGCCTATCAAATTTGAGAATGTAGGAGTGATGTATGTAAGAAAGCAAAAAGGCTTAAGCGATCAGCAACAAAACAAACACTCCCGACAAACATGTTTAAAACATGAACGTGTTATGATAGCTACAGCCCCTTGTATTTACACGGCGCCGCAAAATGTGCATATGAGAAGAAAGGAGAGCTACTACACACGTGATAACATTATTCGAGTGAAAAATGTATCGAACGGTTCAAGTGGCGAATCTCGAGAGGGCTCGAGCCGAGTAGGTGGTCCACTCCACTCGAGAACTCTAGGACATTTTATTTTATTTATCCGAGGCAATATAAACTTATCAACGGACTTAATCAGCCGGTTTTTGTAAGGTCAAGCGATACCGCATCATTATCGCCCGGGACGGCCGTAAATTTTAAGTCGTTAAAGTGTAGACGAGATAAATAAAGTGTGAATACAGCGATGTCCTGATAATCGGGATCCTTAAACGTCAGCTCGGGGCATAATTCAAGAGTTTCTGGGAATTCATCCCTTTCAAGAGTTGGGAAAATACTTTCGTTTTTATAGAGATTATCGTGGAGTGAAGTCGTAAAACGGTGGCTTAGAGTTTTAAGAAATAAAAAATGTCACATTTGTGGTGATGTTCAAAGTTTGATCAATTGTCTGATACTGAGTTGTTACTTGACACGTCCTAAAACATCATTAACGCGCGAGTGTTTTTTTTTATTCGTTTAATACATTGCCAACGGTACACCTACGCAATATTCCCGAACTTTGTGTAAAATCAGTTGGTTTAAAGTTAAGACGTATATTTCTAGTAGGTATGCGCTTCAATTTATCCGGCATAAGTTACGCGTTGGTCACCCTACACCCAGGGCGCGAACTTGCAAAAAAATCCCCATTTTACGGCGTGCGGGCGCGAATATAAAATATTGATCTCAACGGAAATTTATGAAAACATAAAAACGTTGGAGGTGAGTTTCACTGATGGAATACCCTTGTTAGATCGCCGGCTGGATTTCCGTAATCTCACTAATGTAGTGATCTGGTGATGAAATTGCAAGCGTGCAGCGAAAACCTACTCGGAAATGAAAAGTACACTCATTATGATAGTATTCCTTTTTCACCTGTTAAGCTGATAGGTTTAGGTAGCTGGTAGATAGCTCGTAGTTGTCTTTTTGTTCGAGTCAGGCGCATTCAGGTTTAGTGAAAATTAAAAAAAAAAGTCGTTAAGTCGTCATTTTTAGCAACAAAGTCGTCAAATTGGCACTGAGTGAAACTGAGCTTTGTTTCGTTTTGATTTGCGTCGTGGTCGAGGTATAGTTACTTACTGGTTTGTAACTTTTGAGTAGGTTTTTGTGAGATTACTTTAATTAATTTCATCAAGATACAAAAACGTCTAGCAAACGCGTACATGCAAGTCTTCAATATCCACCTCCCGATGGAGGTAATATCTCCGAGGAGGTTTAATCCGATTCCATTTTTACGACGAAGCTAATACTAATATTCTCGTAAAATGAGCCGAGTCATTTCGGAGGCAATCCAATTCACGCACTTTTGGGGGCTTCATCAGTCAGCTCCGTAAGTGATTTAGGGCTGAGCCGAATAACCTGAATTTCTGCCGATTTTCTTACAAGAGTTCTTAGGATTTTTGGATTTTGCCGAGCCGGCAACTTTTTGTCTTTTAATATTTGCTAGATGGCTTTTGTCGTGGCTGTGATTTGTCTCTGAATTGAGCTTGTATGGTACTAAAAGGTTTTTGATATTTTTTATCCCGAGAATGTGCCGTATTTTTGCTGTTTTATTTACCACTAACTTATAGGCTTATGACCTGTTTCTCATATATGTTATGAATACACAGGATGTCCCAAAAAATAGAGTCAAGCGAAAGTCCTGAGATAGACCACCCCTAAAGGTATCCGAATCTTTTTCGAAGGATTTTTTTAGTTCACGAGTTACTATTTTTTTCGTATTTGTGACCCCTAAACCTAGTAGACATTATTGGCCACAGAGGCATAAATTGTTGAGGCCTAAATACTTGTTTTTTTTCCAACTTGGTGAATAGTGTGCCTTGCAGACACGAAGTCAAAATCAAATCAGTCACAAAAAAATACAAAAAACAATGTTACTCATTTGGGAACATAGCCGTGATTGTATGTATGTATGTATGATCTTATTTAAATGAAAATGCACATCCTCGCGGGGGGTCTTGGCCAGTCCATTAATAATACGAAATACGAGCATTTTTATTAAGGTCCGGTTAATCCAGCGCTTTGTTTAGAGACGGTCAGAGGGCCAGAGCTTAACGACTTCAGGCGGCTGGCATAATCCAAGCTTAAATGATTTTTTTTAAATATATTTAACGATGACAATAAAACTTTATTTTTCAGTTTAGAGAAAAAAAAACTTTTTTGCCTTCCTATTCCATCCATGGATGTAGTTAGAGGCGACTAAGGAGATATGTTAAGGTATTATTTTAGAGTGTGTGGTGCCGGGTTAAAATAGCACCTCCCCATTTCTTCCCGCGGGTGTCGTAAGAGTCGACTCTGGGAAAGGGTTAGTATATTGTGGGCGATGGGCTAGCAACCTGTCACTGCAATATCACGTTTAACCATCTGGTTACCCTGAAATCGCTAAACGTGGCACTAGATTTTTGAATTCATGTGCTCTGCCTACCCCTCTTGGGAATAAAGGCGTGAGAATATGTATGTATGTATTATTTTAGAGCAGATGCCCGATGGGGTCGAAGAGTGCTTGAGTGGAGACCGCGGACCAGCAAGCGCAGCGTAGGACGTCCACCTACAAGATGGACAACGACTTAATAAAGGTCCCCGGAAAACGCTGGATGCACGTCGCTTCCAACAGGTACTTATGGAAGTCTAAAGGGGAGGAATATGTTCAGATGTGGACATCTTATGGCTGAAATGATGGTGATGATGATGATTATTATTATTTTAGGCGACAGACTGGCAACCAGTCACAAATAACCCTTAACGTTTGAGTCGGCAGGTATAATAGTGACAATGACAGGTTGCTAGCCTGTCACTTTAGGTATACCTTAACCTATCCTTAAGTTGCCTCTTACATCCACGGAAGAAATGGAGAGGTGTTATTCTATCTCGACTCCACACGGACGTACGTGTTATCCACATTTTTTCATTACGAGTGCATCTCATGGTAGGTTCACGATCAAAACCTATCTATCTACCTATTTTATAAATAAGCCGATTAACATGTCTCTTGGCCCGGTTCCCACTAGAGTAATGCCCGGGTAAACGCGCCATTTCGCGGGCCGCAGCCAATCCGGCGGCAGGCTTACCGTATGATTACTAACACGGGGGTCGGCTTGGGGTGCACTCGCCCTAGCAACCTAGCGATCAGGCTTAGCGCGATTGCGCAAAATAATTCGTTAGTTAGTGCCTACGAAATTGGATTCGAAATTCTATATTCGAATTTTAAACGAATTTACTTTGAAACGAATTTGATATGCTATGCTATGATGAGCGCTTTTTTACTTGAAGTAAATCGAGTTTTTAGATTATAGAACTTTTATAAGTTAATGTCGTTCTGATGTTTATTTAAATGAGCTTAGCCTGCTGAATTTCAGAAAAGAAATAAAAAGTAGCTGATGCTATAACTACCAGCTTTGATATTATACTAAAAATAAACCTGCCAAGTACGAGTCGGACTCGCGCACGAAGGGTTCCGTACCAAAAACTGCAAAAAATCAGAATTTTTGT
>BHDV01013400.1:347069-359189 GCA_005406045.1 Adoxophyes honmai
GGACGGACGGACAGACAGACAGACAGACAGCGAAGTCTCAGTAATAGGGTCCCGTTTTTACCCTTTGGGTACGGAACCCTAACAACACACATTCAAATCAAATTAGGTTTTTGAGCTAAGTTGTATGGTCTTGTCTATGTCACGTTTTGTGTGCTATACCTGTCCCATTTAGAACCATTGATACAGTCACCACAAGAAATAGACAATCATTTTTACACGTAATGTAAGATACATTTTTGCTCATACAGTTCAAAGAGGATGTAAGGGTCATAAGGCACAGCAAAATCGCGCCAATGACATCAATAGTTTGATTTTTAATGCGCCGGCTGCAGCCGTCACTTGTCGTGATAGATGACGTCATTAACGCCGTGTGATCAGGCAAAATGGCTTCCATCAGACCAGGCGGCCCATCCGGGCGTTTACGCTATGATTGTCTAAATTCCGTGAATAACTACCGCCATAACGGTTCGGATTAATACGCACTATTGGGTATTTGCGACTAGTTGGTAAGTTTAGGCAAAGAGATGGCAGCTATAGACTGTTGACAACTAATTATTACGTCGAAATTAAAGTAGGTATCTGCTTGAGAAAGCCAGGTGTAATGTTCAGATAAAATGCGTGTATGACACACTTTCGTGTCCTGATTTTGTTCCCAGACCGCGAAAGCACGAAGGTATGAAAATCTAAGAGTATAAGTTGATCTCTTACGCGCCAGAAATTCATATATCCATAGCTTTTTAAATAAATATGCAAATGAATTACATTACTCAGGCGGCAGGTGCGAAACAATTGGCGGGGAAGCTCGGCCAATCTGCATCTGCAGCGAATTACGCGTTTAATAATATTTATCGCCGCTCCTCCCATCTGTCAGAATCCGTGACGTTTTGACAGGAGCGCGTGTCGCCATTTGCTTTCGATTACATTGTGCGTTTGATAAAGGCACACAGGGCATGTTTGGTTTAGGGAATTGTGAACAAACATAGCGGGCCTCTTGGCTCGCTGTTTGACACTTCGCTGAGATAATAAAGCTCGTTGTCGCGCCGTGCGAGGCGGCTTCCGCCCGCGTCAACAGGAAGCCGCGGCACCAAAACTCAAACAAACACCTCACATTACTCAATCTTCATAAAAACGCCTACCAAACTTTCGCTAAGCAATTACACACCCCCACAGCACAGTTACAATTTCACAAACGCGAAAAAATAAAAGTAATACTCGACAATTTCAATAAAGACACAATTTCACAGGCGCGTTGGCGCGAACTCGTGAGTGTTACAATTTAATAGAACTTCAAAAGCGTTGCTGATTCCACCACAATTCTATCAGCTTAGCACGAGATCCCGGGCATTATGCGTATAAAAAGCGGTTATCGTGCCACCCCAAGCCTAACCCGTACCGCGGGCGCGGCGGCTCGGTGGTAAAGGCGCGCGCTTTACATCGCTGCATCGCCACCCACCGCCCGACGCAACCTCCTCACCGCCCAGCAACGCACCTCGTCTACATACAATCTCACACCGACCGTCGCCGCCGCGGTAGCAACCCTGTAAGTGAAACACATGTGCCCTCGTCTCCTATCGAGCCTCTGCAGTAGATTAGGTATTGAAATTAGAATAATAAAGGCCTCAGTTTAATTTCGCGAAGTATAAAAATGCTTAAAGCACAAAGTGTTTTCGCTAGGTGCGCAAAAAACTGCAATGGAAGCGGGCGAAGGGAGCTGTCGGCTTTCATAATATTTATAGTTTCAATTAGCGGCCTCCGCATGCAGCAGTCGTTTATCCCCGCTCTCCCCTCGGAAGCGTTCAGGAGTACGAAGAAAATAAAGTGCGAGCGTCCTCCGGCCAACGTCGGATTGATATGCGTATAAAATGCCATCGCGCGAAAATAACGAGGGCGTAAAAAGCGAATCGTCGACAAAATTTTAATTCGTCATTCGCAGTCGAACGGCTCATTTGCGAGACAATTATCAACGCGTAAAATGCTTTTAACGGCCCACTTTGAAAAATATCAGCGGAATGTGAAAACGCAGCGTCAGGACAATTAGAGCTGCGACTGGGCTATACTCGACTATTTAGCCGCAATTACAGCGCGTCACCGGCCATTGTCCGCGGCGATTAAGCGGCGACTACAATGGCCCCAATCTGACCCCTAACGAAGCGACTTCGGCTGTTTCCGTTCTACTTCGGCAGCGCTCAAAGACGTAATTTGTGGGTACGAAAATTGTAGTCACTATGTTGGTTCAAAGTGCAGCGAGGAAGCTTCGCCGTTCGATTAAAGGGTAATGCGATGTTTGGGGAAAATTCTCGAGAGCCTAATTAGTTCAGTGGGTCGAGAACCAAGTGCGGGCTAATTGCGTGCTGTATATTCATAGGAAGGCAACGAGGTCTTGCTACAGTGCTTACATGATACGTAACTTTCCTCAAGGTGAGCAAATAAATTTTAAATGGTGTTACTCTAGAAGGTGTAATAGATGCCCCTGGCGATAATTTACTGGGGATATACAACAGTTACAGAAGCTACAAGTAAATATACAAAAATATGTATAGGGCGTTTGAAACAGGCGTAGCTGATAAGGATAATACAATACATGTTAAATTCCTGCTGATAATGAGCGCCAGCAGAATAAAAATATTTGTTGTATTGACGGAAAAATAAATTCAATGCCGCGTGGTCTTGGATTTAGAAAATCACCTTTCCGTTTCTTCTGTGGAAGTCGTACAAGGTGAGTAAGGAAATAGGTTAAGGTATGCCTTAGGCAACAGTCTAGCCACCTGTCACTATTATACTTCTTCCATGTACCTATGTTTAAATCTGAAATTATGTATAATTAGTTTTAGCTTTTTAACTTTGAGACTGCTCTGCCTACTCTATTTGGGAATACAGGCGAGATGTATGTACGTAAAAATTGAAAACACTTTATTTAAATTCCAGAGCTATTCTCATTTTGTTTACCCCTGAGAGTGACTGCTTAGAGGGTTTGTAGCGTAAGTATGAAGTAAAAGTGTGAAATAGGTGGTTGCAGTTAAGCTTTTAGCTTTCTACACTTGTTTGTCCGATGTCGGGCAAGTATGAAATCGTTTATGGCCATTTTAAACCATTTTTCGCAAACACAAAAGCTGTAAACACTAAAGAAACGGAGCTCAGTGAGAGCTAGATGTGCACTTTACTAAACTCAAGCTTAAACACAAACAGTATGCCTGCATAGTCAAAATTAGGATAATTTTACGCTTCGTTGTTACTCTTAGCGTTATTTTAGGTATTAACAGTGACAGATTGCTCGCCTGTCGCCTAAAGCACACCTTAACCTATGCTTAGTCAATTAGTAGTTTTCTAAACCCAAAACCATATTATGTAACTTAAATATTTTAAACTATTTCAATTAATTTACACGAAATTAACTTGCAAAAGCAACTCTGCCTGTCTGTCTGTTGCGCTTTCACGCGAAAACTACTGAACCGATTTAAATGAAATTTGGTATCGTCACAAATAGTTTAGCACCTGACTTTAGACTAGAAAGGGGGGATTAAAGCTTATGTAAGTATCGTAATTTTTAAAGCTAAGAACCTTGAATCTCATTACTTATGCTGTTGACTAGATATTATGTGACATTCAAAGTTTGCAGTCACTATTCCACGCAGACATAATTGCGGGCACAGCTACATTCAAAATGCAGAATCCAGTCCCGTAGCGCTCTTTCCGGCACCTTTAGCTCCAGTTCAACGTCCTTAAGAAAGCCACGACAATTTCAACTGGGAAGCCAGTACTCTAAAGCTTAAAATTCAACATAAAGCGGCAATAATTTAAGAACTACCGCAACTAGTAAGGGCGGAACAGCAATTACGCGTCGCAAAGGCCGTGCGGGCGCTTTGTCAGCCTGCCAATAATGATCGCGTAAACTTTACTAATTTCGCGATTCGCTACAACCGCAGGGTAAGGATGTGGCCGTTTAGGCGAGGAGCGGAAACGTTAGGCTTCCAGCTAAGGCTGGTTTTATAGTCACGATGGGTAGCGCGCGGCTCAACAAGGGCGCCGGGCGATTAGTACGCGTTCAACTATACCTACTAATGGTATGATTGTGTAATTTTTACGGTTCATACCAGCATTTGCATGTAATATAGATTAAATAACGTTAATTCGAAGCCTAGATTTTTCCAAATTGCTATCGTCTACTGTGACACTGGCGTTTATGATTTATGCAAATAATGAGCGCTTGTATGTATGTGCTGCTAGGCTGTTCTCGTCCATATTGCTTGGACTTTTACGAAGAGCACCGTTCGCGTCAGATGTGTGCATGTGTATCATTATGTATCTCTATAGTAGCTATGGTGAGCCCTATAGTAACCTAGTGGCAGATCTATAACAGTCTTTTCTAGTGTAACAAAATCGCTCGTTGTTCCGCCGCAGCCTTACCCGCCCTCCGCTGATAAAACGCTCGCAGCACGTTTATCGGCCTCGTTAAACGCAACAATACGTGAGCTTTTATCTTGTTTAGCTATTCAGAGACGTATGAGATATGATACTGGTTATAGGTAGTATTTGCCATAATTCCGGAGTGCTCTTTTCAGCTGTGTTGCTACACTTGGGGCGGGAGATTGCAGTTTATGTGAAATAAAGTTATTGTGACATGTAAATAAAATTACTGTGGCTTAGAATAACATTTACACATTTTCTTCTGTGTGTAAGAGGCGGTAGTGGAACAAATTAAGGTAAGTTTTAGGCGAAAGGCTAGTAACCTTAACAGGTTAACCCTCTGAACTTAAAAATTAGTAAATTAGTCATGAATTTGTCTATGCGTTTTGTGTTCTATTTGGGAATACAGGCGTGATGTATGTATGATTGTATGGATGTACTTTTAACAGAATAAATCAATATGTTTTACAGTTTTTTTGGTACTTCTTAGGAATACCGTCGAAAAAAAGTCTAGTCTTACCGTAACCTCTTTTTAAGTTACTTCTGAAGCTGACATTACAAAAAAAAATGTACACGTAAAGAGAAAAGTGCCAAAAGTCCGCTAGGCGGATCCCACTCAAAGGCGCCTAACATGGCAAAAGAAACTCATCAGTGATTCAACTGCGAGGACGGACGTTACGCGGTGCGTGCCCGACTCTACCTGTATATTTAAAAAGTTATTTGCTAAAAGTTTTATTTTTACATAATATTCCTTTTTTTGCTGTGCATACAGCACTATCGGTATTACATGACATGACTATGTAAGTATAGTATTTTAAACCAATCTGGCAATCAAAAGTGTGCCGAGAACGGGCAAATAAGAAAGTAAAATTGATCTTATGCTAAATGAGAAATTTAAGTTTCTTATTTCCTCAATTTTAAGTCAAAAATGTAACATTTTTAAACTGATGAAACACGGGTCTCAACGCGATGATTATTTACCTTTATTACTCCGACGTTTCGACACGGGTTGCACCGGCCGTGGTCTCGGAGAAACTGTCCGTTGCAGCGAAATTGTCAAAACGGAGCCACGGGTAAACACACATTGAAGTACCCGAAAAAAGTCAATAAAAATGTTGGGGGTAGGCCGATGAAATGTCCAACTACCCGAACATTATTATGTTAACTGTCAACAGCACGGCACACAACACTCACAATATCCCCGCACTGATCCGATGATATATCCCGTGGTATCAACTTCTGAATCACCGGACCCCAAGTTGACGATAAATTGAAACCGTCTTCTCTATTAAAATTCTTAGGATGTTTCTGAATTTCGATCGCCTCCCGTATAACCCGTGGATAATAGTGCCGTTCGGTCGAGAGTAATTTGGGTTTGTGTAATTCTATCCAGTGATTTGGTCCAGTCGTGAGTAAATGTTCAGCTATTGCAGATTTGTGTATTTGGCGATTTTTGACTGCCGCTATATGTTCTTTCACCCGCTCCTGAACGCTTCGCTTAGTCTGGCCAATATACACCTTCCCACAACTGCACTCTATCATATACACACCGGGATTCTGGAAAGGAATAACATCCTTCGGGCTGCGCAAGTGATTAGCTACTTTGGATAACGGAGTGTATACAGTCTTAATGGAGATTTTCTTAAGTACTGCTCCAACTTTGTCCGTTATCCCTTTGACATACGGCATAAATGCTGGCTGCCTACTGACCCCTGGATGTCTTTCCCTCTTCTTGACTGTGCGCTGGATTCTCCCAACATATCCATTCTTCTTTAGTACCTCCTGAACATGGGCCAACTCCTCGTCTATGTGTTCAGGGTCACATAAGTCACGAGCCCTGTTTACCAGGGACGTGACCACGGATTGCAGATGCCTCGGATGATGATGGGAAGAAGCTTGCAAGTACCTGTCAGTGTGCGTGGGCTTTCTGTATACGGAATGGGCCAAAGTACCATCCGATCTGGCCGTCAGTTTGACATCGAGAAAAGGCAGCGATCTTTCGCACTCCATCTCACACGTAAACCTTACCTTGGGGTGGATGGAGTTTAGATGATCAAGGTACTTTTTCACTGTGTCGCAGGTTCCCTTCATGATGCTGAAGACATCATCGACGTATCTCTTCCATACAGTGATTATGGAAGGTCCGGACTCCAATGCCAACCTCTCAAAATGTTCCATCCATAGGTTGGCAATCACCGGGGCAACAGGACTGCCCATAGCGACTCCATCCACCTGAAGGAAAAACTGACCCTGGTAGAGGAAATAATTCCCATCCAGACAGTGCTCCAGTAAAGTCACGTACCTTTCCGATATCTCGTTCTCCTGCAGTTTCATTTTTACTACGTTCAGACACTCCTTCAGTGGAACATTGGTGAACAACGACTCTACGTCGAAACTTACCATGATCTCATCCGGTTCCAACCTTATACCCCGAACGATATCAATGAAATGGCGCGAGTCTTTCACATAGGACGAAGTCTACCCCACCAAAGTTTGCAGAACTCCTGCCACATGTTTTGCCAAATCATATGAAGGAGAACCAATCTGGCTAACGATCGGCCTCAAAGGTACATTGGCCTTGTGTACCTTCGGCAAACCATATAATTTTGGCGGTTGGGTTGTTTTTGGTCTGTATAGACAATTGTAGTCGTCATCCGTGAAAAGATCCTCGTGATCTTTGATCAGGTCTCTCAGACGGCGGGTGACTCTGGCAGTAGGGTTATAATTGACCGGCTTGTATATATTTCTGTCCTCTAACAGGGATTGAATTTTGCAATCGTACGCCTCCTTATCCATAACTACAGTCGCGTTTCCCTTGTCGGCCTTCAAAACAAGCAGATCCTCGTTGTTCCGAAGGGCTTGCAACGCTTCACGTTCAACTGCAGAGATGTTGCTTGAGGGTAGTCGAACCTTACGTAATAAAACCGAGACGTCCTGGCGCACAGTTTCCGCGTCATTTTTCGGTACTTTGTTTCGGATTAAGGCCTCCTCTACACTAGTTATGATTCTTTCATAAGGGACTCTTTTCATGTTTCATCAGTTTTTTTATGTTTCATCAGTTTAAAATGTGTACAAAGCGCGAGAGTTTAAAATATTATAAAAATGTAACATTTGCAGAGAAAGGGCTGCCTTCATGCAGTTTATATTGTCCTTGGTCGATCCTAGGCTAGTGGTTAGATTATGTACGTAATCGGAATTACAACAGATTTAAATTCTGGGCTTGAAATCAAACACTGATTTAAATAATCTAATAACGAAGTTAATTATAATAACCAATCAGTCTAATCAGTTGGAAAGCTAGTGGAAAATTATAGTGAAATTAATGCGTTGAGCGAAGATATTATATTTATGAGCTACAGGATTTCCATTCTATGCCATAACTTTGTGAATAAACCGAGGCGGGGCCATGTAATTACACTGTAATAGTCCAACTAGCCCATAGGCCTCCCACAGGCCTATTCTAAGGATAAAAGGGCTTGATACAAAATTCCCACGCGGGTAACACCACACCCAAATCAGGAACACACGCCAATAAACATACGCAACGCCAGACATTGTAATGCCTCATATCATATTAATTGCACCGACTGTCTTACCCTCCGCGCTAGAACACGACAGTGCAAACACTGCTGCTTTGTGGCAGCATTAGCTCGTAAGATTGTTGCGCTTCGAACCCTACACGAGGTCCTAGCACGCGCAACTACTCTTACTATACAGGTTGGCCGGAAATTGAGCAATATAAATATTTTAACCATACGCGTCTAAGACCCCTGTAAAATATTTCGTGAAAACTTTAATTATTGACCTAGTGAGAGACAAACGTGTCATCGCTTTTCAGGTCATTGCGTCCGGTGTTTTATCTACCTTACGTCCCGTACGCAAATCCATTGTGGACTCTTGAGGCGGAGTACAAAAAACCGGGCAATTTTTCAGATTTTCGTATTTTTTTTACATGAAAATTCCAGTAAAAAATTTAAGAGGTTATCAGACGCGTATAGCCGACCATTGGTTAAAATGTTTACGGTTAACTGCCAGTTATCCTGTATAACTAAAGTTTCATTACTCCAGCCAAGCCAATAACCAGCACTGCATTACGTTGTTTACAAAGCTCATTATTAACGGTATTATAATTACGCGCAGCATTACCGGTTTAATAACATAAAAGGCTGCCAAATAAAGACGTATTGTCAATAAATTAGACGTAATAATGTTTTGTTGACGTCCCTTTTGTGGGATTGCGCTACTGATATTGTTTGCGGATTTCAGTTCATTTTGGATGGACCTGTTAATGTAATAACGTAAACAACTGTTCAAATAAAACTGATTGGTGTTTGAAATAGCTGAAAGCTAGAGCACACCAAATAATGGATCTGTATCAGATTAAAAAATAAATAAATTAATATATAGCCTGGGTTGATATCCCACTTCTAGGCAGAGGCCTCCTCCATGTTCTCCATTTTTCCCAACTAAGAGTGGTCTGGGTACCTTTTGAACTCCTACAGGTATCGTTTGGAAGCGACCTGCATACAGTGTCTCCCGGCCACTTTTGTAATGTACATTCACCGCCTTCTTAATTTAGTGTTGTAATATTCGATAAGCCTCCGTGAACAATACTGAAAGCCTAACGTCAAACTTTTAAACGGAACTTAAGATTCAAAGATTAAGTCACTCAAACTTTAGTAGAGTCGGGCGAGAACTGCAGAAAACTGCAATATTAAACGAGGCCTTAAAACGGCTAGGGGGGATTAGGGGGTGACGTCACCGGCTCAGGGGAAGTTTGGGTGAAAAACGTACTTACACTTAATATTTTTACGGCGCGCACTAAGTGGGTAACTGTCATTTGGCGGATGTATTTACATTTTTATACGTGGGACGAGGTTTCCCGAAGTTAGACTGGTTCGTACGATTTGAGGCTCGGTTGGCCGTGAATTATTTATTAACGCATTATGACGTCTTTTTCAGTGGTAAGTAAACGTTCTTGAGCGCATAAGTTTCATTAAAATAATTATGTTACTTCATTACATACATGTACATAACGTACATGTTTGTACATTTCTTCCGTAGATGCCGTAGCAGGCAGCTAAGGTAATATTATGTTCAGGTAGCAATCTGTCACTTCTGTCCGCCTCTTCTCATCTGTTTTTCTAATCGCCCATCGCCGTTGCCTAATCAAGCCTCAAAACACAAACAAAAAACAAACGACTCAATATAATTGTGACTTAATTGCACCAAGATTTTTCCATTTCATTTCATACTAAGCATCTTGCGATATTTCCCATCCCCAAATAAAACTTTGCTAAAACGTTACAGAATTAGAAACTCTAGTTGGTCTCGGGAGCGGTGTCGGGTGTCAGGCGTATCGCTTGCCGACACCGGAGTCGAGATTGAGGCTTCGGTTTGCCAGAGAATCGTTGAACGACGCTGATTGCGGGTGCTTTGGTTGTATATAAATGAAAGAAGTCGGATTACTTTTGGCAAACATTTTCATCATATCAGCCGTACAAGGTCCACTGCGGTTGCTTGGTGGTGACTTGCCATTGTATAAGGGGACTTTTTGCCATAGGTGCTAAGAAATCAGAAGACGCTGTTGCCCATTTCCTGGTATATTCCCTTAGCAGGCTCCTCAACCATGGGACGATAATAATATGGTAGGGACAATTTCTAAGAACGTTTGTGCACTATAAGGAGTTTTAAAGTCCGGAAGTCCGATTTTTAACATCCGACATGGCAGCAACGATAAAAGTACGTACCAGGATTGCATAGAAACTGAGACAGCGACTTCCAGCGGCAATTTTACACAACTGTCGTGATCGACAAGACAAGTAGCGTTAACACACATGAGAGTGCCTCGTATTTTGATCGTAATGACGACATTTGGGGTACATTAAATTAGTACATTTGAATTCATGTGCTCTGCCTACCCCTCTTGGGAATACAGGCGTGAGAATATGTATGTATGTATGTAAAATTCCTTGTAGTGCAGAAACGCTCTAAGGTTGCCACAGGGCTAACATCTTGAATTCTTGACGCAAAATGAGCCGCTTCAGACTTACTCGAATCGCGAATACCTACTCTATGTTCACAAACACAACACAAATTTATTTCACTCTATCCCTAATAGAGTACAGTCTTATTTGCATTGTATTACGAAAGACGTCCCTAAGTCCCACGACTAGTTGCGACACCATAATTGAGACGACGAAAATTGATCATTTCGTTGGTTCAATTTAAAAACGGTCGATATTAAACCCTGTGCTAGGAACTTTAAGTGGGATACTTGTTTGATAAAGAACTTCGTTTCCACAGTATGTATCTATGACTGGAAGATAAAGTTTAAATAGTCTCTAGTGTACTTGAAATGATTCCAAGTCCTGATTCTAAAATTAAGTTTTTCTTGGATCTACCTATACATGTGATATAAAAGCATACATCACTATTGTTTCAAAAATGTAGACAGAGTGGACCAAACGTTACAACAAAACGACGGATATTCCACGTGTCGTATCCACTCCTATCTCCGTTTCATCTAGGATTGGAATTTTAACGGTCAAATTCTCACACATTTTTAACAACTAACTAACTAAGAAGGCGTCACTGTAAATGGCGACACCGTTGCGTTGGCGTTTCTATTGAAAACAAATAGTAATAAGTGACATCGCAATAATGATTTCCAGTTTGACCTTAGGATTGTTGAGAAATAAATCAATTTTTGTGCGTTAATTTTAGATTTTAAGATTAGTGGATCAATAGTATCTATTAAACCTCCAAATTTAGTCACGCTAGCCACCAAAACTTCAATATTAAACCCTTTTACAACGTGGCAATCCAACAAGTAACTTTTTTACAAATTACATTACAAACATACTCCATTTTATCCCATGCTTTCGATACCGCCGTAAACACGACCAAAGATACAAAGATTGTGGGTGTATCATAATATATGACAATTGCATGCAGAATTCAATGCGGTAGGTTATCTAGTTTAAGTTAGTATTTAGAACAGAATGCTAGGAAGCTGGACTCATGTTTGCCTCTAGGATACGTCCTTATTAAGCTTAGCGATTACTTAGATACCGCGGCCAATATTGGCGCCAATGTTTGTTCTAGTCTTACAATTAATGTTGGCGGTTACATTTGACAGTTATTATTAACGCAGATATTGTAAGGACTGTAATGATAGGTTTAAATTTGTTATCATTGTCTTAAACTACAGACTTATATCGAAATAGATACCGCGAGTTCCTGCATTTGTATGAAAACCAAGCGTGCTACTTTTTCTCGACCTACTGCAACGTCACATGAGCGCTTTAGTGATAGGAATTGACAGTCCAAGTGAAACCGATTCAAAGGTGACGCCGCCTTATTCAAGTTGTCCTGTCTCTAGGCAGTTAAGCCTGTTCGAAGTGGTATAAAACTAAATGGAATCCCGTGAAAGGAAGAGCATTCCTCTCCCTTTTTGCTCCCTTTTGGCGCGCAAAATACATACACTTGAGTCATCTATTTCGATATATCTAAGTCTGTGTCTTAAATTCTATCTACAATTTTACCTGACTTACAAGGAAGGGTACCCAACTGTCCACCTCCGATTTGATTCATTTTGATATATGTTATAGAGTAGTCTAAAATAACGAACAAATTTTTTTTTTAGCTGCCCAAACTCAATCTGTTAGGAGAAAATGGCCGCCAAAGTGCTGAAAATTGACAAAACCTACTAAT
>BHDV01013400.1:362783-383796 GCA_005406045.1 Adoxophyes honmai
GACTTGGTGGGGGCACTACCGTGCCCCCCGATACCTTCGATCTAAACCTCTGATTTAAGTGACAGAACTAAAATCGGAATCTGAAGTGTGATTCGAAGTTCCGACGTATCCTCGTGAATCTAGCTACAAATATCAGCCAAAACCAAACATCTGCAACTTCAGACTGGAGACGAAATTAGCGCCATCTCTATTCGTGTTCCAGAACATCAACACCGCATAACCGAGCATTCAAAACTGCCTCAATCTGTTTTATTTACAGCTAGTGCAAAGCCAAACTGGACTGCGCTTCGCCAATACATCACAGGTTCACAAGGGCGTATAAACCGGTTTTCCTAATGCTTGTAAGACCTTGTGGGTTTAAGCTAAGTGTAGCCGTAGCATGTCCGATAGCCGTCTGAAGGAAATAGCGGCCTAAGGGGGAAGGGGGTGGTAAAAGCCTCCCCGCAGTATCTGATTTCTAAAGACCTAACAATAACCATTTTGTTTGATTCCAACCGAGTCGGGAGTTTTTTTAATTGAATTACTGTCTTTCGAGATAGTTTTTGTCGAATTGCGCGGAGTCTGTTAAGATTGCGATATGATGTTGGTAAACTTATTTGTAAAGATACAGTTTGAAACTAATAGCGCATTTAGTTTTTTCGTTTCCCGTTTTGTCGGGTTTGGAATAACACTTCTCCATTTCTTACATGGATGTCGTAAGAGGCGATTAGGGAAATAGGTTAGGGCAAATTTTAGGCTACAGGCTACTTGACACTATTAACTTAAAACCTAAAAGAATGCTAGAAGTGGCTAAGGAACGTTAAAGTCATGGTTATGTCTACGTAGCGTTTCGTGTGCTCTGCCTACCCCATTTGGGAATACAGGCGTTACGTATACACAACGTTTCTTGCCAAACATATATGAGGTTTTAAACTTACAATGCTGAACACAACCCTCGCTTGGAGTACGGGCCATTGAGGTTAATACCTACTATACGTTTGTAATAGTATCTCAATGGTACGGGCATTAAAATGTTACCAAAAAATACGTGCAAGTTGAAGTGGCAATGGACAGGCCACATCGTACGCAGAGCAGATGACAGATGTGATCAAAAAGTGCTTGAGTGTAGACTACGAACAGCAAGCGCAGCGTAGGACGTCCACCTTCAAGATGGACAGACCTTAGAAAGGTCGCCGAAAGACACTAGATGCAGGCTGAATACATCCTAAAACAGATGACGGTTCAAAAAGAAAATGGATTATTTCAAACTAGCTTTTGCCCGCGGCTCCGCTCGCGTTAAATTCGGGGTATAACAGAAGAGATAGCATACATACCAATTTTATAGCTTTCTACATTGAAAACTTCAACTCCTCGCTTTAGGGAAATGGGGGGTTTTGAAGAGACAAAATGTAGCCTATGTCACTATCCATGCCCTAAACTATCTCTACCTAAAAAATCACGTCAATCCATCGCTCCGTTTAGCCGTGAAAGACGGACAAACAAACAAACAAACACACTTTCACATTTATATATTGGTACGGATTTGGAACGAGGACGGCGCGGGTGGCGTTGCGAGCTTGTGACGCCGATGTTCATTTGTTTTTGGGATTCCGTATTGCCGCCATTTTAAGAACGGCTTCTTTTCACGTAAAATTATTTGTTTAAAACTACACTTATCCATACTTCAACCGGTATATGAAAGTCCAAAGGGGAGTCCTATGTTCAGCAGTGGACGTCTTATGGCTGAAATGATGACGATGAAAATAATACGTAAACAGAAATGGAGATAAGTGTCAAATCTGGAAGCGATCATCTTGCTATAGTAAATAAATCTGGCACTATAAAACGTTCAGCATCAAAGTAAATACAAACAATTTCCTATTGGACTTTCTTACACGTAAAACAAATCGATCCTCGGAAATAAGGTATAAGTAGCACAAATAGGGCCACATCAGATATGCTTTCGTCGGTTCACGCTACTTGATTGATGCCTTCATTGTGCGGCGAGTCGAGTAGATGGGGAGTAGCTGGAACCAGTGGTGTGGTTAGTTAGTGGCTAGTAATGTAGACAGAGCTACACTGAGTATACAGTCTAAAACTGATAGGATACATGAATCGTGACAGACAGAACCATGAATATTCTATGTTGCATCGCCACTTTGAGCCACATTTTTGGTATGACACAAACAGATATATTATAGTGACAGGTTGTTAGTCTGTCGCCTCAACGTACGGTCGACCAAGAAAGTGGTCTACCACTTTTGACAAAAGTTTCTGTGAGATCAAAATTATCACAAGGTTGACATTGTCACTGTCATAATATTATGGCGAGGGGAAATCGACCTTGTTGAACCTTTCAAATGAATATCGATCTTGAGGGGGTAGACCAATTTCTTGGTCGACCGTACCTAAATCTTAGTCGCCTCTAACGACATCCCCGAAATTATTAGAGAGGTGCAATTATAAACCGAAATGGAGGCTTCATTCTATTGTTTACCTCTTGTTTACCTATGAAATTAAAGATGGCCATTGCAAATATCGCCATGCATTTGTTATCTGTGTTACCGTCATAATTATGTATGATATTGGAACGACACGTAGTGCCACCTATCGTCAATTAGAAGAACTTTGTCTGCAAACGTCACACGTATCCTCTGTCACAGTGCTCTACATCGCGCTAACGAAGTTTCGAAGGTCACTTGCATAAATACAACTTCCAACTTTCTCTCTGCGGACTTCGGTCACCAGGCTAACATAAGTCTGGAGAGTGATCTTTCTATTACAGTCTTTCCGTACAATGTTAATCAGCTGTTTCCGAGCGTGTAGAACGTTTTTATCAGTAGACAAGACTGACGGGTAAAACAGGTTAACCTGAAGGCAGTTAATTTATAACTCGATACATTACGTCACCAATTGAGCACTCGATATCATAAACCAGGACAAGGACGCGTATTACCTTATGGAATAGGAAATGATTTCTCATGTCCGACCTTTGGGGAAACGATGTTTTAATGTCGTTACGCGGTCGAGTTCTATTGTGGCTCACAATTGAATAACTTATGGTTTTCTCTGCTATGAATATGAAATTAAATTCATGCATGCCCTTTATTGCAAGGGGCCCTAAAAGAAGCGGTTTTTTTGGTAAATATTGCTTCGTTGTTTGGAAATTTCATACGTATTGCCAGATGTGTGTTTTGTGTTTTTTGTGCTCTATCTATACCTTTCTTGGAAATATAGAAATGAACATAAATTATATTGATATTACTTTTTGTATCAATTTCTAAAAAGTCGTAGCACAAATTTTGCAATTGTTTATGTCAGCTAGTCTTGCGAGGTTGGTGTTGTTAACAAATAACCTTGTATAAACAAACTCTTTTTCTGTGTTGAAATTAGCAGATCAAAACAACACCTCTATTACCACCAACCAACACCAGAGACGCGTGTAAAAAATACCATTACGCAAAATGAAACATTGAAAGGGGTGAGCGAAAAATCCTTAGTCATTAAAAACTTTTCAACGCTTAATGAAAATCTTATTGAACCCTGCAGCGCTGCACCCCGAGGGGAGGGACGGTTTAGGGGGGGAGGGCCTGAAATGGTCCGACTAAGTGTATTACAGTCGGATCGCTGCCTTTGATTCGTCACATCAAAGAAGATCTCGTTCGTTCGCAGCTAAATCGAATCAGATCGGCTTTGTTTCCTCCGGTAGGTAAATTTGTAAAAGGATAGTTTCTACGTTTCGGAATACGATTGCAAATAACAATTTTATTGCTACGTACGAGTGGGGCTGTTTTGAGTTTCGTCGCACGTCGCCGATTGTTAGTCGGTGACGGCTGTAGATTCAATTGTTGCTGTTTAACCAATCTGTGAGGAAAGAAAACGGTACGGTTTGAATCAGGTGTCGGACGTGTACTCTATAGGTACGTTAACCCTGAAACGAACATTACCGTTTCAATCAGTACGAACGTCATGACACAACTCTGGCCAACGAAGATATTGAACCATTTTGCTGTAACGAAATTTTTGCAGCAAGTTTGTAAATTGAAATGAATCGACGTAAAAAACAGCTGAAATGGTGGCAAAACGGAATCCCACAAACAAACACGCATCGGCGTCACAAGCTCGCGACCGTGTGTTCCAAATTTGAAAAAATTGGTTTCCTTCTTTGAATCATCACTTGTTTTGATGTTCGAAATTTAAATATATTGAATTTTGAATTGTTACCACAATACAGGGTGCTTCGGGAGGAAACCGCATAACTTTACCACCGTGTACCTGACCATATTTAGAAACTATAATGTCATATAATGTAAGCTGAATTCGGCTTAGTTTGCCAGTAATTAACGTTTGCAAACGGATCTTTTCACTGTATTTTACTTGAAAATTATTTATTTTTGACAAGAAATGTCTTTGTGACTCTGCCAGCGCGTTTGTGCGTTGCCAGCTCATCCTAAAACATTGTGTTACTGGTGAACCAATATCAATTTATTGAGTTTGTATGAAAAGTAAAAAAAAAAAGTCATATTTCGACCTATGTTCATATAACATTTTTTAATTGTTATGACCTCAGCTATACGATGGTGAAGTTATGCGGTTTCCTCGTGAAGCATCCTGTATGATACCAGGCGTCTTTATGCAATATAGTGTGTTCTTATTGTGTCCAAACTTAATAGGCACATTTTGATTTACACATGTTGACTAAGATTGCGACGCTGCATATTACGAAGAGCGTAATGGTAATACATGCTTTACGCTCCCTGTGAAAAAGTAACACTTCAAAATCTCCCAAACCGACAAAACTTTGAAAGCACGGAATGCAAACACGGAACTTCCGAAGTGCAGCTACAAACCCGCCTAATTTATATTTTAAAACGGACTCCGATCCAATCCAGCGATGCAATTCCAGAAGTTAATCCGGAGTTTGGCTGGAGCGTTAACTAAACCAATATACCTATTTCTTTGAATTACGCCCTGGCTTATATAAGGCACGTGACCGGAGGATTTTTGGCAGCTACCAGCGATGCGCTGCATTTCGGTGAAAAATGTTCCACATTTCTCGCTGTTGCGAATTGTGGACCATGAAATAGCTTAACATAGTCATAAAGCAGCTAAATGAAGGTGTTTCGACGAGCGATTTGCATGCGAACTGAAGGGGATACGGTTTTATGGACGGGTTGTGAGTAGTATGTGGTCAGCTGGGTCATCGCTTGATTTTTGTTTTAACTGCTGATTCTTTTTCATAAGGATAGATCGTAAAATTTGAAGCAAATTAGATGCGATAGCTATAAAGATTCCTTTGTGAGGTAAACGTCCCTGTGTTCCAAACTGACCCAATAATATACATGTCACTTGCAACCTTATATGTCATAGTAAGATAGGTGACAGATGGGTGTCATCTATTGAGCGTTGAGGCGTCGAGCATTGATACATTTACTTCAAATACAAACATTTGCTTCAAATGTTTTCTAGGATGTTTTGTATGTATGTATGTATATTTTTTAGGCAGATGTCTATTTGTTTAGGTTATTAACTTTATTTAGCTATTCCAGGTAGAATAAGACATAACAGATGCTTCGCCGATATTGTTGGAAAATTTACGGTCACTCTTTATGAAAAATCGATGATTTTCTACAGTTAGGTCAAGATGTTTAACATTTATCATGTAACTTTTGTGGATTGAGAGGGTCTCGCTTTGCTTCTCACTCTTCGATTACGGGCAACACCGAGTTAACTTTACACTTGATGACAAAATAAATACAAACGAGATGGTGAAAAACAACCGCCCTTTCCCTTATATTATCAATTAAACGAGTGAAAAAGAGGAAACACGTCAAACGTGCTAAAGTCGATTTAAACCGTCACTTACCCGTTTTTTCATTTGGTCCTGAACCTAATACGGGCTATTTTCAACAGTCCGTTCGCAATTGTTTTCGCAATCGGTCTGGCCGAGGCCCAGCGCGGACGTGGCGGGCCTACCAACCGCCCAGGAGTGCTGCCAACTTGTCGTTACTGCTGTTTAGATTCCTTCGATTTAATTTAACTGGTTCCGTGCCTGGAAAGTGCTTGATCGCGAATGGGGTGGGAATATTAAAGGCTTAAAATGTAGTGCCAAATAGTTTGGTGTGCTGTTACAGTGCAAGAGCTAAGCTAAATAAGGAAAATGGCGGAGAGTAGACCTGTTGTGATGCCTGATGAACTTTATGCAACGTAAAACGTAAAATTAAGACCCGTGTGGTGCCGGGTTAGAATAGCACCTCCCCTTTTCTTCCCGTGGGTGTCGTAAGAGTCGACTCTGGGAAAGGGGTTAGTGTATTGTGGGCGATGGGCTAGCAACCTGTCACTGCAATATCACGTTTAATCATCTGATTACCCTGAAATTGCTAAACGTGGCACTGGATTTTTGAATCCATGTGCTCTGCCTACCCCTCTTGGGAATACAGGCGTGAGGATATGTATGTATGTAAGATTGTATAGAATGTAATATAACGAGTTTTAAATGTATTTTTTGTCCCAACTCACCGCGTTTTATGGTACACTAATACGAAAGAGTATAAAATACATTTTCCATCTGTTTAAGAGAGAAATCGTAAGTTATATATTTCGGATACAATCACACGTTCACGCCTTTATTCCCAAATGGGGTAGACAGAACAATTATGTAGATACAGACAAAACCATGACTAGTTCTCGTTTTGTGACCATTTTTAGCATAGTTTTAGGTCAAAAATATGCGAAATGTGACAAGGTTGCTAGCCTGTCGCCTGAAGAATACCTAAACCTTCGTACGCCTATTGCCTTCGTACCTCTTATGACATCTACGGAAGAAATGGAGAAGTGTTGTTCTAAACAGCACTAGAGTCGCATTAGAGTAAATTACTTTGTTCACCTCCCGAAAACTTGTAAAATACCTAAATACCGATGGCCATACGGAAATGCATTTAATATTGAAAATGCACACTTAAAATGCATCATCTGCCACTGCGGGCATAGGCTTTAATAAATGAGTGAGCCGATACGCTACGCTGCCGATTTAAAAAGACACAACCGCATTGAAGTTGTATTGTACATACGCCTTTTCAAATTAGCAGGGTAGGCTGGGCGTTCGCGGAACCCTGCCGGATTTATCGGGTGCATTGGGAGTGGAAACCGGAGGATAAATAGGTCATTGATGCATTTTTAATACATTTTGCTGGGTTCATAAACTCTTTTTTAATATTAATGGCGGTGGAAAACTCTGTGCTCGCTCGTGACAATACCGTCCCGAGGGAATTTCTCGACGATTCCCTTTATCCCACAACATAGATATATCACGCCAGTATTCTGAAACTAGGTAGGCAGAGCGCACAAAACGCGATATAGACAATATTATGACCACTTTACGTTTCGTACCCGCTTCTAGCAATGTTTTCATATACTACGTTGTCAGGTATAACAGTGACAGGTTGCTAGCTCGTCGCCTTAATACCTGAACCTATTTCCTGAGTCACCTCTTACGACATCCACGAAAGATATGGAGAGCTGTCTCGCAATATCCTATATGTGTGTACACATACATAGCTATATTCCTAAATGGAGTAGGGAGAGCACATAAAACGTGACATAGACCAAACAATGACTAGGGTAAATTCGCCGGTAATGGACAAAGAACCAGTAATGGACATGACTCTTATTTACTACTCACTAAGGAAAAGTAATTTGTTTTACAACAATCAATTCACAACTCTATGGTCTTTAAATTATGAATGAAGTGTCTATCACTGGTGCTTGTCAGCTTAAACCGTCCATAACTGGTGCCGTTACCCTATATCAAGTTTCATGGTCAGTTCTAGCACATTTTATCATGTTTTAAGTTGGCGGGTATAACAGTGACAAGTTCCCAGATTGTCGCCATCTTAACCTTAGTCGCCTACGACATCCACGCGAGAAATGGAGTAGTGTTATTCTTATTAGAAGTATTACTTATAGTGTCTGTATAGTTTTCCCGTGTGGTGCCGGGTTAGAATAGCACCACCCCCTTTCTTCCCGTGGGTGTCGTAAGAGTCGACTATGGGAAAGGGTTAGTGTATTGTGGGCGATGGTCTAGCAACCTGTCACTGTAATATCACGTTTAACCATCTGGTTACCCTGAAATTGCTAAACGTGGCACTGGATTTTTAAATTCACGTGCTCTGCCTACCCCTCTTGGGAATACGGGCGTGAGAATATGTATGTATGTATGTACTTATAGTAAAAAAATCTGTACAATGGTGTCCATTAGCAGCAAACTTACACTTGAAAGTAAGTTTTTTACTTGAAGTTCCTTTTTGCAGCTAAGCCGCTGAAAGCTGAAAGCAGCGATGAAATATTCACATCTGAAGACGGAGTAATCTACCAGCGTCCTGGTTCGCGGAGGATTTCATATCTTTGAAACCTGTGTCGGTGAGGTTGGTTGAAAGAATCGTTTAAATTTAAATATAAATAAATAAATATCTCTGGACAATTTTTACACCAATCATCTAGTCCCAAAGTAGGCAATTTAATGCCTGTGTTATGGGTACTAGACAACGGATAAACTTACTTATATATAGATAAACATCCAAGACTCGAAAGCAAACATTCGTATTCATCATACAAACATCTGCCCTGACCGGGGATCGAACCCGGGACCTTAAGCGTCACAGTCAGGTTCTCTAACCGCTGGGCTATCCGGCCGTTTGCGCAGGTTTGTATTGAGTGACCTTTTAAATGAGACGCAATAGAAGACTGAAGAAAACTATTTAGCTCGTCAGATAGATCCCTACTAATCCCTACTAATATAATAAATGCTAAAGTAACTCTGTCTATCTGTCTGTCTGTCTGTTACGCTTTCCCGCTTAAACCTCTCAACCGATTTTGATGAAACTTGGCACAGACAATCTTTAGACCCTGACAAAGGACATCGGCTACCGTTTATTGCGAAAAAAAAAAAAAACTATTCCAAGCGGACGAAGTCGCGGGCACAGCTAGTTACCAATAAATGTTAAACAGTGCATTTCTTATTTTGTTTGACAAACAAAATTTAAAATGACGACAGTACAGCGCTTAAAAGTTTCGCGTGACGTCACTGCATAGTACAATTTTTACCTAGGCGTGACGTCACAAACTCCTCATTCTGGAAGTTTGACGATATAAACCTTTGTCGATGTTTAGTTATTTGATAAACCAAAAACCACGTGCCTCATATTTTTCCATAATCTAACTAACGGGCTAATTAGAAATACTTAATTTTAACCCAGTCGACATCACTATTATGTAACTTTTATTGTAGTATATATAACTTCCTTGTTGTGTATTTTTGTATTGAATACAAATACTGCTTAAGCTTTTCCACAAAATCTAACTCCCATTTATTTCTACAGGCTAAAATAATCTCATTAATTTCACGTGACAGGTCTCGTGACGAACACGTTCCTCCGTCAATTACGTTCCTAATCCGAGACTGCAGACGTTGCAGCAAAATATTCGCGTAAACATTTTTAGGCACAAATTAGTTTCGTCGAGCATCCTGTATTTAGGCGCGTGCGCGAGTCAGATGTGTCTGTTGTCAGTTGCATCGCAAGGGCGGAGCTGGGCTACGGGGCGAGTCATGAGCGACAGCGATTTGTATTTTAAGGTTTAGATACACATACTGGCTGAGAAAATTCTTTGAATTTAATTGGATTTACAAACATAGCTTGTCAGGTTGCACACATCTCTTTCAAATTTTGCTCGTCTGGCTGGAAATGCATCAAGGCGATTTTTTTTTCGACTTATTAGAGGCAGAATTAAGTGAATTAAGTGTAAGAAGATGGTTTGAACCTTATATTTAAAAACTCTTACATATATATTAAGGAAATTGTTGCTTTGGCCTTTGGGTAAGTTGGACTTGTAGTTAAATGTCTTGTCTCTACTACTCGTACACATTGAGTAGTTGTATTTTTTTATTGTTGGTCAACAAACTTTACTTAGTAATTATGTTTTTTCCGAAGCGCTGGTAGACACGAAAATGACGTGTAAATGTGTTCTTAGGAGCCTACTTGCATAAATAAAGCATTGAAGTTTGAATATCAAAGCTATTGTGAATTTATTAACTGTGATGATATTATCGAATAACATTGTCCCACAATGCTAAAACTACGTAGAAATCCTGTTTATTTCCCGCTCAAAACTTGTATCCAAAACCGCTCAAATCCCCTAACTTGGGCTCTAAATATTATTTGCGTCAACTAAATAATTGCAAGCGTTACATTCGGCGATCCCGCTCTCGGCATTCGGCTAACAAGAGAGGTTCGCCGAATAAACTGTATGACTTTGTCTTTATACGACACATGCTATTCCGCTTGCCTCGGCGACTATTTTATATAATAGAGCTGTTCATTCTTACTTGCATAGAGAAAGTGTATCTGGAAATGAACTTTTGAGAATGGAAATGGAATCTGTTTGGGAGAAAGATCGACTTAGTACGGGTTGCTTGTAGTTGAGACAACGTAAGAAAAACGTTATAAATAGCGATGGCGGCTTGTTGTTAGTGGCGGGATACTAATAGTCTGAATATAGCCCCGTGTGTTGTCGGGTTAGAATAGCACCTCCCCGTTTCTCCCCGTGGGTGTCGTAAGAGTGGACTCTGGGAAAGGGTTAGTGTATTGTGGGCGATGGATTAGCAACCTTGTCACTGCAATATCACGTTTAACTATCTGGTTACCTTGAAATTGCTATTTTTGAATTCATATGCTCTGCCTACTTCTCATGGGAATACAGGCGTGAGAATATAGCCACGTATTAACAACTGATCCAGTTCGTGACCATATGGAGCTAAATCGCACCACTACGGCGGATAGACGCGCTCAAGTCGAGTTAATCTCGATATAAAAACCTGGATCCCTTTGAATTCACTATGAATAA
Source organism: Adoxophyes honmai (assembly GCA_005406045.1). Lineage (NCBI taxonomy): Eukaryota > Metazoa > Arthropoda > Insecta > Lepidoptera > Tortricidae > Adoxophyes > Adoxophyes honmai. Next base: position 373,662 of record BHDV01013400.1, read on the forward strand.
GTCTCACGGTAGTTTTATGTTTAAAATTATAAAGTAATTGTATGTATGTTGCATATTTAATGTAGCTATGTATGTTATGTTAGTAAGAGTTAATAGTTCATTGTTAAATGGCCAGCAGATGCCACCTCGCATCAGTTTGATGGTCTCAACGGATCTGCAACAGACCAAACACACAACCCACGTATACCCCGCTGTTTACACTCCACTATCGACCCGCTGCCAGTATATTATCATACCCTAAACTTCACCAAGAAACCAACAAAGCTTATCAAAACAAACTAAATATTATCTTTCCGAATTACAAAGACTCGGTGGCAAACAACATTGTTTTCGTGTACTATCGCCGCACCGTTCCACGCAATTGCCTTTTACCACCTTTTACCACCTTTTACCTACTTTTACCATCGTTTACCGCTTTTGGTGCTAGTTTTTGTTTTATCGAGCTACGGTGCTACGTCGTAGCTCCGTAGCGGTGCTACGGTTTTACGTAGACGATGCGTGCTTTATGATTGTGTGAGTACATTCTTTAGTAATTTGTAATACAATATTGTAGTTGTGTGTCAATTTGTCAGTTGACATTTAATTTTATTATCGGAGATTTAGAAAGGATATAAAGTTGGTTTACAGTGTGGGGTCGGGAAAGAATATCACCTCTCCATTTCTTCCGTGGATGTCGTAAGAAGCGACAACGAAAATGTTTGGGTATGTTTTTAAACCTATTGGTTATGCTAGAAGTGGCTGTAAAACAGTAATGGTTATGTATATGTATTGTATTTATACCTAATTTAAGTTTCATGACGACTAACTTGGTTGATCTGTAATGTTACGTAAGCTTTTTCAATAAATAAATAAATAAATAAATAAATATGTGATACTTGTATGTATATGTATGCATGTTAAAGTTAAAACAACTAACTATAGCAAACTAATTTGCTCTAAATCTTTCAAAAACAACCAATTACTCCGGACATATCACAAAAGCCTGTGAAATCGAAGGCGCCGAACAAAAAAACTTGAATATATCGCGAGAAATAAATAAAAAACCCATATCCGAGGCAGTGGAGATATATCACCAAGATACACAAATGCTATAAAGCGTGAAACGGAAGGAAATAACTGCAGATGGCGGAGTTAACTAAATTTAAAAAAGAATTCGAATTCAGGTGTAATGGCGCGCGAGATATTTACTATCGGCTCCGCCGCTCGATATTTTAGCGAGTGCACGTAATAGACTATAACGAGTGTGTCGAGTTTGGGAAGCGGTTTTGGTGCTCTTGAGTAACACAGGTATAGAAGAAGTGAAGCATTTATTATTGGTGGTGCGATAATAGTCATTTTATGCGACTGTTTTATAGTATGGTGTTGGGCTAGAATATCACTTCTTCGTTTCTGCCGTGGATGTCGTAAGAGGCGACTAAAGACATACAATCACGCCTGTATTCTCAAATAGGGTAGGCAGAGTACAAAAAAGGCTACATAGACAAAACTAGTTTTGTGAAAAAATAGTTTTGTGGCCATTTCTAGTATTTTTTTTAGGTTTCAAGGTGGCAGGTACAATAGTGACAGGTTGCTAGCCTCTCACCTAAAATCGACGTGCTCGACTAAAGATATAGGCTTAGGTATGGTTTAGGCGACAGGCTTGCAATCACCACCAACCACCTCTTCCATCTGTTTTCAATCCTAAAATCATGTTAGAAGTGGCTGCGAAGCGTGGAATGGTCATCATGGTTTTGTCTATGTCACGTTTCGTGTGCTCTGCCGACCCCATTAGGGGACACCGGTGTGACGTATGTATGTAGGTATGTTTGTATGTAATCAAATCACTCAACATCACGATTCCCAGCTCAAAAATCACTAAGCACTTAATACCAAGCCACCAAGTATCGACTTTTAACTTTATAATTGAACAAATCTCTACCTAAGCGCCCACTAACTTTTAACACGGAGATTAATATTCTAATTATCTCGTTTTGGGGATAATGAGTCAATTCGTCGATAACTTCTGGAAGATTCCCGGAACATGACCCAATTAATTAGGGAACTGAGACGTCGTCAGTTTAAAGCTAGCTTGACGTTTGCTCGAGGAACAAGTGCTAATACCTACCTATAGATTATATCCATCAAATCTCATCACTCATCATCATCATTCCCATTTCTGCCGTAAGAGGCTAAGGAATTAGGTTAAGGTATTTTTAGGCGAGTCATGGTTTTGTCTATGTAGCGTTTCGAGCGCTCTGCCTACCCCATTAGGAAATACAGGCGTGATGTATTTATGTGTGTGTGTGTGTATAGATAACTAGCGACCCGCCCCGGCTTCGCATGGGCGCAATGCTGAAATAAACCTACAGATTGTCTTTACATACAATGTTCATAGCTTTTTTCCTGTATTTTCAAGCGTAATACATTCGAAAGTATTGATTTAAATTACACGTCGTACAAGGCAATTTTGATTTATACTAAAAACACAATTTTATTCGTAAACTAGTCAGTAGAAGGCAGCAGTAACCTAAAAACTACCACACACTATTGCCATCCCTGCTATTCCCATTTATAACTCAATTGCTCTCGTAAATCCTACCGAAAGTTTAAAACATTTTAAATCACAAAAAATTAGCCATTCCATGTATTTACGTTCACAATCAGAATTCAAGCGCCTCTTGTTTTGACCACTTCGCTACCCGACCAAACCAAAGGACATAACTGCACCAAATACCTTACAGAGATACGGCATTTCGTCACAGGGTCTACATTCCCTCTTTGGCCACAATTAACGTTCAAGTTTTCTCGCGAACGGAAAATAATTGCTATTGAGTTGCGAATTCTGATATCTGACGCGACGCCGTAATTGGTGCTAAAATAACGAATTCCCGACTCCTGGGGAACCAGCGAATGACAATTGGTTTTTAATTCCGCCTTTTGGTAACTGGACCCCTTTTTCTGTTGCAGTTTTGCCGTGATTTTGTTGCAGTCTAATTAAGTATTGTCGGGCTAATTTATTGCCGTTGTTTCGGGGCTTCTGATTACCTTTTTGAGAGACGTCGACGGTTACAAAGTTAAGAAGACTGAAATAACTGCTACGTTTGTGCTTAAGTTGAAGTTTAGTTGTGCTTAGTTGAATTATGTAAGGTCCTGATAACTTAGTGGTTTGTGAAGATCGAGTCGTGGCAAAAATGCTGACTACGGGGCTGCGCAGACGACAGACTTTTGTGCGATCGAGTCTGCGGCGCAATAAAAACTCTGAATGGAAACTGTCTGCGCGCTATTCAGAGTTTTTATTGCGCTGCAGACTCGATCGCACAAAAGTCTGTCGTCTGCGCGGCCCCTCACATTTGAAATTTGCTACCATTTTTTCGGTGGAGAAATATGTCATACTCTTATTCAAGACGTGATTGAATACATACATACAAGTCGTAGTCATTGGTACATACAGTCAAGCCTGTTTCCAGATGGGGTAGGCTGTCAACAGACTAAACCATTACGTAGCCACTTCTAGCATAATTGTAGGTTTAAAAATAGTTTAAAAAGTAATAAAGACAGGTGGCTAGCCTGTCGCTTCAAGCCTACCTAAACCTATTTCCTTAGCCACCTCTTAATAAGACATCCACGAAAGAAATAGAAAAATATTATTAAATAAGTATCTAGACACAATTTCCTCCGGATGATGGTAATGAAGTAGAATTAGGAGACAAATCACATCATAGATTTTGATTCTGGATCAATCAAACGAATTCCAGAAGCGGCGGAAGAAAAGAATCTTAACAAAAAAAAAGCGTCTTACCCCAATCTTTTAAATCGGAGACGTCCGCAAAACCAACAAAAGTATCCCCCGTAATTGCAGAGTTAAGAAACAAACAATTTATTTTACCCTTAATCAGCGTTTCAATTGACACGTGAAATTTTCAAAATGGCGGCAACAAATGAACCGTCTCGGCCGGCAAACTCCGGCGCGCCTCATAAAATATTATCAGAGCCGAGATTATTTGCAACAAATAAGAATAATTCCGGGCGCGTAGGGTCGCCATGCAGTTTTAAAATTGTGGAAAATCTTTGCCGTGGAATTAGACGGATATTACATACGCTCCTTCCCTTTGCGAGGGTTTTCAGCACATGTTTTTACTAACGAGGCTTACGGCGTTGGTAATCTTTGCATAATTAAACAGTGAAAACGTGTGCGTGGGAAAAATCTAATCGAAAATGCTTGCCAACAGCTATTGACGTGTTATTTAGCTTTGGTGAGACTTGACTTGGAGAATAGAATTGACGGGAAGCCCAATGGTTAGAGAACTCGATTGTGAAGCCTGAGGTACCGGTTCGATTCCCGGTGAGGGTAGATGTTTATCTGTATAAGCAAGTTTATCTGTTGTTTGATTGATGTAAATTGTCCAGTGAAAAAAAAACTACATACATACATACATATTCTCACGCCTGTATTCCCAGGAGGGGTAGGCAGAGCACATGAATTCAAAAATCCAGTGCCACGTTTAGCAAATTAAGGGTAACCAGATGGTCAAACGTCATATCGAAAAAAAAACTGTAATCCATTAAACTAGTTAAGATTCCATAAGTGCAAAAAAATAGCACTAAAAAAACTGGATGTTAGCTGAACCTTGGTTTGAAGTACATTCTGGATGTAACCACTAGGTTTCCTTTAGGTTTAAAGTCCTGTGCTGTGGCCCCTAACCGTCTGGTGACCCTACCTGCCCCCTCGCTTAATTACTAGATAAGTTTGCAGTCATCGACTCCCCCGAGCAGGAAGTAATTCTAAGAGTTGCACCCACTGCTACCAATTTGCCGGGTTTATGAAAACACAGCGGTTATCGACCGAAAGAATGGTGACATTAGTAATTTTGGATTGAAATTAAAGGTTCCCCTAAAAGGTTTTATTCGATTCGATTCCTGATGGTCTTAAAAGTCACTAGCTAATTTTAGTTTTGGTATTTTTAGCTTATCTATTTTTTGGTTAGCTTTTGTTAGCTAAGCTACTTTCAGCTTAGGTTATTTTGGTCTGATATTATTTTAATTAGAGTTTCTTTACCACTCAAAACATTTATTTGTCATCTACCTACTTACTCTATTGGGACTATCAGTTTTTTATATAAAAAATGGTATACGCCTGTGTTCCCTTAGTGGTAGGCAGAGTTTGTGGCTTCTAGCATAATTTTATCATTTATTTCCTTAGTCGCCTCTTACGACATAAACAGATGAAATGGAGAGGTGACATTCTTAACCAACACCACGCAGGACAAAAAAAAATGAAATGGAAAGATTGTTGCGCCTTTTAGAGGTGCAAAATCCATTAGACTTCAACGTAGATGCCTTAGTAACAAAATTATAGCTGGTCCATTCAAGTGCAAATAGGTACAGCAACGAACTGGGATTGTTGAGCCACTTGCCACTGTTCGGAATTTAAACGTGTAATCAATGACCGATGTGAGCGACTAGATGTTAGCTATTGGATTAGTATTACACGACCAAGTTACAAACATAGGCAAGTGGCTCAACAATCCCGGTTCGCGATGGTACTACAGCTAAAATCTTATAGAAATGTAAATACAGAGAAACGCCGATATCCCGAGTGGCTCCAAACGAGCGGACGGTCACTAACAACTCCTCATTAGTACGTCTCAAAGTGATCGAGGCAAAGCTATATTATCCAAACTACTTGGACAAAGGAATCGAAAGTCGATTGGAGATGTACCATTGTTTCTCGAACTCTGAACAATTCGTGTCGCAAGACTTTAGAAGCAAAAGAAAGCGCGAATACATCACGTCTGTATCCCCAAATGGAGTATGGAGAGCACAAGAAAAGTTAAACTATTTGACGTTTCCCAGCCACTTCTAGCATATTCTTAAATTTTATGATACGAGGTACAATAGTGAGAGGTTGCTAGTTTGTCGCCTAAAATATACATTACATTGAAATGGAGAGGTGGGAGAAAAAGACAACTTGTACGATGAAAATGAGATGAACAAAAAATACGATGACTTTAAAAAATAAGGTCTCAGTATGACGGATGGGTTTTTACTTTCCATATTTAGGCGAAAGTCAAGGGTACTTTAATAATTATGACGTAAAGATTATAAAAAAAAACAAATTAAATGAAAAAAAAGGAAGACTACAACAAAAAAACCCACGATATGGTCCTCAAATCAACACAGTTGAACGATACACATTTACAAACAATCAAACCGTTCCTGTTTCAACATTTTCATGGTAATTTTTGAAAACTCGCAAGCAGTATAGGAATTGTAAGGACCAATGGTAGCGGGTTTTAAACAATAGATAAAATTTGTCTCGTTAGGCAATATCCGTTGAACCTAGGTACGCTGACTAAGCCGCGGATAACAGGTAAGCTGTATTGATTATTGGAAGCTTTTGTTCGACAGACCAGCAGACACTTACAATAAAATGTATTTCAGTAACTCTGAATTGGACTTTGTTAAGTGTATTTGAATGTCAAAAGAAAATAGTGTAGTCTTTTGTTTGGTCGACGTTACCGTACTGAGGTCTGAGAAAATGGATCAGTGGGACTATTCAAAGACATAGTTTCATCAAGAATAGGTTTAGGTATGTTGTAAGCGACAAGCTAGCAACCTGTCTAAGACCTTGTTCAAGTTATGCTGCGATGCCTGCGATTGACAAAACGAGAAATTTCGTGTGCTCTGTCTATCCCATTTGGGTATACTGGCGTCACCAAATAACATAGACTAATAAGCATTATATAGCACCTCTCCACACCTCTCCATTTCTTCCGCGGGTGTCGTTAGAGGCGACTAAGGAAGTAAGTTCAGGTAAGCTTTAGGCGACAGGCTAGCAACATGTTGGTGTTATACCTTTTCCATCTGTTTTTAAAGTAGCTCCGAAACGTGAAATAGTCATAGTTTTGTCTGTGTCACGTTCAGTGTTCTCTGTCTGGGAACACAGGTGTGATTTTACTTTTTTTTTCAATACCTCGTCCAGTAGAGTAAACATCCTGTGACGGTTCACAAGCCATTGGAGCAATGGCGACACTCCAAGTACCAATTACCTTGAGTTTTTACAAACTTGAACTGCATGGTTAATTGAAACAATTACGAGCGGCGCACGTCCGAGCGAGTAAACCTTCACACTACCCTCTTTTTTCACGACAGTAAAAACTTTACGCCCCGACTGTACATTTAATGCCAAGCGCGACAAACGACAAATTAACAGAGCGCGCGAGAGGGACGGCAAACTACGGGCGAAGTAATAAAATGTAACTTGACAAACTGTCAAAATTAGCTCCGTCCGTACAATGTCGGGTTTACTGCGACGGAATAACTTGAATTAAGTAGTGATAAAAATGTTAATCAATAAGTTTTTAGAGCTCCCGCAGTTGGAACTAATGCTACTTTGTTAGGGGTTTAAATTTGACGTTTGCGACTGAAATCAGTTAGTGTTAACGGTTGCGTTTTGTTTTTCTTCGACACCGTTTACGTGTTCTTGAGAAAAAAAGGTGTGGAATTTTTCTGTATTAAAAATACTGGCGTTAACGGTACTCTTTCTTTTTACTTTGTACCTTCTTGTCTGTAACCTATTTGTTTCTTTGCGCTTATTTCAGTGCAATATAGCGTTTAGTTATTATTGTTGCATGAATAAGAAATAATAAGAGTGCACATTTTAACTAATTCCCTGTTAGGTGTCTGGTTTAGAATATCACCCTTCCATTTCTTCCGTGGACATCGTAAGAGGTGACTAAGGAAAGCAGTTTTAGGTGTGTTTTAGGCGACAGACTAGCTAACCATAACTTTTTTACATCTTTGGCCTTGAAGCCTAAAATAGTTAAGACTTTGACTACCTACATTTATAATCAAAATATTTACTTTTCATGTGCACTGTCTAATACATGAGTGTTGCAATTATGTACAATTCATTCGCATAATTTTTTTTAATGAATTAAACATTTTTCCTAAAATTTGATTAGATTGCACACTTGCGTCCTTTGGACTCCTGAAAAACATATTCCAAGAAATCCACGACTCATCGAACGCCGCCATTTTGAACCACCCCCCCAACCCTTCAACTTTATTGTACGGTTTATCTTCTACCCCCAACTTGGAAACAATATTATCCTACCCCATCGTATTTACCGAAATACGTATAATAACAACGAAAAACTGTAAATGCGGTCAATTCGTTGAGTTTAATTAAATATGTTTATCGTTTGTAATTATGCGGGTTCAAAAGTTTCTGTTCTGTCGGGCTTCCTTTCTGTAGATAAATGGAGTCGCTTCTGAGAATTGGATGGAGTGATTGAGTAACAAGTCAATGTTTTTGACACATACATACATACACCATGCCTGTATTTCCAAAAGGGATAGGAAGAGCACACGAGCCGTTTAAAAGCCACTTCTAGCTTAGCTTTAAGGTTCAGAGGTACAATAGAGACAGGTTGCTAGTATGTCGCCTAAAATGTACCTTAACCTATTTTTTAGTCGCCTCTTACGACATCCACGGAAGGAATGGCGAGATAATTTGTGTGGTGTCAGGTCAAATAACACTCTCCATGTTTTCGTTGCAAAGCAAACCTTTTAAAGTTTGTCATTCTACGGGACATAGGAATTTTGGAATAGAAGTGTAGTTTACGATTTATCAAGTTTATTTCACAAGCTAAGTCACATAAAACTATTACATAATTTATACGATGATTTTTTTCGGAAAAAAACATATGTTCGAGAAAAAACAGACAACCCGAAATGGTCTTAACCCAACCCAATACACATAATCAATTCGCAAGCCGACACCTGGCCATCAATAACACACGATACCGATACCAGTGGCCCCCGGAGGATACCAGATACCAGCCCGCGAATTATAAGTGGCCGGCAAACGGCTCCTTTGGTGGCCATAATAATATCTAGCGGGAAAAATGGCGAGGATGCGCGGGGGCGGTGTGTGGCGCAAGGTATTGGAGAAAGCGATGTGCTATGGAATTGGAATTGTTTTTTTGTCGGGAATGTTCGGGATACGATGTCACTCAAAGTAAATCTTCATGATGAAACGAAAACAAGTATTCAACGACTGTTGCAATACTTGACATGTATATCGACGCTTGAAAGGTGGAATGGGATAAGCGGCATTTTTTTGGCCATTGAGTTAAATACACGTACTTACGTACATCATGCATGTTTTCCCTAATGAGGTAGGCAGAGCACAAGAAACTCAACGTAAAAAAAAATTAACAAATTCTCGTTTCATAGCCACTTTTAGCATATTTCTAGGTGCCAAGTGAGATAAAATAGGTAAAATAGTTACAGGTTGTACCAATACCTATTTTATGTAGTAAGGCAATTTGGAGGTGTTAGTCTAAACCCGACACCACACAAGTCCGACATTTCAATTTAACCTTCAAGGGCCCGACAGTAAGTAATGACAAGTTTTTTTGTCATTATAGTCATAAGTCGTATTTGGTTCCATAAATTCACCTAAAAACCTAAAACTGATCTGTAAATATTCATAGTAAATATTGTGGAGACTTAGGCCCTGCGCAGACGACAAACTATCCGCGACGGACTTTTTAGTCCGTGAAAATAGAACCTATGGAATTATATGCAGTAACGCACACTACGCGCAAAAAGTTCGGCGCACAATGCATACAATCCACGCAGAGTTTTTGTGCGCGGCGCCCAAAAAGTTTGTTGTCTGCGCTGCCCCTTAAACCGCTTCGTCTCGTCGCCTGCGCCCGTCCGCGGGCGATATCTCGGATCTAAATTGACTGGAGATGAGCTCTTAAATCGGCGGCGCATTCCACACTCCTTTATACTGGTCTAGACTGCTAGGAAACTAGCTTTTTAGGTGTATTAACACAATTTTTGTTACAACAATGGGTCCAACGATGTGGTTTAGAAATAATACATACATACAAACGTTCCTATGTTTCTAAATTGGGAAACCATACATAAAACGTGACATACTCAAAACCGTGATTATTTTACGTTTTGTACCCACTTTTAGCATTGTGGCCCCTTTTCTAATAGAGATACATATTCTCACGCCTGTACTCCCAAAAGGGGTAGCAGAGCACATGAATTCAAAAATCCAGTGCCACGTTTAGCAATTTCAGGGTAACCAGATGGTTAAAAGTGATATCGCAGTGACAGGTTGCTAGCCCATCGC
>BHDV01013400.1:386518-403977 GCA_005406045.1 Adoxophyes honmai
TTTTTTCTGATCATTTCTAAACTATAAAACACAAAAGGGTACAAGTCGAGTTGTATCACTTTTCACAGGAGGCACAGAATTATGTAGGCATGGCTCTGCTAAGAATCAAAGGAATATCGATTTTAATGCCGTAATTTAAATAGTGTCTCTAAGGATAGAGTTAACGATCCTAAGTAGATACATGCAACAACTATAAAAATTGAAGGAAAATGATGTATTTACCTATTGTTTCTGAAAGTCCCTACCTTTTATGATCCAAAGACAGTAACTTTGCTCGTCCGTGACAGCAAAATTATGATAAACAACTGTGCAACTTTTTTCCTGAAAATTATTAGATCACGGTACGTATATCTTAGTTCTCCTCTAAAGGGGTGTCCATTTAGGTCAGAAAATACACGTTTTAAAGCCTTAGCTCGTGGAAAATTAGTGCTTCGGCTTCAAGAGCTGAATTTATTTGAAGCATTACGGCTGTGGCCCAAAGAGGGTAGTTAGTAGCGCCGCCAAGGGATGCGTAACCCCGTTATCTGCCCACGGAACCCATTCGTATGTTAATTTTAATCGGAAACCGCTACGAAAAAACCCCAGACCATCTAAAACATGGTCCTATGGTTTCCACTTGGAGCGACCTGAATTAAACCTTGAGGAGGCGAGGAAGGGTTGAATTTGGATCGGTGAAGTGATTGGCATTATTTAGTGAATCCCACTTTTGTATAGTGTACGTGGGAATGTTTCAATTTGGTTCGTTTTACGCGGAAAATTAAAGGTTGATTACTGAATTCGAATGTTACTGTGTAGGTAGTGATTTCTCAGCCTCAGGAGGTTCACCTACACTGTAAGTGTAAAAACGTGGTCACAAATCTCCTCAACGAACTACGGTTTTGACATTATCATGATCACAGCCATAAGACGTCCACTGCTGAACATAGGCCTCCCCTTTAGATTTCCATTATGTACCGCTTGGAAGCGACCTGCAGCCAGCGTCTTCCGGCGATTTTTATACGGTCGTGTGTCCATCTTGTAGGTGGACGTCCCACGCTACGCTTACTGGTCCGTAGTCTACACTTTTTGACCCTTTCGCTATGCATTGGGATGTCTCTACGAATCAGAAACGAGGAGATCCGTATACGAACTAAAGTCATCGATATAGCCCACCGGATTAGCAAGTTGATGTGGCAATGGGCCTCATAGCACGCCGAACAGAATCAGCATACGCATGAAAAATGAATACCGGACACAATGTGTTTTCCCATCATTAATAAGCGCCTCCTCGAGGTATTCAATACAGTTTAAAGTGCTTAGCCGTGAAAGGAACATGAAAAGCAGTCTCCGCGTCGATTATACCCGCTAACGATAACAGCAGACATTTTTCATACGCCGCCTCGAGACCGTTGCAAACCTTTATTGTAAAACGGAAAATCACCGGCCATTGTTTAACTAACGGAAAACCGGATATCCTCAACGAGTGTCAGCCGCTTTAACGATAAAAAAATAATGCAAATTCACTTCGGGGAGCTATCTACTGAAATAATGTCCGATCGTTACATAGATAACTGGAGTTTTTCCGTTAAATCGAGCCTTTCACGTTTAACGACATTGCCCTTCGTTAAACTGAAAAGTGATTCAGGTAGTCATTTGTGTTGAGTGTCTCCTTTCATTTGTTGGACTCTTTTGAACGTGTTCTAAATGTGTTTTGTGTTGTTTTCAGAGGCGCTCGAGCGCTGTGTTGGTCTTGCTAGAAATAATGATTGTTTTTTTAATGTTTTCCTCAATTTTTTTTGTACTTGAACAATCGTTTGATTTGTGACTGACTTTCCTTGTAGTGAAGTTTTATCGTGTTATGCAAGAATATGAAATTAGACATTTATGAATCTATCTTGTTGAACTTTTGTGTGTTTTATTGTGTGAAAAATAAGTATGTGTCGTGTCTAAATAATCATCATTGTTAGTTGCTGGAAAACTAACAATAAGACTTTATCTGGTTTGGGAATATTATTCAGGCAAATTCTATTTAGGTCAATGCTCACACGTTAAGAGGGCTTACAAGATAAAGTAGTGACAGGTTGTTAGCCATAATATACTTTAACCTATAAACATTAGTCCCTCTTACGACATATTCAATGAAGAATTGGTAGTTTACGCAACTGCGTAAAAAGTTTAATGTCGGTGTACTCCGCATTCAACATATACCTTATTTACATAAATATCCGAGTCTGTCGTAAACGGAAGCAAACTATGAAGAGAACTTAAGTTATACTTAATACAAATATCACAGCACTTCTTCGCTACAAAGTGCCGTTGCAAGAATTATGACTTGCATAAGTAAAGATTGGCTCAACAGCGCTGCATTCAATAATTCGTCTTCATACCAAAAGCCTTCAGTCCATAAGAGCCTACAGACACGCCAGAAACGAACAAATTTAGACTTTGCCTGGACTATTTTAAAGTTTGATTTCGAGGGGTTGTAGAGTGGAGTTAAGTCTATTGGGGTTTCTTTAGTTTTCTTCGATATCAGACACGTCAAAAGAAATAATTTATTTAGAATGGGACCCGGCACGTGTTATTCGTGCTTCGTGTGGCGTGATTTTTTCATAAAAAAGGAATTATGTCATTTATTATGCAGCCTGTTTCTTGTTTAATGGAATAACAGAATAAAAAGAATCGACTGCCTACTTATTTACCTGCGTAGAAATGAATCGGTTTGTTTACTAGACTGAAATCTTAAACTTTTTAACCGACTTCAAAAAAGGAAGAGGTTTTTCAATTCGATCGTATATTTTTTTATTAGTTGAATAATTTCCAACCCTGTTCAATAGGAACTGTCACTGCAATATCACGTTTATCCATGTGGTTACCCTGAAATTGCTAAACGTGGCACTGAATTTTTGAATTCATGTGCTCTGCCTACCCCTTTTGGGAATACAGGCGTGATTATATGTATGTATGTATGTTCAATAGGACAGAGAGACTTAACTTTATACATTTAGCAATGTAATCTAAAAAAGTGTTTGTGTATTTTTTGGTCCTAAAAAAACTTATTTTTTAAAACTTAAAATAGTATGTTTCTCTTCTTCAAATGACAATTTGACGTTATGCGATTGTCAATTAGCTATGCCGACGTAGTGGGCATATTTCTCAGTATTATCTTTAGTTTTCAATTAAAATCTTACTTTTGTCGGTCATATTTAGGTTACAAAAAGGGCACACCGTTCAAACTAAAACACGATGAGAAATTTCTTAGCCGCCCAAATTTTATCAATAACCAAGACGCTTTAATTAAACCGAAAATTTTCAACTATTTAATTTATTTACCTATTCCCGCTAATATCGGATCTATTAATCATAGTTAACAAGTTTGAGCAGTATTTTGTAGGAAATGGCAAGTCGTTAAAGGAATTGTGTCCTTTTGAGGCTTTAGGCCGAGGGCGGTGATTGTGGACGTTATTCCAAAATATTCCCGGTAATAATCGAGCGTTTTGTGAACTTTTGTATTGAAGGCTTGGAATTAAATTAAATTTGCGGAGGCAATAAATTTTTGGAGGACTTTGTTGGGTGAAGCGGCCCGGAGATTGTAACGATGTAACAGTGGAAGGCGAAAGATGTTTTCCATACATACATTTCTTCCACGGATGTCGTATGGGACTAAGGAAGGTTTTAGGTATGCTTGAGCGACAGGTTAGCAACCTGTCACTGTTACACCACTTCCAACTCTTTTCAAACCTGAAATTAGACTAAAATTGGCTGCAGAGCGTGAAATAGTCATTATCATGGTTTTATCTATGTCACGTTTCGTGTGCTCTGCCTACCCCATTAAGCAACACAGTCATGATTGTATGTATGCAATTATACTGAGACTGAGACTCAATTTTTACTATTTGAGTGTTGTTAAAGGCAACCAAAGAAAAAGTTTAAGGGGTATACTTTAGGACCTAAAGTTTAGGTGACAGGCTGGCAACCTGTCACTATTATTACAGATACTTCTTCAATCCTACTTCTTAAAATTGTATCAAAGGTACGAAACATGAAGTATTTAAGTCATGATTCTGACATAATAACGTTCCGTGTGCTCATGCTCACTGTAATGTTTACGTCACAAAAGATTTTTGATCCCGAAACAGTTTTAACTCTAAAAAGCACCTTACACGCAGTAAGCACATTTTAAACACTTTTAAACTAGCGCATCCAAAGCTCGAATACCAAAATTAATTTTCGCTAACGTACTCGGAGCCGAAAACTTGTCCTAACTCGCAAACAATCGCTCGGGCGAGTACCGTTCGAGTTGCAGAGGTAGGAGAAAGTTTTGAGTACTCGGAGATTGCGAAATGCTGCCTATTCCCCGTTAATTTATTGCTTGTTTGTTAATCTATGGCTTAATTGGATCTGCTGGAGCGTGGTTGGAGTCTACCGCTTGCGCTTAACGATTGGCTTCTAGGGCTATATTAATATATTGGCTTTTAGCCGCGACTTTGGTGGTACAGCCACCAGCAAGGTCACGTAGAAGCGTGTAAAAATTTTGACACGAGTGGTAATAGAGTCGTATCAAACATTTACTTATGCAGCCTTATACATACACACATACATATTCTCACGCCTGTATTCCCAAGAGGGGTAGGCAGAGCACGTGAATTCAAAAATCACCACGCCACGTTTGGCAATTTCAGGGTAACCAGATGGTTAAACGTGATATCGCAGTGACAGGTCGCTAGCCCATCGCCCACAATACACTAACCCTTTCCCACGACTCTTACGACACCCACGGAAAGAAAGGGGGAGGTGCTATTCTAACCCGGCACCACACGGGCATTGATTTGACGTGATTGTATGTATGCATGTATTAAAATGATGACAAGAAACCCATGTGGTGTCGGGTTTAAAATAGCATCTCCCCATTTATTCCGTGGATGTAGTAAGAGTCGACTCAGGATGGTTATGCTGTGCTTTAAGTGACAGGCTAGCAATCTGTCACTATTATATCCGCCAATTTAAAATCTAAAAAAAGAATAGATTTAGAAGCTCTTCATGCCTGCGCGTCGACCTGAGAGAATACGTGCGTGATGTATGTATCTAAAATAGAATAGGGATGATTTTTGCTTGTATTTTCGCTTGCTATTGTGCTGTACACATCAAAGGTGTGCATCAGAGTGCGAAAGCAGAATTTTTATCAAAATTCACGCGTACACAAAGTAAATTGCAGATTCGTTTGATTTATTTGACGAATAGTGGCTGGGTGCGTGCTACTCCGAGCGAGAGGCGCAATTATTTACGACGGAGTCCCTGCATTGTTCTAGGTGAGAAGATGGTGAGGTGAGTTTAGAGAGAGAAAGGGACTCGTGGTAGTTATTTTTATAATTTATTTTAAATATTTTTATTTTGTGATAGTGTTTTGTTTGTAGAAATGATCTTCGATTGTTACTCTGGAGGTCAGCGGTGTGGGGTCGGGTTTAAAATAACACCTCTCCATTTTTTCTGAGGATGACGCGAGAGACAACCTAAGGAAATACGTAGGGTAAGGTATACGACTTCGCTGTCACTGTTCGTTGCTCTAGTTTTTACTTAAAAAGTGGCTACGAAACGCGAAACAGTCATGATGTGCTCTGCCTGGAAGAGATAATACCAGGGTGCTCTATGAATGTATTGTGTATTGTATGAATTATGACTTGTCAAGTTACGATTCTACGTTTAGTTTTTTTTGAAAATTGTAGGTTACGTCGATTAAAAAATCATTAATTCTTACTATTTAAGATAATACAAATGTACTATTTTCTAGCTTAATTACCGATTTCTAGAACACTTAACATCCAATTCTCTATACCCCCAACTTCTGGAACTCGACCAAAACTCGCGTGATTTCAGAACCTGTGGTAGGAGCCAAAGTGATGGATCCGCCCAACACCGGGCTCGGTGAATGGAAAAAATTGATGGCCATTATGTCGAACTTTTCTATGCGAATTTCCCCTACCATTATATTTATCCAGGTCTATTGACGATAGTGTTTACTCACGTTCGTGGTCCGAGCGGTCGTATGTCGATCTCAGCATGCCTGGAAAAATAGAAAAGGGGTTTTAGAAAGGAATGTTTTTAACAAGAAACATATTATAATAAAATACGGATTCTTTATGTACATACATACATATTCTCACGCCTGTATTCCCAAGAGGGGTAGGCAGAGCACATAAATTCAAAAATCCAGTGCCACGTTTAGCAATTTCAGGGTTACCAGATGGTTAAACGTGATATTGTAGTGACAGGTTGCTAGCCCATCGATCACAATGCACTAACCCTTTCCCAGAGTCGACTCTTACGACACCCACGGGAAGAAAGGGGGAGGTGCTGTTCTAACCCGGCACCACACGGGGATTATTTATGTCTTAACTAGAATTTAGGCCTTTATCTAGGAATTTCATAACATTGTGTCGGGTTTAGGAAAACGCCTCTCCATTTCTTTCGAAGATGTCGTGAGAGGCGACTAAGGAAGGCGTGTTTTAGGTGACAGGCTAGCAACCTGTCACTATTAAGTAGGTACCTGTTCCATCTGTTTACAAAAATAAAATTAAGCTAGAAGTGGCTACTAAGCGTGAAATACTTAAACTATTGTAGTTAGTGAAGTATGTATTTAATCCTGCAGGGAATAAGACGTGACGGCTATAATATTATTATATGTACTTTTGTAAGTATTTAAGGAAGCCCCCTTACAAAACCGTATTTTTTTGCATTTTTGGTACTTAGAGCGCGAGTCCGATTCGCAAATGACGGGCATAAAATATAAAATAATGCCGAAAGTAGCTACCAAACGTGAAACAGACATGGTTTTGTCTATTTAACGTTAGTGTCACTGCCTATTCTATTTGGACATACAAGTGTGATGTCGTCTACATTAAACAATTAATAAACCTGCCAAGTGCGAGTCGGACTCGCGCACGAAGGGTTCCGTACCAAAAACTGCAAAAATTCAGAATTTTTGTATGAGAGGGGCTAATATTAATTTTATTTTTATTCAATTATTTATTTTTAAAGTAAATAATTAATTAAATATTCTGTGAGCATTTCAAGTATTTACCTGTTACAGTTATTTAAATAGATCCAAAATAATAAAAAAACACGTTTTTTGTATGGGAGCCCCCCTTAAATACTAATTTTATTTTGTTTTAATTATTTCCATTTAAAGAAAATATTTAATTAAATATTCTGTGAGCATTTCAAGTATTTACCTGTTACAGTTATTTAAATAGATCCAAAATAGCAAAAAAAAACACGTTTTTTGTATGGGAGCCCCCCTTAATTATTATAATTATTTTAATTTTAGTATTTGTTGTTATAGCGGCAACAGAAATACATCATTTGTGAAAATTTCAACTCTCTAGCTCTCATGGTTCGTGAGATACAGCCTGGTGACAGACAGACGGACGGACGGACGGACAGACGGACAGACAGCGAAGTCTCAGTAATAGGGTCCCGTTTTTACCCTTTGGGTACGGAACCCTAAAAAAGGTCTTATGTTTCACCCTCTGCTCTAATCGTTAATTAAAAAAAAAGTTACCTCAAACACGTCAAAAGCTATCGTACGATCACAAGTACATTGTACTGCACACTAATTAACTCCATTCCAACACTAACAAATAGAGCGGCCATTCATCAATTACGCACACTGGTGCATTCGTAAAACGGACAAAAGCGGTCAATTAGGTAACGTTCGGTAACGTTCGGGAACGTTCGTGGACGTCCGGTGACGTGTTAATTGGCTGGACGTTTTGTGCCGTTTAGCACTTCCCCCGTTCGGGAGATGCAGCCTTCTTGTTTTCAGCGTATTAGCATGCTGATACACGAACGGGAGCTAGTTGGTCTGCTTTTCGTCAATAGGTGACCTTATTTGTAACTAGCTTTCCGCCCGCGGCTTCGTCCGCGTGGAATTCGGTTATATTGCGGTATAAAGCGAACATTCCCTCGGGAACATCAATTTTTTCCGGGATAAAAGTACCCTATTATTTAATCCGGACTTCTATCTTTAAATTCGTCTGCAAAATTACAAAGCAATCGGTTCAGTAGTTACGGCGTGAAAGCGGAACAAACAAACAAACTCACTTTCCGATTTATAACACATACATACATACAATCATGCGTTCCTAAGTGGGGAAAGTGAAGTACAAAAAATGTGACGCAGAAAAAACTATGACTATATTTCACGTTTTGTAACCGGTAAAAGATAAATATTAATTTTATTTTAATTGCAAGTGATTTTATATCTAATTTCCATAATAGTTCAGTAAGTTCATACTGTTGGACCAATTTTTCTAAGACTAAAATTTCTTTGCATGACTTTCGAATCCCTTGCCACCTATCGTCACGTAGTAGAACTTTTTCTGACGGCCGGATAGCCCAGCGGTTAGAGAACCTGACTGTGAAGCTTAAGGTCCCGGGTTCGATCCCCGGTCGGGGCAGATGTTTGTATGATGAATACGAATGTTTGCTTTCGAGTCTTGGATGTTTATCTATATATAAGTAAGTTTATCCGTTGTCTAGCACCCATAACACAGGCATTAAATTGCCTACTTTGGGACTAGGTGATTGGTGTAAAAATTGTCCAGTGATATTTACTTTTTTTTTTTTTTTTTTCTACAAATGCCATAGCTTCGTCATAAAGTTTCAAAGTTCTATTCTGTGGATGTGGAGAGCAATCTCTCTTACTGGAGTCTCTCCCCACTCACATAGGATTAAAATGGTGATTCCCAAATCACCGAGCTCGAGGTGACTCGAACGCGGTGACCCGCGGTCGCGAATCATAGAGGACAGAAACCTATAGAGTACTAATGTCATTGGATTTGTTTGAAGACGATTCCGCCAAACTATGGCGGCGTTCGCTGTGCTCTTATTGGCCGGCCCAAGATCGCGCGTAACGCAGTGGCTTTTTCCTCTATGGTTATTGGCTCTTTACAGTTTCTGTGATAGTTTGTAACTTGAAATAAACTGGCGGTTTGCGGAACTGGGTGGCCATCATTGTTTCTCTAGTTGGTCTGTCCTCTATGTCGCGTATCCACGAACTGAGCCACTGCACCACGCAGCCGTTACAACGTGTCACCAAAATGGCGACTGTATTCATCCCATCTGACAGATGTCACATGTGTCGGTCCCGGCCTTCCGGCGCAAAAAACTCGAACCATTTTTCTAGTCCTAAGAAAGCAAGTGTAGAATTCCGTCTCGAATTGCAGAGTTATTTTTGGCAACAATTTCCTTTTAGATTGAATTGACGTTTACTTTTCGCAACTTTGTGTTAATTTTGTCTCAAATTAATTGAATTCTGGAAACAAATTTGACCGGCCGGCGCCAGTGGTTATACGGTTCGAGTGCCGCGAACAGCGGGTGCAAACCGCTGAAGAAACATCTTGATATTGTGCCTATTTTGCGATACTGTTTCTTCGCTTTTTGATCAAAGAAAACGATCTTCTTAACATGTGTAGCTATTTAAACAAACTCGCATTTTCCTTTCACACGGGTCTTGCAGGACGAATTAAGGAACTCCAGAAGACTATAATTATTAGAGCACTAGTATGGGTACTTGCTTCCAATTAAACAGTGGGACGGTTCTCAAGAAAAGTATTGTTTATTGTAATATTGTGGACATTGAGTAGCCAGGAAGCCTTTGTATTTAGCGCAATTACTCGTATTTCCTTCCCAAAAGTATACAATTAGTAGGCCTAAGCTAAATATTGGATGTGACGGCCATTAGCCATGTAATTATGGCTACTGAGTTATTAGTGATGTGTATGAAAGAGTGCGTAACTTTTGAAATATCCGGGGATAATGGTAGAATACGTCCTTTCAAGGAATTCAAACGATTTCAACGGCTAGCGTGAAAAAATTGGTACCTTTGGATTAGAGCGGGTGCAACGCGAAATTGTCTAAGTTCAATTAAGTATACCTATGCATTTACCTGAATTAAATATATCTGAATTAAGGACAATAGGTAGACATTTTTTTAAAGGTGGATATAACTATTTAACGCTTTGGAGCCAATTCGAGCATTTAATTTTAGATTTTAACATAGATGTGAGAGGTAATAGTGATAGGTGGCCTAAAGGCCAAAAGCATACCTAAACCTGTCTCCATGTTTATGGAAGAAACGGAGAAGTGTTGCTCTAAACCCAACACCACATGAGCGATATAATATTATTTCAGGCACAAAATTAAAAAACTATAATGCATGTGTTAGTGAAAATATTTTTAAATTAAAACAATAAACTGCTTCAGCCGCGTAACTTAAAATAGTAGCGAAAGTTTGCTTAATTTGCGTTATGTTTTAATTAAACCCTCTCTTGATTTGGACACACGCAATATTATGATAACTCCTAGGATCACTAGCGTTAGCCTCTTTCATCTTCGACCGACTTCTGCATATCTGACAGCCAGTTCTAATGCCCCCTCATCCCAATAATTTACTAGGACCATGCGTCAACAATGCATCGTGTCGTGAGCCCCGTCGCCACGTGCGACCGACGACCGACTCACGACCGCCGGTCACGATCGCATTGTCGACCATTTTTTGGTCGTAAATCGTTATTTATCGTTATCGCTCGTGACAAACTGGCCAGTTGCATTTTGACCTATAAACGCCGTTGTCAATCTTCCACTCTATTTTTAAAAGAATAGGTTCCAATTTGAAAGAGGGATTAAAGTGGATTTAAGACAGTTGGAAATTAGTTTCTCTTTAAATGTGTTTGAATTCGGAATGGCTTTGTGAATGGCGGCTTTTTGTTAATTCTTTTGTTTTTAAGATAAATACGTGCCAATTGAAAGTGAGCTTTACTGTTGTGGAATGAAGTTTAGTATTGTCGTAGGAATTAGACGTCAAGGCTGGCCATTTTATTCGATGCCTAGTAGATTAGAGTAAGAAAGCTTTTGGTCAGAAACGAATGTAACAAAGACGTTATTCTTTAAATATGTTTATTCTTTGTTTAAATGTAATGTTAACTTTTTTTAAATAGTATGTAATTGAATATGTGACTGGCCAGCAATTGTTATAATGCGACAAAAGGAAACTTTATTACCGACCAAAGAGCTTATTAATTTATTTCTCCGTAAAGGCAATTTATTGGACCGCCTAATTCAGTTCTGCATACTTTATCAGTTATGATTCAACGGGAGATAAATTAACTAGTTCTAAACAAAGAAAGTCAAAGAGCAAGCCACAGATTATACTTCACAGACTGTTCACTTTATCTAATTATTGTACTGCTTGTAATTTTTGCCTGTGTGGTGTTCTCTTTTTTTTTCGTGGATGTTGTAGGGGTGACTATGTTATATGCTATATCCTTTGAATATGCTATTGCTATAGGGAACAGGATAGCGACCTAACACAGCAGAAACCTGTTCAGGCGGGGGTGTTTTTTAATGTTTCGGATGCAACTATTATAGTTACACTAGCATTCTGATTGTAAAGGGGTACTTGGAAATTATTGAGTACATTTTAAGTTTAGTAAAAAGTAAACTATTTTTCACAACATAGGGCAGAAGCATAAAAATATGACTAAATTCTATCTGGCAATTGAAAATAAATTAAGTGACAATGTTTTTATCTGTAACTAGCTTTTGCCCGCGGCTCCGCTCGCGTTAATTTCGGGGTAGCACAGAAGAGATAGCTCATCCCATATACCAATTTATAGCTTTCTACATATAAAATTGCGGTATTCTCCACAAACTTCCACCTCTCACTTTAGTGAAATGGGGAGTTTTGAAGAGACAAAAAGTAGCCTATGTCACTCTCCATCCCTTCAACTATCTCCACCCAAAAATCACGTCACTACGTCGCTTCGTTTAGCCGTGAAAGACTGATAAAGAAACAAAGTAAACAAACACACTTTCCCATTTATAATATTAGTATGGATTTTAATTTATATCCCGTGTGGTGCCGGGTTAGAATAGCACCTCCCCCTTTCTTCCCGTGGGTGTCGTAAGAGTCGGCTCTGGGAAAGGGTTAGTGTATTGTGGGCGATGGGCTAGCAATCTGTCACTGCAGTATCACGTTTTATCATCTGGTTGCTCTGAAATCGCTAAACGTGGCACTGGATTTTTGAATTCATGTGCTTTGCCTACCCCTCTCGGGAATACAGGCGGAGGATATGTATGTATGTGTATTTTAATTTTGCGCGCTATTCGAGGGCGTTTTAGTAAATAGTAAAAAGACAATTAATCTTCTTTGACGAATCAAAGCTGAAGAGTTTGTTTGTTTGTTTGTTTGAACGCGCTAATCTCAGGAACTATCGGTTCGAACTGAAAAATTATTTGTGTGTTGGTTAGACCATTTATTGAGGAAGGCTTTAGACTATATAACATCACGCAGCGACTAATAGGAGCGAAGAAAATATTGGAAAATGTGGAAAAAAACGGGGGGGAATAGCATGGGAATAGTCACTCATCCACGCGGACGGAGTCGCGGGCACAGCTAGTTATTCATAAACCAACAATGTATCAAAACATCTAAACATCCAAATAGGTTTTATGTGACCAAGTGGCTAGCTGGCTGGTGATAATATGCCGTAAATAATGTCAAAATTTGTCAGTTCAGTATAAATTTTGACAGCCGCGTATCTTAGGGAATAAGGGTTAATTTATTAACGAAATGTAAGTAACTTTCGCCGTAACGACATTAGTGCTGAATAATATAAAGTACCTATTTTACTCGCAAAAAAGCGGGAGACGTATGAAAATCAGCGGCGCTTCCGTCGTTCTTGAGCTAGATAGAGAAGGTTTTAATAAAAACGCGTAAGATGTATGAAATATTGCGGCGCTTACTGTTTTTTGGAGTTGAAAAATTTGTATGGGAGAACGATTTTTTAGTTTTTTAGTATGTTACACTATTTTTTTCCACACTTTCTCATCTTACAAACCTTCCCTGAACTTCAACGAACATTTTAAAAAAAGAATTGGCCAAATCGGTTCGTGCGTTCTGGAGGTATTTCGTCAGGAAGGAAAACACGACTTATTTTTATATAGTAGATTTATATTTTTAATCCAAACGAGCAACAGTTGTACACCAATCTGTGGCCTGTCACTTCATACATGAGACCGAAACATACACATTGTTGCCGTCCACACGTTGATGCAAAACAGTTTAAGTTTAGGAGCCCTTAACTTCCGTTAGGAAGATAAAGTGTTCCATCTGTTTTAGTAATCTGTGACCAAATACCACTTGCGGCTATCATGTCATGACATATATGCAGATGAATCTAATGATTCTGCATCATTGGCTTATTTACAACGGCCTATGATTCAATTATATCAATTAATGATGTCATTGTGCTATTAATGTGGTTAAATTGTCATTAGTAATCAAGCATAACATACATACGAGTAGTTACTACTATGTGCATAAAAATCACGACTCTACCTTATTACAGTAGGCAGAGCACATTATATTCCGTTTTACATAATACATATTTGATATTTCGGTGGTATCCCGTGTGGTGCCGGGTTAGAATAGCACCGCCCCCTTTCTTCCCGTGGGTGTCGTAAGAGTCGACTCTGGGAAAGGGTTAGTGTATTGTGGGTGATGGGCTAGCAACCTGTCACTGCAATATCACGTTTAACCATCTGGTTACCCTGCTGAAATTGCTAAACGTGGCACTGGATTTTTGAATTCATGTGCTCTGCCTACCCCTTTTGGGAATACAGGCGTGAGAATATGTATGTATGTATGTATGTTAGATAAATGTGTAATAGTGACAGGATCTCAGCCTTACACTTAAAACATAACTTAACTTTTTTCAGTCCCCTTTTATGACATTCACGGAGGAAACAGAGAGCCCTTATGTATGCTATTTTTAGTTCTAATATTTAAAGTTCACACTATAAATGTACTAACATTAATGACAATACTTGAACACTGCAGCAGATGCGTTATCCTTTAGTGGTCGACTGGTTTTACAACGTTGAGTATTTTACATAGAAAAGGGAATGGCTGAAAAAGTTGTATTTACATCTTTAAATGATAATTAGGTTGTCTCTTTCGAACAGTGAGATGAGCGAGACAACGCTATTAAAACACGAATGCATGAGCAGAACCAACAATATGTATGTGTTATTAACTGCAAGGTACCGCAGGTCGATCCAGAACAATAAACTTAGGTAAGTCAGTACAACAATATGGCAAAAAAAAACACGAATCAAAAAATACAAATAAGATGGAGAAGTAGAAAGGCAGACTGATTCCTAAAGGAATCTCTTACAGCCAACAAATATCAACTTGTCTTATTCCCGCCCGCCTGTTTACCAATATGAAAAATTACATTACAACTGTAATGAATTAAAATTAAAAAGCCGATTACTCTTATAATCGGTTGCATAAAAATTAATAACGTTTCGTAAGACGTTATTAATAATATGGCAATAAATTTCATCGATTGAGTGCGCATCTCAATTATAAGCTCGATACGGTGCGAGCTGCATGAATAATTTCCCTTTCACTATAACAACGCACCAGCTTTAATTATAAAACTAATCAACTTTAAGACTTATTGCGTTCGGGTAGGGTAAGGTTTCGCAAGCGGTCTGAAGGGATTTTAGAACTGTGTCGCTGTAAGTTGGAAGCATTGCGATGTATTTAATATATGAGCACAACATTTTGACTCGTTTGTCGGCTTTCCCTTCACGCGGCGTACCAATCGAATGGTGCTGTATGCTTTAAGGTAAGAAATTGTGCTAAAACTTGCTTTAGACCATTTCTTCTTTTTTTGGGTTTCGTACGAAAAAGGGAAAAATGAACCCTTTTAGGACTAACATCTTCGATGTGCGTCTCTCTGTCTATCAAGTCAAGACCCAATTTTTTTTTAGGCATACCTAGGCAATATTTGACTAAGTCAACGGTTCGCTACAGAACCTTTCGTGTACGAGTCCCATTCGCATTTATCTCGTTTTTAATGAACTGTAGGCTTAGGACGTCAGGGTGCAAGTAGAAATGCGCACAAGATGGACTATACCCTGTCACTGTCTAAATAGAGACGTCAGAAAGTGACAGGACAGGTAGTCAATCTCGTACCTGAAGACATGACGACTAAATAAACTAACATAGTCTTTAAAAATGTTACAAAGTCAAACACCGCTATCGCCTCGAATGTACAACGATTTATTCGACGCCCAAAGCTCTTTTCAGCCGACATGAAGTTGCAAAATGTTGAAACGAAAATAAACAGTGGCAACCTGACGCATTTAAGCACACAATTTTATGTAAAACACCTCATTTATCACGCGAAATGCGTCGCGTCACACGCATAGTGCTGATCAACAAGTAGATATGACATTTTCCACGATTAATGTACGGAATGTCCGCGAACTCTTGAAAAATCTCTATAACTTTCCCCCGCGGAGGTTCGAAAGGATATTACTTTTTAAGATAAGATCCGGAACCCTTTGCTAGTTTCGGTTTTTTGTGCGATTGGTTTGAGGTTTTTTTCAGGAAATATTTTTGGTAAATGTAGTTTTCGTTCTTTATCTGAGTAGTGGAGGATGAGTGACTTGGCAAAATGACTTCAGTAATCGTCTTCAAACCTAAATTGTTAGGTTTAGAATGTTTTCTAGTTTTTGAAGGTTTTATTTTATTTTAAAAGACTTTGTTAACGGACTGTTTCCCGTTTGGTGTCGGTTTGAGCATAGCACTTCTCTATTTCTTCTGTGGATGTCATAAGAGGCGACTGATGATATCTGCAAGGTTTAGACAATAGGTTAGCAACCTGTCACTATTATAGGTACCTTTAATATTTAAAACAAGTAGTCATGCTTTTGTCAATGTAACGTTTCGAGAGCTCTGCTTGTCTCTTTTGATACTATAGGCGCGAAGTTTACCTATGTTTATGAATATGGACTGATTTTTCAGATAAGAAGGTGGGCTTACCTCACACAGGCCGGACAAATCGCAACAAAACAATCAAAAAATATCATCAAAGTAATCAAAATAGGTCAATCTTGTCCTATATCGTTCATGAAACCTACCCGATTCCTGACGATAATGTAAAAAAGTCTTCTATTCCAAAAACTCGCAAGTGGCAATTAACATCCAATATCACCTAACACATTCACAGAAAAAAAATCATCAACCTACTCCCTCCAAGCATGCCATCAAAAACCAATGTAACCAATCCTTGCTCCTAACCCGCTTACAACAAAACCTCGGGTGTTGTTCGCGCCCTATAAGGCACTGGTCCCGCCGGCCGCAAATGGCCCTGCCCAAATATGGCACAGCTTTAAAAAGGACGGTAAGAAAGTTAAAGGACCAGTTTTTGCTGACATGGACTCCAGAACTGGTTGGCGGCGTCTAAAACCATTTTAATCGAATTAAAAAGTGTATTTACTGGACGTGTTAGTATTGTTTTAAACGTAAAGCTACCGTGAGACTCACTAGTGACATAAAATGGACTCACGTTTTCATATCCAGTTAGCTCGACATGTTGCGGACCTATTCAGTGCGCGTCTATCCGCTGCCATGGCGCGTAGCTCCAGATGATGGGTCACGAATTTACCCGAAACATGTCGAGCTAATCTTGATATAAAGACATGAGCAGATCGGTTTTTTATCACTATGCGTTAGTATTATGGTGGTGCTGTGAACGTGTTGGTATCAGGTTTAGAGTGACTAGCGGCGATAATAAAATGGTCAAAACAAATCGTTACCCCGTCGCTAGCGAGTACGATCACTGTAAATTTATGGCAATGGTACAACATCACGAGTCACCACACGCAAAACCACATAATGTATTAGTAATACTACGTATTAAAGAAGGTCCACACCCCAACAAAAATCATGCTCAGGCTTAAAAAATACGCTGTCTCTCTCTCCCATAACCTCATGGTAAAACAGACATATACTTAGGTCTGTGGTGATCTTACAGTTTGACGAGAGAGGCTAATGCAGAGGCACAGCGGCGGCTGGCAGAGATAAATGGGCATCGACACAACATATTATATGTTGGCGCGATAATTTATTACATAAGTGTTGTGCTGGGACGTGATAATTAAAGCTGGTGCTCAAGATCGGGTAGTTACGGCGTAGTTTTGATGTAGGGGTTAGTTGTGTCTGTCTTTATTTACCTACCTATGTTTTGAAAAGAGGTAGGCAGAGTAGGTACAGGACACGTTTTATTTACGAGTTCTTGATTAGTTTCGTTTCGGACTACTTTTAGCGATTTTATAGTTCAACTAACCTGTAATTATTGTACTTCTTAACTTAACATTCAAATACTATGTTAGAAGCAGCAACGTAATGTGGAATAGTTATGGTTTGTCCTTGCTTGATATATACGTTAGTATGAGGTATGTAGGATTCAAGTAGTGAAAGACTGCAAGTGATCTTAACCTTGAAAATACTGTAGAAAGGTTTATTTTTATGAAGATAAAATTATCCTATACCTTTAAACGAGCAATTCTTGTATATATATTTATAAATATCAGCTATCTCGGAAACGGCTCTAACGATTTTCATG